>OY751321.1:635000-1039346 GCA_963564615.1 Rhorus exstirpatorius | reverse complement strand
GCAATTCTTTCAAATGTTCACTCTCACCCGATGCACATACTCTTCGTCTTCCCGTCGCACGAACCATGCTCTTCTTTGTCACCCCTGCCGCACTCTTTAGCTATGCCTATCTTTCTATTAATCTCTGTATTTTTCTCTCTTAATTACTTTCCTCACGCGCCCACCTGCTCCTACTTACGCATCAGTTCATTCTTAATTACATCTTGAGAGAGCACTGTTATTGTCATTGTCATCTGTATTATGTCTGTCGATGGAATCTGGCTTGCCAGATCCCAAATTTTTGTCCATTTGGATAAACAAAAACCTATATCAGTCAGTCAGTCTCTCTCTCTCTCGTGACATCTTTCACGAGCGTATTTCTGAGGCTCGATCCGCATTCCACGCGAATCGGCTTGGTAGTGCTCCTGACGCTCGCGCTATTTGGAATGAGCTTCGTTGATTGGGACTCGCATCTTCGCAAAGGAGTGACTGTGCTGGATTCTCCATTGAGGAGTTAAATACTCATTTCGCAGCAGTTTCCCGTCGTCCTGGCGCGTACCTAGAGGTCACGGATTTCTTTCGTGCCCTCCCGCCACCTCGCTATGATGACTCGCTATTCTATTTTGGCAACGTTTCACCTACTGCTCTATCCAATGCAATCGCGCATTTTTCATCTTAGTCGCAGGGTGTTGATGGTGTATCATTGCGCAATGTCAAGGATGCTCTCCCGGCTATTTTCATGTACCTGCTGCTCTTATGTAACGAGTCGCTGGCCTCCGGAGTTTTACCGGCCTCCTGGAAGAAAGCACGGATCATTCCTCTAGCTAAGGTCAAATCACCTAGTTCGTTATCGCAGATGCGTCCTATTGCGAATCTTTGCCTCCTGTCCAAGGTACTTGAGCGAATCGTACTCGTTCAGATTATGGCCTATCTTGAGGTCCGATCTTTGCTTGACTCTCGACAATCTGGTTTTCGCGGGGGTTTGAATACGCAAACTGCGCTGCTCAGGCTGGTTGATAATGTGCGTCGTGGTATTGAAAATCGTCTGGTTACGTTCATCGTCCTATTTGATTCCAGTAAGGCGTTCGTATCTATGCCTCACTCCGCTCTCTTGGCTAAACTACTTGATCTTGGGTTTTCGCAGCATGCGTTGACCTGGATTGCCAGCTATCTTCAGGGTCGTTCACAAGCAGTGGTTGGCCCATCTGGTGGACTATCTTCTTGGGCTCCTCTTGATCAAGGGGTTCCTCAGGGTTCTGTACTTGGTCCTCTGCTATTCGTTGCCTTCATCAACGACGTCTCACGAGTCCTCCGGCATTCTGAACATCTGATTTATGCGGATGATCTCCAAATATATCTTCAGTGCCCTGTGGCTGAGGCCCCCCAGGCCATTTTACAGCTTAATCAAGATGCTGCTGCGGTTTATGAGTGGTCGTGCACCAACTCACTTCGCCTAAATTCGACTAAGACGCAGGCCACTATTCTCGGGAGTTCGCCGTTTCTCTCTCGTCCCAGCATCACGGCGTGCCCGCCAGTAATGGTTAATGGCGATATTGTACCATTCTCTAAGTCGGTTCGAAACCTGGGGCTCATATTTGACAGTACCTTGTCCTGGGTTCCCCAGGTTGACGCTGTTTTCAGCAGGGTGCATTGTGCTCTCCGTCAGCTCTCTGTGTCACGTCGGATTTTTTCAGCTGCCTTGCGTACCACTCTTGTAGTGACCCTGGTTTTTCCACTATTTCATTATTGCTGTGTTGTTTACAATGACGTCTCGAGGGGGCTCAATACTCGCCTTCAGCGTCTTCAGAATTGCTGTGTGCGCTTCGTCTGCGGCGTTGCAAGGGATGAGCATATTACCCCTCACCGCCGAGCTCTTGGTTGGCTCTCAGCACGGGTCCGTAGACTCTATTTTCTTGGTACTCAACTCTATGTGATCCTCCGTACAAACTCTCCTGATTATCTGCGGAGTAAATTTGTCGATCGTCCCGTGGCTGCCCAAGATCCTCGTCGGCGACTGAGGAGTGCTCTTCTCCTTCCTCGCTTCAGCACTGAGGCCTATCGACGATCGTTTTCGGTGGCTGGGGTCTATTTCTGGGAGTCTTTTCCCTCCGAGGTGCGTGCGTCTCCCTCTCTCTCGGTTTTTCGTTCCCGGCTGAGACAGCATCTATTTGATACTGAGTTTCTCAGGGACTAGTCCGTGAACGCGCTGACTCTTTTTTTTGTTTATTTTATTTTATTCTTTGTTTATTTTATTTTATTTTACTATTGTTCTGTTTTTTACTTCTGTTTCTGATCTTGTTCTCGAGTACCACGCTTGGCATACTGTAAATGTGTGGTACTTATCCAACATTGTTATGGATAAATAAATATATCTATCTATCTATCTCTCTCTCTCTCTCTCTCTCTCTCTCTCTCTCTCTCTCTGGATTATTATTTTTATTTTTAATTTTATTTTATAATTTTTGTATTATTTTCAATATTTCCACTTCTCTCTCCGATTGATTATTGTTATAATCCTTAAATAATTTTTACTTACCCTTTTCCGAGGCTGTTAGGCGCATCTCTCTCTTACTCTTTCTCTCCCGCGTCTGTCGCATATGCTTTTTCTCTCACTCTCCTTCTATCGCACACACTCTTCTGATATCTTGCACACACCTTTTTTCTCTCTCTCTTCCTCTCTCTCTTTCCCGCGTCTGTCGCTTAGCTTTCTCTCTCTCTCTCACTATTTTAACTCGTTGCTTATTCGGTAGTAAAAAAAATGTTTAAAATCGATGGAAACGAGAATCTCCGCACCACGCAATTATGAAGAAGCTTAAAAGTACTCGTACTAGCACTCAAAATATTTTTCCGATTGAATGAAAAGCCGCACAGATACATTCGTTATACTCATCTTCGTGAGCCACGTTTTGATTAAATATTTTATATTAGCACGAGCACGCACGTTAATCCTCAGGGCACATATATTATTTAAACGATTAATATTTTAACGGATCGCCGTTGCGAGAACGTTTTACCGATGTTACATAATTAAAAGAACGACGATTACTGAGCTCTACAGCTGCTGAGAGGCAAGCTCCACGCGCCTTTAGGGATAATATTCTAAAGACTTCTTCGTGCGTGCGAAATGCACCGTCAGCACCATGTGCATGTCTCATCGGCGCTCAGGCTTGCTCGAATTCACTCATCTTTTTATTCGTATGGAGAAAAATATATTTAATGTATACCTATAGGCACAATAGGTATACGCTGCATGAATACATAGGTATAGAAGCAGTTCTTTTTCATACAGGGTGAAGAATAATTTGAAATGGTGCAGATCGCAGGTGGGAATGTCTGTGATCTGTGACCTTAACATCGAATGACCTCATCTACAAAAGCTTGGCGATGATTGATACTGTTCTCCATTATGTACACTACCGTTCATAAGTATGGAAACACTCGCCCCAGATCCGAGCCACACAAGAAGTTGTATCGCTCTTTGATAGATGAAGATATCTCAATTTCCCAAGCGGCGTTCTGAAAAGGACATATTTAGCTTCATTTATCTTTTTTGGAAAAATTTTTGCGTTTTTTTTCTGAGCCCGGTACGCACTTTGAAAGATGGTCATTTTTTGGCTTTTTTTGGAGGGTTGAAATTTTCCCGCATATCTTGTAAAAAAAATTTTTCAACTTTTTTTCCGTGTAAAACTTGAAGAGGGGAGTACAGCCTTCAATCTCATTGTTCGGAAAAATTTTTACAATTTTTTTTCGCTAAGATATTCAACTTTTTGCAAAAAACGACCATATTTATAAGGGGTAGTCTCACTCTGAAACTACTGGGTTTTCGTAAAATTACTAAGAGGGTAATAAGTTGCATACAATCATTTTGGATGTATCTCATTTTTTTCAGATTTAAAAAAATTAATTCGAAAAAAAAAAAAAATTTTCAACAATTAAAAAAAAAATTTTTTCAAAATTTTTTCTTCAATCAACGAAATATTTTTTTTATCGTGGAAAATCGGGTCTCTTACCTCATCTACACGGCTTTTTCATCGAAAAAGCCACCTTGCGCTGCGATTACAGCTTTGACGAGACGTGGCATCCGCTCGACGTTCGAAACAAATGTAAACAAAACGACGATAAAAAAGCCGTGTAGATGAGGTAAGAGTCCCGATTTTTCACGATAAAAAAAATATTTCGTTGATTGAAGAAAAAATTTTGAAATTTTTTTTTTTTAATTTTTGAAAAAAAATTTTTTTTTCGAAATTGTTTTTTTAATTCTGAAAAAAATGTGATACATCCAAAATGATTGTCTGCAACTTTTTACCCTCTTAGTAATTTTACGAAAACCCAGTAGTTTCAGAGTGAGACTACCCCTTATAAATATGGTCGTTTTTTGCAAAAAGTTGAATATCTTTGCGAAAAAAAATCGTAAAAATTTTTCCAAAAAATGAGATTGAAGGTTGTACTCCCCGCTTCAAGTTTTTCACGGAAAAAAAGTTGAAAAATTTTTTTTACAAGATATGCGGGAAAATTTAAACCCTCCAAAAAAAGCCAAAAAATGACCATCTTTCAAAGTGCGTACCGGGCTCAAAAAAAATCGCAAAAATTTTTCCAAAAAAGGTAAATGAAGCTAAATATGTCCTTTTTAGAACGCCGCTTGAGAAATTGAGATATCTTTTTTTTTTCAAAGAGCGATACAAATTTTTGTGTGGCTCGGATCTGGGGCGAGTGTTTCCATACTTATGAACGGTAGTGTATGTATTTTTCAAAATTTTTAACTGGGACGGAAAAGATGCATAGCTCTCACCGCTACACATACATGCTACATGCTGTTGTGTAGAAAGCCATGTCAGCTAATTTGCACGTGCCAAGGTTTACTTTGTTTTGACGAAAACTGATCGTCTGTATCATAATGTTTCGTGAAAGCGAAATATAAGGTCAATTAGTCTTTCGGTCTATGTAAGAAAAATATATTAGAGAGAAAGAGAGAGAGAGAGAGAGAGAGAGAGAGAGAGAGAGAGTTGACACGGCTCTAAACGCAAGAGGTTCTTCGAGAGAGAGAGAGAGAGAGAGAGCGGCACGTGTATATTATATTAATACTACGAGTCTTCTCAAATTCGATGGCTACCCTGTAATAATTTATAGTAAAAGCAATATGTGGTCCTGTTATTATAATTTGAAAATTCATCTCCTGCCTTGAAAATAGTTTTCGTTATGAACGAAAATTATACTTTGAAAAAAGGGTTAACCGAGAGCTACGGCAGAGAGCACGAGCATAGCTATCGAGCTCTCTTATTTGTGCGAGTATTCGTTAACTTGCTCTCTCTCTCTCTCTCTCTCTCTCTCTCTCTCTCTCTCTCTCTCTCTCTCTCTCTCTCTCTTTCTGAATCTCTATCGTTTATATTTTTCGATGTATACCGAATATTAGATCACTACGTGATCTCTTAATTTCTCGAGGAGCGTGAAATGCATCATCAGCAGAGCATCAACCGGCTGCATGCAGTCTTCGCTCATTGCTGCGAATCTCTTCTCCTTTCATTTAATGTTCTTTAGTAATATAATTTTAATATGCAAATATTTTACCCTGAAGATTCACGAAACCTTATGAAGCGCACGCGTGTGTTTTCTCTTAGCTTGAAAATATTTTATTTATTGAACGAAAATCATTTTTTTTTTTTGAAAAAAGAGCAGAGAGGACGAGCATGGTTATTGAGCTCTCTCCTCTTTGGGCAAGTATTCGCTAACTCTCTCTATTTTTTCTGTAGATACTTGCGTGCTTCATATAATGTTTTTACAGATGTTTGTTTGCTTCATGCACCTTAGTGATATTATTTTAATACATATCTCGCCCACAAGATCATTAAACCTTATAAAAATTATGCCACCCACTTATGGTTTTAATTTTAAAAGTATATCTTTATTAATCGAAAATTTCTCTTTCGTCTTGAAAACATTTTTCTTTATCGAACGAAAATTATTTTTTCGCAAAAAAGAGCCGTGAGGTGAATGCAAGGCTCAGCCGAGAGGTACGGCAGAGATCACGAGCATAGTTATTGAGCTCTCCTCTTTGTGCGAGTATTTGCTAATTCTCTCTCTCTCTCTCTCTCTCTCTCTTTCTCTCTCTCTCTTTCTGTATCCATATCTTTTTCCATGCTCGAGAGTCTTTCTATAGGAACAATAGTGGGCATTTTAAATATTTTTCGATGTATATCGAGTATGCAGGAATACTGCGAGTTATTGCGATTTCTCGAGATGTGTGAAGTGCATCAGCAACAGGGCAGCAACAGGCTGCATGCCCCGTCCTTGCTCAATGCTGCGAGCCTATTCTTCTCATTTTTC
Source organism: Rhorus exstirpatorius (assembly GCA_963564615.1). NCBI lineage: Eukaryota > Metazoa > Arthropoda > Insecta > Hymenoptera > Ichneumonidae > Rhorus > Rhorus exstirpatorius. The sequence goes on along the minus strand of OY751321.1, from coordinate 1,033,046 downwards.
GCTTAATGTGTGCTTATCTCTATCAAACCTCGTGTCTCTGAATACACATAAGTGCCTTTATTTACGAGGGTTCAAACGCTGCTACTTCTTTTCATACACATTTTTTCACGGGGCATGATATTAAATGTTACTATTTTCTCTTTGAAAAAAATAAAAGCAACCGGGAATCGTGTGATGATCGTTCGTGTCGTAATAATTTGCCTGGAAAAACATTTTTCGAAAAAAAAGATTTTGATTATAAATTGAATTTAATTGATTGGAAACTGACTCGTGGCGTTCGTTCGTACCGTTCCTCACACGTTTCTTTCATTCCTAAAATTTCGAAAAATTTTTTCAAGAAACAAAAAATGTAATTGGAAACTCTCTCTTTCGTCGTTCGTTAGTATCATTCGTATCGCTCCTTTCGTAATAACTCTCCTAGTAAGTATCGCTCCTTTTGTAATAATTCTACTTGGAAAAACTTTTTTCACAGAAAAACGCCATTGAGACAATTCTCGTTTGTTTCGAAAAAAGATTTTGATAATAAATTTATATAAAATTGATTGAAACACTCGCACATGTCATTCGTTTCGTTGATTCGTATCGCTCGTTCATATCATTCGCACGTATCGTTCATATTATTTGCTCGCATCGATCATATTTTATTAATTTTTAGAAAAAATGTTTGTGAAACAAACAATTATATTGATAATTCGCTCTTGTCATCCGCGCGTATCGGATTTTCGTATCGCTGGTACCGTTTGTGTCACAATAACTTTACTTGAAAAAGATTCGAAAAATAGTTTGAGAAACGAAACTTCCATAGAAACGCCCTCTTATCGTTCGTTCCTTCGCTCCTTCGTTCGTTCGCTTTTTCGTTAGTTCGTTCGTTTCTTTGTTCGTTCCTTCGTTCCTTCGTTCGTTCCTTCCTTCGTTTCTTCGTTCCTTCGGTCGTTGATTCCTTCGTTCGTTCGGGAAATATTTTTGAAAAAAATTTGAGAAACGAAAATTTTATTGACAACACACTCTTGTCATTCGTTCGCATCGTTCTTTCCTACTGCTCGTGTCGTTCGTTCCGATCGTTCGTTCGTTCGATCGTTCGTTCGTTCCAATCGTTCGTTCGTTCATTCTTTCGTATTGCTCGTGTCGTTCGTTGCAATCGTTCGTTCGTATTGCTCGTGTCATTTGTTCCGATCGTTCGTTGGTTCGTTCTTTCGTTCATTCGTATAGCTCGTTTCTCAATAATTTTACTTGAAAAAACTTGTTCAGAAAATTTTTTTTGAAAAATGTTTGGGAAATAAAATTTGTGTTCGAAACCCACGCCGTCATCCGTATTGCTGGCTCATATCGCTCGTATCGTTCGTGTTGTAATAATTTTAGTGGAAGAACTTTTTTCGTAGAAAACCATTTTGATAATAATTAAATAAAATTGATTGGAAACTCGCTATTGTCGTTCGTTCGTACCGTTCGCTCATTAATTTCGTTCCTTCGTATAATTTCGAAAAAATGTTTGAGAAACACGAGTATTGATGGAAACTTGCTGTCGTCGCTCGTTAGTACTGTTCATATCAATCGTGTCTTAGTAATTCTACTTGGAAAGATTTATTTGAAGAAAAACGACGTTGAGATAAAATTTATTTGTTTCGAAAAAATATTTTGATAATACATTTAGTTAAATCGATTGAGCACTCGCTCTTGCTGTTCGTTTCGTTCATTCCTATTGATTATTTGGATCATTTGGACGTATCGTTCATATTATTTGTTCGTATCGATCATGTTTTATTAATTTTTAGAAAAAATGTTGAAGTAACAAACAACTTTATTGGTAATTCGCTCTCGTCATTTGCGCGTATCGTTCCTTCGTATCGCTGGTATCGTTTGTGTCACAATAATTATACTTGAAAAAATGTTTAAGAAATGAAACTTTCATTGGAAACACGCTCTCGTCGTTTTTTTCGTCTATTCGTTCGTTAGTTCGTTCGTTCGTTTTGACGGTCGTTCGTATCGTTTATTTTGTCGTTCGTTTGTATTTTTCGTTTTGTCGTTCGTTCGTACCATTTGCTCATTTCTTTCGTTCATTCGTATCATAATCATATCGTATATCGCTTGTGTGATATCGTATATCGTGATATCGCTTGTGTCGTAATAGATTTATTTGGAAAAAGTTTCGAAAAAGGTTAGAAAAATAATGATTTTTATTTTGCAAGTTCGCTCATTCGTTTCGATCATTCGTATCACCCGTTTGCTCCTATCGTTCGCTCGTATCGTTAATATTATTCGCTCGTATTGCTTGTGTTTGAAGAAATTTTTTGAAAAAAATTTCGTAAAAGTGTTTAAAAAACAAAACTTCATTGGTAACATGCTCTCGTCGTTCGTTCGTACCTTTCTTTCGTTTTGTCACAAATCGTTTATGCCGTAATGGTTTCACTTCGAAAACTTTTTCAGAAAAAAATGTCGGAAAAAATATTTAAAAACAAACATTTATTGGAAGCTTGCTCTCGTCGTTCGTTCTTATCGCTCGTATCGTTCACGTCATAATAATTTCCCTTGGAAAAATTTTTCAGAAAAATTTGAAAATAATGTTTTAGAAACAAAATTTAATTAGAAATTCGCTTACGTCGTTTTTTCGTATCGCTCGTATCGTTCATGCTGTAATAATTTCACTCGGAAAAACTTGTTCGGAAAAAAATTATGGAAGAACGTCGGAGGAACAGAAATTTGATTGGAAACTCTCTCTCTCGTCATATCGATCGTACCGTTCCCTCATTCGTTTCGTTTAACCGCACCGTTCGTTCGTATATCGTTCATATTATCTGCTCGTATGAATTCTGTTCAAATAATTTGTCGAAAAAAATTTCGAATAATATTTGGACATGAAAAGTTTAAGAACCTTGTATCATTCGTATTATTATTTGCTAGTGTCACTCATGCTTAAATAATTTGTCAGAAAAAATTTTGAAATTTTTTTTGAGCAACAAAATTTCAATGGTCGCTCGCTTCCGTCGTCTGTTCGTATCACTCGCTTATTCGTTATGTATTACTCGTTCGTATTGCTCGTATCGTTCGTGTCGTAACAATTCTCTGCTGTTCAAATAAGATTAAATAGTAGGAGAGATGGGCAAATAGGGTTTTACATACATTTTTTATAAACAAAACATAGATGTGTGTACATATGTAATTACAAAATTATATCTAACTAAAAAAGCCGTATGGTAAAGACCCATATTCTCCGTTGCATCTTCGTTTGACGCTTGACGGTTTGCACTTTTTTGATTGGGCGCGTGTAACAACTTCATGGAACGCCATACGCCGAATCGCATCATAGTGCAGAGTAATTGGCTCCTCTCTCTCGCCAACTATAAACGCACGTACAGACCGATAATTTCTCAACGAGCTATTTGCAAAATTTAGTGTTACACCTTTGACTTTGCATACTTCGCTTTCCAAGCCATCGGGTGTTCGCACAATAAAGGAATAAAATTTTGGCCCACCAGATACAAACGACTTAATATAACTACCCTCTCCATAACCACTGAGCTCATCCGTTAAATCACCGAGAAGCTGACCGATCGTCGGTTCATACTCATTTGGATATTTTCTCGTCACTTTGAACGCGCCTGAGCTGTGGTGTACGCTGCAATTACGGCATTGGCTATTGAAGATGGCTGTATTGCCTCGTCGGTTTTTGTATAATTCACATATAATATTCCGTTATTCACAGGTAGTATACCGGTGATCTCACACTCGGGACTCATCAGTAGTTCCATCAATTTTTCCCGCGTGGATCCTATCACAGTTTGCGGCAAGTTTTCACACTGACCGAATTTTCCCCAAAATGGATCTAAGCATAACTTTTCTACTGAGCGCAAACCTGGGTTCTTGGATATACAAGCACGATCTAATTTAACACCCTCCGAGTGCTCAAAATCAGCAATATATTGATCTTTTGCATTCTCGTCCTGCAAACAATTTTCGGGCCAGCCACTAGCTTCCTGCTTAATTTTGAAAAATGTGTTGATGTATTCTGCAAAAAGGCCGCCATTGCGAGTGCTACGCTTGAACTGCGTGATCTCGTATTGTCAAATTTCGATTACACGTATGACTCTGTACCCACACGAGACAGCTTTGCGTATCTCATCGACAACCCATGTCCCCTCAAAAGTACGATCCCCAGGGTTTTTTATGCGTACACTCTTCCTGGCTCATTATCTCGCAACAGCTACGACAGAGTGCGAATAGCAGGTGATGATGCATGCGTACAGGTAGCACCGCGTGGTAAAGGTTCCGCGGTAGTAAGGAAGGCACTTGACGAGCCCCTCAACGCGCGAAAGATCGGTATTGTCAGTCCCCGTCAGTTCCATACACTCGTCGCCTACATAAACTTTCGGGTGGCCGATAGGATATTTACCAAACTTGCAGATATACGGATATATTGAGCAAACATCGACGTAACGTATCTCCTCTGCATCTTTCGCATCATACAACGTGGCCATATTTTCGGTACGCCCGCCGAAGAACGCGTCACTTGGGTTGAGAGGTTCTATACAGGCTAGAGGATGATCACGCACGAGAGCTGCCATTTAAGCATTTTCCTTCAACATTTGATCATATGCGCATTCCCAAATTTCTGTCAGCACATAGCCACTCGTTCGGATTCTATCGGAAATAGTGATGGTTCTTTCGAAACTTTCGTCCATTGATACATCGTCGCTCTGTTTGCGTTCGCGATTCACGAGAAAACATCTCGGACAACCATGCCAATAGCACCCGTGAAACTGCAATACGTGATTCGAGTCGCTCGTCTCGTAATAACCGTCTACCAGTAAATTTAGCGGTAATTTAAATTCACGTGAGCGACCAGCGTGTATGATGGGATGTCCGAGAGAATGTTCCATCCATACGAGACACGTAACGGCTTTTTTAGACTGCGTGTGCGCCCATCTGTACCCACCCACCCGCACAATACCTATCGTGTTATCTTTCAGAAATTTTTTGCGAAAAATGCGGAATCTGGCGGATGCGATAGTCGTACCCTCGTCGAATGGACAGACGCGACCGCTAGCGATGAACATATTCCGAAAAGCCATGCACGCGCGCCTGAGTATTGTAACATCCATCACGCAGTAATCTACAATTTTTTTTGCAAAATCAAATACGTAATCCTGGTCTTTTAATTCGCGATACCACTCTAAAAATTTTTCGCGCTCAGTGGTACGCTCAGTGGTCGGCACAATAGTACTCGATGGCTGGCAGCTCTCCGACGTAATTCTGATTTTTAGAACGATTGAACAGATGAGGAAATGTACCTTTTGTACCCGAGAGATCGAAAGCTTTTGGTAATGCGCTGAGAGGCATGTGGAAATAATGTAGACTGTTGAGAAGTACAAGCTTCTCGAAACGCATCGTGATGATCTTCGTTCCGTTCATAATTAACGCAGGGAGTTGTGTTATTTTGTTCTCAATCAGATACCGTAGGATAAATTGAGCGTCGAATCCTTCGGCATTATGAGCTATACAGATTGTGCGTGAGTAGCCCTTAGGTTGCTGCATAGCTAATTCCACGAGTTGTTCAACCGGGTTTCCTCGAAATAGAAATTCATGCACACCGCAGCTCTCACACGGTTCATCAATAGACTCGTTGCTACAGCACTGCGTGCAAACGCATTAAGCTACGCAAAGATTCGGCGTGTGTACGAGCGAGTTCGGGTCACCCTTCACCGTTGTAGACTGTTGTGTTTCAAAATCGTAAAAAATGAAAACGATTTTAGGTGAAGCATTTCTTTTTTCTAGAAGTTTCTTTTTTCTAGAGGCTTGATCGTTTTAAAACATCTATGACAGCGTTTAAGGGAATCACAGATACCGGTAACTCTATGTTGCCGCAAACATTCTTTGCCGAAAAAATAACTGTTGCACATTTCGCATTTGATTGTATTGGCGGAAGTATTGCATGGTGGTGCTTCGTGACACCTAGGACATTTTTTGGAACATCTGTGATTGTATTTACGATCGTACCGTGCGTTACAAGGTGCGCAAAACCTCTTGCTGCCGACAGCCCCTCGCGGATTCAAAATTGGCTGAAAGTGATGCGACGTCTCGTAATATAAAATATGCAGCGTGTGTCTAATTGAACCGACAGTATCTATTACATTTCGCGTACCATCGAACAACGGCAACTCTCCTCGTCCCAGAGTTAAAAATTCGAAAACAATAATTGCGATACCTTCTCGGGCCATATAATCTTGATAACGTGCGATTTCATTGACACCGCACCCGCGCGCTGGTATACAAATATTTGCAGCTCTTGTGAGCTCAAGCGCTGCTTCTTTTTGTGATAGGCGAGGTTTTCTCATACGTTCCCAGCGAGCGTGCAACTCTCCTGTTTAAATTTCTCCCCGTTCAGCATAAGCTCGAGCAGTTACCAACGAACTTGGAAGGCATAAATTATCCTTGTTCCGAATCGTCAAAATCGATTGGTCTGCGACGCCTTCGTGGGTCAACCCTTTCCACCCACTACCCACGACGCCTCGGACTACGCCTGTTGTAATACAGAACGTATCGTCGGTATTTTAATTCGTTCAGCTTTGTGCGACACTACTCACAAGGCGCCAAATTTCCTCGAAAGAGCAGTCTCGCGCCGGTTGGAAAGGCAGCCATACAGGACCATGTGCTAAACCACTGGCCGTTAACGTGATACCGACGTAATCGTTACCCTCGCACGAGCTTGTGACGTGCGTGAAGAGATCGCGAAATTCTCCCTCAAGCCACTTCAATACGCTGACGTCCAAGTGTGGCTGCTTGATGCTCACTGTTGTTTCACGGCCGCGAAGTTTAAATCGTTTAAAATAACGCATATAATCTTTCACGATGTCTAATCACGCTCCCGGTGGTTATACATCGCCATACGCAGAGCTCCTCGAAACGTTGCTTCGCCTACCACCGCCGCTTTGCACACCTGCAAAATTTTTTGTGTCAGTGAACAATGATTAATACGGAGAAAAAATTTTAAAATATTTTCATTTAGCAGTACCTCGTGTGAGGTAAATCTACAAGGGTTCTTCATTATCATCAACTTCGAGCTCTGTCGAGTAACCTGCGATATACGCGCGTAACCGGTTCCATGTCTAAATAACATACCGTCAAAATAACACGTCAAAATAACACAAGTCAAAATAACACAATGTCAAAATAACACAATGTCAAAATAACACAATGTCAAAATAACACAATGTCAAAATAACACAATGTCAAAATAACACAATGTCAAAATAACACAATGTCAAAATAACACAATGTCAAAATAACACAATGTCAAAATAACACAATGTCAAAATAACACAATGTCAAAATAACACAATGTCAAAATAACACAATGTCAAAATAACACAATGTCAAAATAACACAATGTCAAAATAACAGACGTCGAAATAACATAATGTCAGAATCACACACGTTAAAATAATATAATGTAACGGCGACGAGGCTCAGTGGAGCTCGTCCTGACATCTACCGATCCTACGATCTATTAGATCGACGATGTCGACACTCCGGCAATGCTTCGCCGGCCGGCGTCTCTCACGTGGGTACCCCCCCTTTACCCTTTGCAAATCGATCCGTTAGATCTAGCCTAATGCCTCCTCCCAGTCAGCACGGCGTCGTCTCGGTGAGCGGAGCTCCCGGCTTGTCAATCTCGTGTATATATATATATATATATATATATATATTAGTGTTCTTTTATCGTTAAAATACCCCTCACCGAGACACGGGAGAGTGCATTCGTTCGTAAGGTATTGTACTATCTATCACATTAATTAATTGTAAAAGTCGTCGTATATCGCGATACATGTTTCGACGCGATTGTCTGTTCTTCGCGCGTCTATTCCAGCACCGTGCGTGACTGGGCTGTCGAAAGTAACGACGATTTTTCCGAGAGAAAGAGAGAAGAAAGACTCAAGCCGAGACTCGGGGCTTTCATCACATTCCATCCCGCGGGAGGATATTTCGAACGATATATTACGCCAAGGCGTCATACGAAGTCACACCCGATTGTACCCCGGGCATTCCGCCACGCCATGTGAAACGAGAATCGGGAGATAAGTCATGAGAGCGAGAGAGATCGAACGACGCGGGCACGCGACGGTACGAGCACAGTTGCCGCCATCTTGAGAGACGATTCTTCATGCTCATCGAGGCCCAACGTCCACGACAGCTAAGTCCTCCGATTACGTCATTGCGTTCGCGCGGTCAAATAACCGTTTCCCGGGACTTTCGTTCCCCGAGCATTTTCGTTAATCACACGAGCGAATTCGTATTATAGTCGCATACATTCATAGTGCGTAATATGTAGATATATATATATGCTTTTTTTCTTGTAAAAAGATCACGTCGTAAGCCCTTCTCGCACTTACGCGTGAATCACGCTCGATCCAATCGTCATATATTACTTTTGTTGATATATTTTTTTTTGTCGTCTCGTAATTATATTTCGATTGTCTGCGGACATCGTTAATCATTATATGTTCGAGGACATACGTTAAGGCATCTTCTCACTTTAAGCGCCTCAAAAATAGGCTGTTTTTGCGATTTTTTTTCGAGGATTTTTGCTTAAAATTATGGGATAAAACGGATCCTATGTAATAAACACATCTTTCAAGTACATGAAAAAATTTTTTTTAAATTTTTTTAAACAATTATTATAATACATCAGTAGCATCGAAAAACCCGTGTAAAAATGTTATGGTCGTGGCTTGTTGATGGTATCTCCGAGACGGGTCGTCTGAAACAAAAAAATAAAACTGTTTTAGATTCAGTATGTCAGTGGCTATAGCGCATATCATCAGATTTTTGATATTCGCGAAAATAACAAAATGGCGCACGTTTTTCGAAAAAGTAAAAAAAAACCACGATTTTTTTGCAGTTTTTTGTAAAAAAAAAATTCTTAAAATCAAAATTTCAAAAATCTGATGATATGCGCTATAGCCATAACTATGAAGCATATGTCATTCAAATTTCATGACAATCGGCCGGATAGTTTCCGAAATTTCATCAACAAAGCACCGAAAAACCTTGTTTTGAGATAACTGCGTTTAAAGTTTTGGTTGCAGAAAAATCATGAAAAAACCTTACCTCGGGTTAATCAGCGATGCCTGCTCCATACAATGGACCTTCCGATTGACATTTTTGAAGATATGTACTTTCAAAATTAAAAAAAAAAAAAAAATCGATTTTTTTAAATTTCCAAAGTGAGAAGACGCCTTAAATTCACGGATCGCGATCCGAGTCGATGAATCGACCTTGTTTACTCTTGTTATTATTTCTCGAGACCAAGCGTTTGAAGGCGTGCGATGAGTGTAGCGTAACTCATCCACGCTCGATCAATTTCACGAAGAATTCTTCGCCGAGTCGATAGGCTGAGCTCATATATTAATAAGAATTGGATTATCGTATCCATATTAGACTAAGTAACTCGAGCAAAATAACGTTCACCTATCGCCTGTGAGTTTCTTTCTTTTTGTATATTTTTTTTTGTATTATGTAAAGCCTTAAGGACTATCGTGCCCTGTTAAACGAAACCATGTGATATTTTCTTTTACCTCGCTTCTCGAGCCTATACGAGGATTTGCCCTCTAATTTCACGTCGTATCGCCGACACGAATGTGTTTTTGTAGATTGTACAGAAACATCAATTCGAGATTCATCGTTTTCGAATGTAAATAAAAATTTAATGGTCATAATCGTTCATTTTTTCTTGATTTATTTAGTTAAATAGAGAAAATCGTTACAATAACGTGCGTAAACATATACGCACTGACATCAAAACAAGTAAAATAAATATATACACACCTACATCCAAACAAATAAAGTAAATACATACACACCTACATCCAAACAAATAAAATGAATACATGCACACATACATCCAAACAAATAAAATAAATACATCACACCTACATCCAAACAAATAAAATAAATACATCACACCTACATCCAAACAAATAAAGTAAGCTTACACGCACATACATCCTCACATTAACGGTAATCTGTATCGTTGCTTCGGTATAGAATTAAAGTGTCAGTCACATTTACACCAACGAAGTAAACATACACGCACTTACATCAAAACAAATAAAGTAAATACATACACACAATTACATACACATAATTTACAATACATACACATAATACATATACATATTTACACAATACATATTTACATACATATTTACATACATATTAACATACATATTTACACAATACATGCACATAATTGACGGGGAATTGCACACAATATTCGCTTGTAATACAATATATTATTTTGGCAAAATATATTTTCATTCTTTGTTATTTTCACGCTATGTTATTTTTGCATGTGTTATTATTGTGTGTTATATTTTTATTCTTTGTTATTTTGACGCTTTGTTATTTTTGCATGTATTATTGTTGTGTGTTATTTTTGTAAAAAATAACATTTACGAGTGTTATTTAGACGTGCCACCGCGTAACCTTATTTTCATTCTACAACCCCGATGACAACTAATTATGGTGCGGGGGAAGCTAACGAAATGTATATTCTATCGTAAAAAATATTTAAAAATTAGTATTTACCTGAGTCATCATCTTCCAAAATATCTTCATGCCACTGATCAGCTCTTTGCAACGGCAAAGAGACGCTCCTCCTCGAGACGTTCCAGCCATGCTCGATTTTCACGTATCATAACTCTATCGATCAGTCTCTGTTGATTTTCCATCAAATTATTGATACATCGATCTGGAAACAGAAGCAGCTGGTTCCGCGACGATAACGGCACAGCATCGTAATCCAAAGAGGGAGATGTGCTGCATCGCCTGCGCAATCCCGAAGGCCCTGGTACCGCTAAATCTTCAGTATTCCGGGCGTTGCTATGTAGCCCGAAAAGTTCTGCCACAGCTGTTGCAGGAATCTGATCATGCTCATTCGTGCTAAGCGTCTGAGGTATCGCTGTATAAATAATAAATTATTCGAGAGTTACGATATATCTTGGCCATACAATCGCTAGTTAGATTGTACAAAATTAAGAATTTTAATGATATTGATTCCTCATAATACGTTTACACAAGTAACTTACGAGCGTCATCGATATTCTCGTTAAGAAGAGAAGCATTTTCTACGCCTTACGATTGACATATAGATTCAGCATTTTCTACAGCGTCGGCTGCTCTTACCAATTTGTCTTCCTCGCCGCTTTCTGTGCCGTGCAATAGCTGATAGTCTGACATAATAATTGAATCGAAAATAAAAAATTATTCAGTTATTTAATAAATAATCAATAAGTAATAATTTTACTCACCCCGAATTTCACCAGCAATTCCACGCACAGAAGGAGCGTCTTGGAGACCCGTCGCTGTAGCTCTTCAAACACACAGCTTAAAACTCTTTGTCCTTTTAACACACCCCTGTTATACGCTGCAATAATGACGCGTAGCGGGGCCCACCAAATCACATATCTGAGGCGTTTAATAAGTACGTTGTACGAAAAAAATCGCAATTGATCACACCATCGATCAGTACACTTTCACCGGAGATAAGGACTGTGCAGCTTTGCCAATCGCAAAAAATTTAAAATACAATCGTGCAGAAGATTATTATTTTCCATCGTGGTTCAAGAAAAGAAATGGTATTGGGTATCTGTCCAAATCAAGACTGACTATCTTTTGCATTCTCTTCAAATAAATATAGTACAATACACTAAGCCGAACGTATATATATATATATCGTTCTATATTATATAAAGATATCGCCACCGCCGCCGCCGCCGTGTCAATAATATATGGGGCATTCCGTCTAAAATCGACCTATCTGAAAGTCTGATATATGAGGCATTCCGTCTCGACTCGACCTATCCAAAAGCCTGATATATGGGGAATTTTGTCTCAACTAAACCTATCCAAACCATGATAACCATGGTAACCATGGTAACCATGGTAAGTATGGTAGCCAAGGCAACCATGGTAACCATGGTAACCATGGTAACCTAGGTAACCATGGTAACTTAGGTAACCATGGTAACTATGGTGGCCAAGGTAACCAACGTAACAATCGTAACCATGGTAACCTAGGTGACCATGGTAACCATGGTAACCATGGTAACCATGGTAACCATGGTAACCATGGTAACCATGGTAACCAAGATAACCTGGGTAACCATGATAATATAGGTAATACACGTAACCTAGGTAACCTAGGTAAGGTTAGGTTTGGTTTACTTTGGGTTGGGATGGTCGTCTTTTTTAAATTGGACACCCGTTATAAGTTCGATTCTTGGTCATCCTTTTCAAATTGGACTCTCGTTATAAGCTTGATTCTTGGTCATCCTTACTAAATTGGACAACCGTTATAAACTCTGAAACAGCGGCGGCGGCGATACCTTTATATAATATAGAATGATATATAAATATAATATTTGTCATATAAATAAAACCCAAGCCATAAAATCGATATATCGATAAACCCAGACCCAGCCCAAACATATATAAATTTTCGTATATAAATTATGACAGAAATTTTCATGTATAATTTTTGGCACAAAAAATTTCAATTTAAATGAATTCAAAAGGAAACTTAAAATAAAATTTAGAAATTCAAATTCCAAAGAAACTCAACAATTAAAATGTCGATATATCGAATCATGCCAAGAAACAATATGTCGAACTGCGGCAAGAATCGATATATCGAAGCGCGTCAGTAATCAGTATATCGATATATTAAATCATGTCAAGTATCGATAAATTGATAAATCGGTATATCGAATCGTGTCAAGTATCAATAAATTTATATATCGAATCATGTCAAGAATCGATAAATTGATATATCGATACATCGAATCGTGGCGATAATCGATAAATTGATACATCGATATATCAAATCGTGTCTAAAATCGATAAATTGAAATATTGTACTGCGTCAAGCATTGCTATAAACCGAACCGTATTGATATAATCGAACCGTGTCAATATAAATATTCACACATGAATATAATATTCAATATAAATGTTACACTTATAAATATACCCAATTCAACGGAAATGCAAGAATCAATACATCGATATATTGAACCCTGTCAAGAAACGATATATTGATATATCTAATCTTGTCAAAAATCGATATATCAATATATATCGAATCATGTCAAGAATCGACACATCGAATCGTGTCTGAAACCGATAAATTAATATATTGATATATCAATTTAAAGATTTAAAACACGATTACAATTAATTGTACTGCGTCAAGAATTGATACATCGATATATCGAACCGTGTCAAGAATCGATATATCGATACATCGAAGTGATTTGAGAAACGATCTATCGACATATCGAAATGTGTCAAGAATCAATATATCGATACATCGAAGCGTTTAAAGAATCGATCTATCGATATATCAAAATGTGTCAAGAATCGATATTTCGATACATCGAACCGTGTCAAGAATCGATATGTCGATATTTCGATCAAACCCAAACATATCCCAAACCCAAATAACACGAATATAAACAATTTTTTATCAAAACATCTTTCCAGAATATTTTTCTCTAACCACTGACACAAACACAAGACGGGGGTTTTTATCAAAACATCTTTCCAGAATATTTTTCTCTAACCACTGACACAAACACAAGACGGGGGTTTTTATCAAAACATCTTTCCAGAATATTTTTCTCTAACCACTGACACAAACACAAGACGGGGGGTTGGCGCGTGAAGCGTGCAGGGGGGCGAACCCAGTATATATGCGCGCATATAGGCGTAAGGCATGTATCTCCTCGCTGTTGAATCTTTGCCCTGCCCCCCCCCCCCCCCCCCCTCATGTGTGCCACCTTGTCGAGGTGGGGGGGCTTGTAGGTCTATCCACTGGAGCCCCGCCCGGCTAGCCCGGGAGGCTCTTTGCGTTGTAGATCGACTAACAAGGAAGGTATCCCAGGTCGATCTCTCCGATTTTGATCTAACGCATATATGTTGTAGTACATTGAAAACTAAGCGACACGTATTTTTTTTTATCTGCCATTAAACACTTTAAGGGGGTGAAACCACCCTCCAAAGTAAGGCATGTCAAGGGGCCATTTGGCAGTTTCACCCACAAGGACATAATATTTTTTAACCAATCCAACTGCAAAAGTTTTCTCATAATGAGAAACGAAAAATGTAATTTTCTCGATAGAAAAAAAAAAAAACAAGGGGGTGAGCCACCCCTAAATATTATTACATTAATGCCAAAAATGGGCAAATTCAAGTAAAAAAATCTGAAAAAAATATATATTACGTATGAACACAAAATAAAATTGACGTGTTTTTGGATTTTCCCGAAAAAAAAAAAATTAGCCGGGGTAACTACCCCTGAATGCTGTTTATCTTGCGTGTATGCGAAAAATGGTCAAATTCAAGTTTAAAAATCTAAAAAAATGTATATTGCGTATAAACACGAAATAATATTGCCTTGTTTTTGGATCTTCCCGAAAAAAAACATTGGCCGGGGTAACTACCCCTAAACGCTGTTTATCTTGCCTGTACGTGAAAAATGGTCAAATTCAAGTCTAAAAATCAGAAAAAAATGTATATTGCATATGAACACGAAAGAATATTGGCTTGTTTTTGGATCTTCCCGAAAACAAATATTGGCCGGGGTAACTACCCCTGAATGATGTTTATCTTGCGTGTATGCGAAAAATGGTCAAATTCGAGTCTAAAAATGTGAAAAAATGTACATTGCGTATAAATACAAAAGAATATTGACTTGTTTTTGGATCTTCCCGAAAAAAAATATTGGCCGGGGTAACTACCCCTAAACGCTGTTTATCTTGCCTGTACATGAAAAATGGTCAAATTCAAGTCCAAAAATCTGAAAAAAATGTATATTGCATATGAACACGAAAGAATATTGCCTTGTTTTTGGATCTTCCCGAAAAAAAATATTGGCCGGGGTAACTACCCCTGAACGCTGTTTATCTTGCGTGTATGCGAAAAATGGTCTAATTCAAGTCTAAAAATCTGAAAAAATGTATGTTGCGTATTAACACGAAATAATATTGACTTGTTTTGGATCTTCCCGAAAAAAAATATTGGCCGGGGTAACTACCCCTGAACGCTGTTTATCTTGCGTGTACGCGAAAAATGGTCAAATTCAAGTCTAAAAATCAGAAAAAATGTATATTGCATATAAACACGAAATAATATTGACTTGTTTTGGATCTTCCCGAAAAAAAAATATTGGCCGGGGCAACTACCCCCCATGAACAAAATTCATTCGGGCGGTTTTTACTCTACGTACACGTTTCAAAGGTGATCGTGAGGAATTTAATTTTATACAAAATACTGAATCTGCAAGGCAGACGTCGAAATCGAAGGCTGCACAAACGTTGCTGTTATTCGATGTTCATGGTGTAAAAAATCCTTCTGCTTGAAACACTTTTTCGACGATTATCCCTATTGTTCAATATTCGAAAATTAATCATTTTTGGTTTATCATTTTCGTAACGATAAGTTATACCAATAAACTTCATTCGAAAAATTACCTTGTCTTTGTTCCCGATGATTTTTTTGTTTAAGCATTTGATGATATCGTGATAAAACAAACAAACGTTAACAATTCAAAGCATTTAGGGGTAGTTACCCCGGCCAATATTTTTTTTCGGGAAAAACCAAAGACACGTCGAATTTCCTTTGGGTTCATACGCAATCTATTTTTTTCAGATGTTTAGAGTTGATTTGACCATTTTTCGCATACACACAAGATAAAAAGCGTTCGGGGGTAGTTACCCCAGCCAATATTTTTTTTCGGGAAAATCCAAAAACAAGTCAATATTCTTTTGTATTTATACGCAATGTACATTTTTTCACATTTTTAGACTCGAATTTGACCATTTTTCGCATACACGCAAGATAAACATCGTTCAGGGGTAGTTACCCCGGCCAATATTTGTTTTCGGGAAGATCCAAAAACAAGCCAATATTCTTTCGTGTTCATATGCAATATACATTTTTTTCTGATTTTTAGACTTGAATTAGACCATTTTTCGCATACACGCAAGATAAACAGCGTTCAGGGGTAGTTACCCCGGCTAATGTTTTTTTTCGGGAAGATCAAAAAACAAGGCAATATTATTTCGTGTTTATACGCAATATACATTTTTTTTAGATTTTTAAACTTGAATTTGACCATTTTTCGCATACACGCAAGATAAACAGCATTCAGGGGTAGTTACCCCGGCCAATATTTTTTTTCGGGAAGATCCAAAAACAAGGCAATATTCTTTCGTGTTCATATGCAATATACATTTTTTTCTGATTTTTAGACTTGAATTTGACCATTTTTCACGTACAGGCAAGATAAACAGCGTTTAGGGGTAGTTACCCCGGCCAATATTTTTTTTCGGGAAGATCCAAAAACAAGGCAATATTATTTCGTGTTTATACGCAATATACATTTTTTTCAGATTTTTAGACTTAAATTTGACCATTTTTCATGTACAGGCAAGATAAACAGCGTTTAGGGGTAGTTACCCCGGCCAATATTTTTTTTCGGGAAGATCCAAAAACAAGGCAATATTATTTCGTGTTTATACGCAATATACATTTTTTTAGATTTTTAAACTTGAATTTGACGATTTTTCGCATACACGCAAGATAAACAGCATTCAGGGGTAGTTACCCCGGCCAATTTTTTTTTTCGGGAAAATCCAAAAACACGTCAATTTTATTTTGTGTTCATACGTAATATATATTTTTTTCAAATTTTTTTACTTGAATTTGCCCATTTTTGGCATTAATGTAATAATATTTAGGGGTCGCTCACCCCCTTGTTTTTTTTTTTTTTTATCGAGAAAATTACATTTTTCGTTTCTCATTATGCGAAAACTTTTGCAGTTGGATTGGTTAAAAAATATTATGTCCTTGTGGGTGAAACTGCCAAATGGCCCCTTGACATGCCTTACTTTGGAGGGTGGTTTCACCCCCTTAAAGTGTTTAATGGCAGATAAAAAAAAATACGTGTCGCTTAGTTTTCAATGTACTACAACATATATGAGTTAGATCAAAATCGGAGAGATCGACCTGGGATACCTTCCTTGTAAGAGCGCACACAAGCCTAGCAGTGCTATTGCTGGCCCAGAGCAATACTGTAGGGGGCCAAGATGACCCACGAACGTCCGACCAATGGCGAATACTGGTACCGCGGGGGTCGGGCGGCCCAACGATTGTAGACGGTGCCGTCATTTATGGCGGTAGCGTCTGCAGTCGTTGCCCGACCTTAAATGGGTTGGACTCGCGGGGACAGTGGTGCATGACGTGTGCGTTGCGGTGTCAACTCGGGAACAGCACCCCTTATGCCGTGGGGAGATTGGAAAGTAACTCCCCCCCTTCCAAGGGGCCACCGGTCTGAGCCGCCAATGGGAACAATTCAGGTCGTAGCAGGCTCATGGTTGCCTGAGCTGTGTAGCCAGAGAGCTTGTCCTCTCAGGGCACCACTATGTGCAGGCCTATTATGAGCTGTTTGCCGGGCGGTAATAAGCGAAGACCTTGAAAACCGTTTTGCGCACCTAGGTGCACCGTAAAAAGACTGTTGAATCTTTGTCACGAAACATCATCATACTGATACTTAGTTTTCGGCAAAACAAAGTAAACCTTGGCACGTGCAAATTAGCTGACATGGCTTTCTACACAACAGCATGTAGCATGTATGTGTAGCGGTGAGTGCTATGCAACTTTTCCCTCCCGGAGAAAAAAAAAATTTGAAAAATATATTCACTATGGAGAACAGTATCAGTCATCGTTATACTCTTTCAGATAGGTCATTCTATGCTAAAGTATCCCTGCCTGTGGCCTACACCACGATCAATTATTCTTCGCCCATATGTAAAAGAATTGCTACTGTCGAGCGATACCGCGTGAGTAAACCCATAGCTGTTACTCTCGAACGCTACGGAACGACACCTCGTCAGCTTACCTATGTATATTCGCAGAGTATACATATTGTATTGTCATGAAACATTTCATGGTATTGATACTCAATTTTAGCCAAAACAAAATAAACTTTGGCACGTGCAAATTAGCTGACATCTTCTTATACACAGCAGCATGTATGTGTAGCGGTGAGGGCTATGCATCTTTTCCCTCGCAATAAAAAAAAAATTTGAAAAATACATACACAATGGAGAACAGTATCAGTCATTGCCATGTTCTTGTAGATGAGGTCATTCGATGCTAAAGTCACGGATCACAGGCATTCCTGCCTGAGATCTGCACCATTTTAAATAATTCTTCGCCCTGTATGTAAAGGAACTGCTGCTATACCTATGTATTTTCGCAGCGTATACCTATTGCACGTATACTCGCGTTGCATCTTCAGATCACATTATATACATTAAATATATTATTCTCCATACGAATAAAAAGATGAGTGAATTCGAGCAAGCCTGAGCGACGATGAGACATGCACGTAGTACTGACGGTGCATTTCGCGCGCGCCGAGAAGTCTTCGAAATATTATCCCTAAAGGCGCGTGGAGCTTGCCTCCATGCAGCTGTAGAGCTCAGTAATCGTCGTTCTTTTAATCGTGTAACATCGGTAAAACATTCTCGCAACGTCGATCGGTTAAAATATTAATCGTTTAAATAATTTATGTGCCCTGCGGATTAACGTACGTGCTCGTGCTAATAAAAAATATTTAATCAAAACGTGGCTCACGGAGATGAGTATAACGAATGTATCTGTGCGGGTTTTCATTCGATCGGAAAAAAATTTTGAGTGCTGGTACGAGGACATTTAAACTTCTTCATAATTGCGCGATTCTTTTTTCCATCGATTTGAAACTTTTTTTTTACTACCGAATAAGCAACGAGTTAGAATATTGAGAGAGAGAGAAAGCTGAGCGATAGACGCGGGAGAGAGAGATATTGATATTGATATTGATAAATTTATTAATGCCCTGGAAAAAATCCATGGGGCAAATATAACATTACAAAAGCATGACATGTTTGAAATTTGTGTTCGTACAAATGAAACATTGATATATGTTTGCATAATTATATACACTAAACTAAACAATAGTAATAACGCTTATTGTATAAATGCTTAATATATAAAGTAGAGACATAGAGGCGATAACGATAACGATAACGATAGAGGTGATAACGTAGAAGACCTGATAGAATTATAAGTAAAAATAACCAGCAGAATTTCTGTTTGAAAGCGTCGCTGTGTTCTCCTAATTATCGATGTCAAATAGATAATTGAAAAGTTTTATCTTGAAGGTGGCGATTGAACGTATTGACGTGATCTCAGGAGGAAGGTGATACCAGAAATTGGTAGCAGTGGGGACGAAAGACTTCTTGTAGGTTTCGATTCTAGATAGTGGAACCGAGAAAAGATTTACTGAGGTCGTTTGAGGAGGTCGAAGAGGCGGAGGAGCAAAAGGAAAAAGCTCTTGTAGATAGTGCGGTGATTTTTTCTTAATTATATTAAAGATCATGAGCCCAAGGAAGTTCAATCGCCTAGATTTGACTGTGAGCCATTTCAGTCGTTTTCTGAAGGGGGTAATGTGCTCATCTCTTCTCAGATTAAAAATGAATCGTATTCCACAATTTAGAAGCCTCTCCAATTTAGTGTTTTGTTGACCAGTGACATCGTTAAATACTACACAACAATAATCAAGTACGGGAAAAATTAAAGATGTTACTAGAGTAATTTTTAACTCAGTATTCAGAGCATTCCGGTTAAATCTCAACCTATAGAGAGTACCATGAACTCGTGAGGAAATGGAGGAGATTTGCTTATTCCAGGAGAGATTCGAAGTCATAAAAATGCCTAAATTTTTTATCTCGTGTACATAAGGAATAACGGTGCCATTAATCTTAATTTGAGCAAGATTGTTATAATCGATTTGATTAATAAAAGCACCGCTTCCTTATATCAACACCATAGATTTCGTTAGGTTGAGCTTGAGACCATTTATATCAGCGTAGGTGGCAATAACGTTCGCATCGTATGTTATTTTTTCTATGGCTTCTGAAAGTTCGGAGGGGAAACAATGCAGATAAATTTGGGTGTCGTCGGCGTAAATCATATGTTGAGAGTATTTTAAATCCTTGGCAATATCATTAATAAAAACAGAGAAAAGGGGAGGTCCCAAAACAGAGCCCTGTGGTACTCCTGAAAGAGTGTGTAGCCAAGTCGAACAGGTCCCATTCACATCAAGAACGGCTTGCGATCTTTTACTTAGGTAGGAGGAGATCCAGGCTACTGCGCTGTCCGCGAGGCCAATGAGTTTCAGTTTCTTGAGCAAAAGGTTGTGCGGAACTGTGTCAAACGCTTTACTGAAATCGAACAGTATTAGGATGGTTAACTGTCGACGGTCTACCGCACGTCTCACTTCGTGATTAATACGGAGGAGAGCAGTTTGCGTACTAAAGTTTTTTCGATATCCAGATTGTCGCTCATCAAGAATATAATACTCTGCAAGATATTCTGAGAGTTGTGTGTGGGCTGCTTTTTCAAGGAGTTTTGAAAATTCACACAGATTAGCGATAGGTCTAGTATCAGTCAGATTAGATGGAGGCTTTTTCTTAAGAAGCGGGCGTATTAAAGCTCGCTTCCAGATGGTCGGACAGACGGATATTTGAAAACTGTGGTTGAAAATGGCGGTGAGTATAGGTAATAGTATTGGCAGACCTTCATGGATGGCAAACAGGGAAATACCTTCAAGATCGGTGGTATGTATCGGCTTGGTTGTGGATTTGATACTACGAGAGATGTGATCAGGTGAGAGTGGAACAAATTCAAATATAGGTCGATTCAGGTTCGTCACAATGACACTTTCAAATGTAGAACAGCCATTATCCAAGGAGGTTGAGTTCGAGACGCTAACAAAAAAGTTATTCAGCTCGTCATGCGAGAAAAATCAAAAGGTGACGCAGGTTTAGATTTCGTGAGCCCCAAGGCCGCTAATTCTTTCCATAGTTTAGATGGCTCAGAAACAGTCGAAAGTCGCTCAAGATAAAAATTATCACGTGCTGATTTTATTTCGATAGAGAGTTTATTTCTAAACTCTCTGTAGATAGCAAAGCTAAGAACGCTTCCTGATCTTTTAGCCTGTTTATAGGGAGCTTTTTTGTTCCTGATCATTTCCTTGAGACCGTGTGTGAGCCAGGGGGTGGTTCGTCTCGAGGTGACAAAAGTCTTAAGTGGCGCATGCTTATCCTGAGAGGTTTTGACCGTTTCAGAGACTAACAACACCAGCTAGTCCATATCGCAGGCAGAGTCTATATTATGTTGCATTATATTATAATCTGGTAGCAGAGAGGATATGGTGTTCAAGTATTGCAAGGAGTCAAACGTTTGTAGATTGCGTCTCGTGATTTTATGACTCACCGCTTCAGTATGTGAAAATTCGTAATTTAATTTAAGCAAGTCATGGCCTGCGATAAATGGACAGCTTGATTTTATAAACAGATTGCACTTGTCCGGATAATCCACAATAAAAACATCAAGCAACAAATCGCAAGTTGCGGTGTGGAAAGTCGCTTCAGAGTCTAAGATATGCAGGGATTGCGATTGAACGAAGTCACGGAGAAATTCCGATTCGAAGTTGTGCGAGAGTAAGTTACAGTTTAGGTCACTGCCGATTAATATATTTTTATAAAACAGTACAAAGCTCGAGAAAGTTTCAATAAAATTGTGGAAAAGAAGACCTTTTGGTCGCCTGTACATAGATGTGAAGAGAAGCGGAATATCTCCGTGAGTACGCAAATCCAGTATTAAAAACTCAGGCTCATTAGAAAAATATTGAGGCGATACGGCTAACAACTTTGCCTTCAGCGAGCGATGTACATAACAGGCCACACCCCCTCCACGCCTGCCCACTCTATCATTTTGTATCAGCGTATAATCCTCTAAGAGAAGGAGATCATTCGATATGTCAGAATGCAACCACGTTTCCGACAATGACAGCTGGTGGCTCCTCAATTCTGACCGGTATACGAGTCAGAGATATTTCCGACGACGTATTGTCTGTGTGATAGTTCGCACTTACATTTGAAATTTGTCGCGCAACTTCATCAACACGAACGCAAAGGGCGTTGTGATTTTTTACTGTGTCGGAGTTTTGCGTTTGCAAAATTCCTATGCTATTCTCAAGGTTCGAGATCCTTTCTGTCATTGTATCATGGGACTCGACTAGCTTAGTCTAGAGAGAGAGAGAGAGAGAGAGAGAGAGAGAGAGAGAGAGAGAGAGAGAGAGAGAGAGAGAGAAAAGGTGTGTGCAAAACATCAGAAGAGTGTGTGCGAGAGAAGGAGAAAGAGAGAAAAAGCATAAGCGACAGACGCGGGAGAGAAAGAGAGAGAGAGAGAGAGAGAGAGATGCGCCCAATAGCCTCGGAAAAGGGTAATTAAAAATATTTAAGAATGATGATAATAACAAATCGGAGAGAGAAGTGGAAATATTGAAAATAATAAAAAAATTATAATTATAAAATTAAAAATAGTAATAGTAATCCAGAGAGAGAGAGAGAGAATATTGCAAATAATAATAATAATAATAATAATAAAATTTTCAATATGTGCACCACTTTGGAGTTTCCTTCCTGTCCTCACCTCACCCACACACACATCGCCACCTCTACACTCGACTCACCAAGCCGCATGGTGGGGGAAAATCGAGTGGTGGGGGAAGCTGCGTGGTAGGGATAGGAGTGGGGGTGCCCCAGAGTGGTGCTCTTACTAATTGCTTGCGTGCGTGTGTGCGTGCGTGCGTGCGTGCGTGCGCGTGCGCGTAGGCGTGAGCGTGTGTGTGCGCGTGCACGTGTGCGTGTGCGTGTGCACGTGCGTGCTCGTGCGTGTGTGCGCGTGTGTGTATGGAAGGAAAATCTATGTAATCAAATTTCATCCATTTTTAGTGGTTGGTGGAAGTATCAATTTAAAACTTTACAAATAAATGTATTGCCCATAACTGTACAGTAATACGCTACAATCAAGCTGGTTGAAAAAAAAACGTGAATGTGAGTGTGTAAAAAAAAACTAAAAAAGCTTAAAATTGAAATTTGCAAATCGCTTCCCCGGAATTGCACACGGTGCTTAAAGTTCCCAGTATGCGGCATTCTCCGTTAATTCGACCACTTTTTTTTATCCAGTCGGATCTGTTCCATAATGGGTTATATAGTAGTACTACTTTAAAATTGCTCTCTGTGAATTTTTTCAGGTTTTTTAATTTACTTTTTTCGGAAATGGTTTTTTTTAAATCCGTATATCATGAAAGTTTGAAGTCGGGCAAACAAATTTCAACATCAAATAGTTATGTTTGTCCATGAACTATTTGATGGAATAATATATGTTATATTGTTTATGGCATCAAAAAGGTTGTTTTCAGCGAAAAAAACGTGAAAATTTTTTTTTTAATGCGATACCTTTGATTTCATATAAAAAATTTGGCTTTGTGGATCTCGGCATTCTTGCCGAGTAGAAAAACAATTGAATAAAACTTAGATGTACCTTAATGTACCTTTCTCGGTAAAATATTTATGGATAATGAGCAAGTTTTCAATATTTTCCATCAATTTTGTACGCAAAATGAATTTTTAGTACATTTACTGATATCGCAATCGCTATAAATTCAATTCATATAAAATTTTATACATCATTGTGTTTTTTTATGACTTGCAGGGCGTTGGAGAGTGGTGGCAGGGTGGAGTCGGGCCAGGTGGTATCGACAGCGAAGAGGCCGGGTGCGAGACCGATATTTTAATGGGCCATATTGAAATTAAAATAAAACAAATTTAGCGAAAAGTATGCTTAAAGTATTTTTATTTTCCCACCTATTGCCCGACTTGAACCGTTAACAAATTAAAAAAAAAACAGAATTTGACTGAATCTTAACCCAGCTATCCCAAATAAACCCAAAAGAACCATTTGAGAGCGCAAATTCAGAGTGCATTCCGACAATCATCCACTTTTGTACACGATTGCCACGGTAAAATAGTATATTATGCGGCAAGCGCGTAAAGTGACTGTTTTCGAGCGAGGTTATATTTTTAGAACTCTCCGTTGGCTTTGCCTGGTCAGCCGATGGCGAGCCAGGCAATTGAAAAGCTAGCTGAGAGGTTTTGAAAAGCTACGTTTTAACGCCTGTTATCGATACGTGAAGTAGTACTTTTCGTGCCTAACTTCGTAGCTGACACGAAAATTTTTTCATGGCAGTTCTGAGACTCGTGCCCGTACTGCGCATGACAAGTGCCACGAAAAGACTTTTTACGGCACTTGTCACGCGCAGAACGGCGCACGACTCTCATAACTGCCATAAAATAGTATATTATGCGGCAAGCGCGTAAAGTGACTGTTTTCGAGCGAGGTTATGTTGTTAGAACTCTCCGTTGGCTTTGCCTGGCAAGCTGAAGGCGAGCTTGGAAGCTAAGCCATAGCACTGTGGATGGCGAGACACTCACACTCTTGCCTACAAACTATACTTCTCTCTCTCTCTTCTTCTATTCCTCTTTGCTCTCCTTCGGTTTAACAGGACAGGACAGTAAAGCAGGTAACGCTCTGAGTTTTGTTGGCGTTGCATAAGAAGTATTCACTTTAAAAAAAGGGAATATTATCTCGCCACCTCCTCGTTGGTTATTCCTGGGTTTGGCAAAGCGCGAGTGTATTAGTTACAATGTCAAAAAATTTACGTTATGTCACAGATTTTTGTGATATTTAAGTACATGCAAAGAGCTCAAATCGATAAACTGTGCCATTTTCGAGTCAATTGATGTAGTAGTTGAACTTTTTTAGACAGACTTTCATGAGACGCATAACGATCAACACAAGAATATAGAGTCCAATTCTAACAAAAAAGTTACACTAGAAAAAAGTTTGTGAGTTTAAGGTTGATGAGTTTAGGTTTTGTTGGTTTAGGGCTTGTGGGTCATGGTTTATGGGCTTAGGGCTTTTGGTTTAGAATCCATAAGCTTAAAGTTTGTGGGTTTAACGTTGATAGGTCATAGTTTGTAGGTTCAAGGTTTGGGTTTGTGGGTTCAAGGGTTCGTAGATTTGAGGTTCCGGGATTTTGGTTCAGAATCCATAAGTTTAGAGTTTATGGGTTCAAGGTTAATGGGCTTAGGGTTTGCAGCTTTAGGATTTGTGGGCTTAAGGATGATGGGTTTAGGGTTTGTGTGTTTCGGAATCATGGGTGCAGGGTATAGTGTTTGTGGGTTTTCGTGTTTGTGATTTTAGGGTTTGTGGGTTAAGGGTTCGTAGGCTTAAGCTTAATTTTTTTAAGTTTGTGAGCTTGAAGTTTTTTGTTTAGGATTAACGAATTTAGAGTGGATTGGTTAAGCGTTTGTTGGTTAGAGGTATATGGGTTCAGGTTTAAGGTTTGTGGTTTCGAGATTCATAGGTCATAGTTCGTGGGTTTTTAGGTTTTCAAATTTTGGTGCTTGGGGACTGAGAATTCAATTAACGTAGTGCGACGCAATTTTTTAATTTTAGCGTCACAGGTCGTCCCGACCTTGGTTGGCGAGACGATATTCGAATAAATCCGGGTATTTTCAATATTTAGCGTATGGGTTCGTTGTCGTTTTTTCAGTTTTCACGTTGTCGTACAGTTATCGTTCGTTAGCGAGTTTTGTTTTATTTATAGGGTCAATCGCATGGAAGATACTGAGTTACCGTGGAAAAGGGCGGAAAGAACGAGCCACCCGGTATACTCAGTCTTTCGTGGAAAGTAATCGAGGGAAGTATAAAGGTTCGAGTGAAAATCTCGATGCTTCACGTGAATGGTATGGGGGTGAAGAGCGGTTACGTTTTTGAGTGACGTTTACGTATGGAAGGCCGTTGTTGACCGGGACTGCGATCACCCAGCCACCACGGATTTCCCGATCGCATCGTTATCGTTAGGCTTAGTTTTAGGTAGTCCCAGACCTCCCCATATCCGAAGATTACCCCTTGCAGGAAATATTAGGAAATATTTTATCGTTTGAGTTCCGTGTTACCGTTTGAATTTCCCGGTTTTGCACTCGAGATAAGAGGTTGGGTGTGAGTGACGTCAGAAAACAAGAAGATCTCGAGTTCTCGTTACGCGTGCGCGTACTCATCCCTCTCCCTTCTCGTTATCTTTCCGATTTATTTACCTGTTCGATTCGCTCTCTTGCGATCCAGCTCTCGATCCGAGCGGTTTGCCGCTCGGGAAGCTTCCGTCATGTTACCGCTTGCACTCTCATTTTCGTACTGCTACGCTATCGTTTGTTCGTGAGCTATCTTTTTGGTGTTCTCGTTTTTCTGATATCGTTTGTTCTCGAGCTAGCTGCCTGGCGTTCTCGTTTTCGTTATGGGGCTCCGCTTCCGTTACCGACCTTATCACTGATATCACATTTAATTTTCCCAGCTCTGAATTTATTGGCGTGACCGAATTAATGTTTTTTGTTTGTTAATCATTTACCGGCGCTACCGAAGTACTGGTCAGCTCTTCAATTAAACGATGTTACCGAATTTAACACCACTCACTAACTTTTCGATTTTATTTTTAGATGATTAATTTTCCAAATTTATTTTCAGCCAATTATTCATTTTCTGTACTACCGAATTTATTTTCTGCTACCGACGTTATCGTAGTTACCGAATTTTCCGTATTCGTTATCGCTTCTGTTATCGCGATTTTTTCCCGTTTCGCATTTGTTATCAAAATTCGGTGATGGTCTGGAAATTTCTGTGTAAGCTATCGCTTGAGTAAATAAATTATCCAAACCAAGGCCCCATATACAAATTTTCTTGTGTCAAGTTCAGTTATGTCAGATTACGTTTTCGAAGGCACTCGAGAGTTGGTCGGCCATCCACGCCCTCTCTCCAACACCTAAATCCTGAGCGAATCGGGTATAGCGTCAGCATTCTCGTCATCCGACACGCCGGCGTCCATTTTATCAAAATTTCCCTACCACAAACCCTTCGACCAATGAAATCACGGCGCTGGTTGTTCATGGAAAAGTATTTAAGAGCATGACGAGCAAGCCTCGTCCTCATTTTGATCACCGTTATCGGTGAGCATTATTCACGTCAAGCGATTTCTTGACATTCCTTATTTACGACGAAATCTCGTCAACTTTCGATATTTACGTCGGGTACCAATACTCCAAGATTCTCAACGAATTCGTATCTACAACATTTCTGGCCATCGAGGACTACAAATTCGACGACATTTCTGCAACTTCAGCTATCTCGAAAAGTCTTTTTCAAGGTTCTTCGTGATCATCGTTGACTCGTCCTTTTTAGGATGAATCAATTATAACGTACTTGCTTGTCTTTCTCAAGACACAGCAAATCAAAACTCTCGTTCATTCATATTCAATAAACGATTTCAGGTGATAGGGAGCCTGGTTTGCTTGAAGCCCCCGCACTGCGTCGAGAAGTTGGATAGCTAACCAGGTGCACGTCCCAGAAAAAAACCTCGAGGTAGGGAACCGGAATCCTTGGAAAAACCCTCAGCACTGTGGTTGAGCGGGAACAAGGCTTTCGTTCCGAAGGTGCATTGCTAAGAAAACCCTCCACGAGTGATAAGCTTCACTTATCCTCGTGACACATGAAAATCCACTCTTGAGTTGTTAAGACCCTCCGTCAGAATACCTTGGATATCGATTGAGAATCATTTGGCTTCATTTGAATTTGGGTGAGTGGCCTTCCACTCCCAGGACGCTGGTTAAACGGATAAAATTCAGTCAGCCGACAATACAACATCATTATCGTATTATAACGAAAATGATTTTCGTGTTTCCAGTCGCCTCACGATTGGAAGCATTTTGAAGTTCTAAAAACACACTCACACGCTCTCACACACATACACAGACAGAATTTCACACGGACAACCAGGCAGAACAGAATAGGGAGATGTCGCGTATCAACGCAAACGGTGTCTCAAAATATTGCATACAGTCTCCATTCACATAACCAGCGAGTTGAGACAATACAGACGGACGGACGCACGAGGACAATAAAGCGATTCAAGTCAGACATACGAACTATGACTGTTTCCTTAACATCTTAGAGTCATTTATCCTACATTGCAGTCAATATTAATCATACCTATTACATCAGCCATACGACTCCCACGAAGTAAATCTCGTGACATTATTCGCTCAGCCCTCAGTAAGGCTTGAGACGCTGTGAAGAGAGCCGGTGGTCGGAGCAACGTGCACATGCCACGCATGATACCAGTCCCTAAAAAAGTTTGTGGGTTCTGGCCGTCCCTTAACACATGTCTGCTGGCCTGAGTGCGGCGGGGGCGTTGGCAGGCGCTGCTGCGGGTATAGTGAAAGCAGTATATGATACAAGTGCCGCCAAGTGGCAGTTGGGGAAGAGTCAGTGACACAATAGAACCGTTGAAGCGTTCGTGCTAGGCAAAGGCCTCTATCTGAAGCCTTACAAGAAAGGGTTTGGCTGGCATCTAAAATACAAAAAAAAAGTTCGATTGCCAGCTCGGGCACTAACGGACGTTGATCTACGCAAGTATGCTCGAGAAATTCCACTTTTTCGTGGTCTATTCATGAGAAACGCCTTGCCTACGGGAGGACCCAATTCCCGCGATTCAGCTATTATTAATCTCGATGATGCCGATGTGGAGGGAACACGCTGGGTGGTCTATCGAAAAAATGTCAACGACGTCGTGTAGTTCGACAGTTTTGGAGATCTTCAGCCACCTCGTGATCTGATAGACTACCTCCTTGTACAACATGTACGAGTGCGGGCATATTTGCCAGAAATTCGTATATAGGAGCTTGTGGTGCGCGTATATTAAATCAGTTGAGCACTATCTGTCATGGGAGATTTATTGACTTTCAGCCTGTCTGACACATCCGCAGTAGTCGAAGCACAATACTTTCCTCCTATCTAGCTCTCGATCAGCAAGAACTACGTTCTCGGACTGGTGTAGTTTCTATCATTCAACTCGATTCCCAATATAGATACCGATCAAAACAAGTTTTACGTGGGTGATGCAGTGCTTGGGCTGCTGACTAGAAGTTACGAGATCGACGACATTGACGTCTATTCGCGGGAAGTGCTTGAGACGAAAGGTACTTCCATCAGTCTCAAGCCCAGCAAAAATATGCTGCATAGTACGCTGAAGTGCACTCACGTCGTTAATTTTTGACCGAAAGGCTCCATCGCTCATCGGCTCGGTTTCGCTCAGCGTGATCTATAGAGTAACATGGCTCACAGCTCGGAATTGCCCGTATCTATTCCTAAGGTCAATGTAGTGCGAGTCGAGTGTAATATCACTTCAGGAGCATACATTAACGGGCTCAAGGGTCACACAATCAACGAATTCTTCCCAGCTGTACGGCCGGGATATAAGATCATCGAAGTCCCGTCGCAGTTCGTTTACCTCCCGATCGTCATCAAGGTCGTTGATCACGTGCAAGTACGCATAGTCGACCAGGACGGTAAGCTGGTGAATAATCAAGGTAAAACTATTACCATCAGGCTGCACATCAAGAAAATGAAATATATGAAATGATGGGCATCGTCTTTAAGAAAAAGATAGGCCAAGGATATAAAAGAGAGCCGGCAATTAGTCTATCGATCAGTCGGCCACGAGTGCCAAATACGATAACATCCCACAACATTCAGTTCCTACGGAGTCTCGAACTCCGAGTTGGATGGAAGTAACATGTGTGCTATTTTGCTGCTATGGAAGACGCACATACAGTTTCCCGTAATCTTCGACGAATCCGTAACGCATTACGAGATTAACGTGCATCAACCATACACCGCGTCAGCGTACAATAACAGCGATGAGATACGTATATTCATTCAGCATCAGGACCTGTGCATCTTGACCTCACGAAGCTCACTGCATGTGTGCGGAAAATTGGTTAAGGCAAACGGGGAAAACGTCTCTTTAACGAAGCTCGTGATCGCTATCTTTTATCTTTTTGAGGAGCTTCGTTATGAGATCAATGCATCGTGTTCAGAGTCCCCTTCAACAGACACGATCTGCTGATCGTGTCTGATGAAGGGGTACGCGTCCTTGAGTCTGGGTCAAAGTGCGAAAATTGAAAACGCAGCCTGGCTGATTGTTGAAGACATCAATCAACTTACCGATGGCAGCAGGTACTTCGATGTATCCATACTCCCCGCGACGATTCTAGGCTTCGCTGAAGGCTATCAAAAAATCGTTATTAACATAAAGCACAAGCTCATTTTTACGAGATCGAGAAACGCTTTGAACGCAGTTTTGCAAGCAGATCTGAAAGATAGATCCTACGAGGATTTCAAGATTTAACTTGCCAGAATCGAGTGGATGGTGCCCTACTTGACGCTGACGGCCAAGTGAAAGATACGTCTGCTCAATTATATTGATAAGGACATCGTGATGCCGTTCCGGTGCTGGGAGTTCTATGAGTATCCGGCTCTTCCCAACACAACAAAGCACATTTGGACAGTAAAAACGTTTAATCAGCTTGAGCAACCGTGGTTCATCATTTTGGCATTCCAACCCAATCAAAGAGGGGTAAAATATGTGAACGCTAGCCACTCCGATCACTGCAACGTTACCACCGTAAAACTATGTCTTAACTCACAATGCTATTTATACAGCTGCCTAAATCTCGGCCTGGCGCGAAATCTGTATGCGCTCTTTACGAGATGTATACCAATTTCCAGAATGTTTATTCCAGCACGAACTTGGGACCCATGCTGACGAAGACTTTCTCACGCATGTATCGATTATCGTAATCGATTACTCGAAAGAGAACGACGCGCTTAAACTGGCTCCGGTCAATATTCGCCTGGAGCTAGAGTCAATCACCCTGTGGGAACGACGGCCTACTGCTTAATCTTGCAAGATCGAATGGTAGACTACAATCTCGTGGGTGGCTCATGGTGGTGGGAATCGGAACCCACAATAACAGCATTGGAGTACGTGGTGGATGCACAAGGATTCTGGCGACCCGAGTTTGTTCGCAAAGAGCTGGCAGTTACTCCGTCAGCCACCAATCCGCTGGATAGATCTCCCAGCTGGATACAAGAGCATGAATCTTTGGCTGGAACGTATCTATCATCATCTGTCATGGAGCTGGAAAGGAGTGCCCTACGCCGAGGTTAAAAACGTGCTCCGAATTGTCTTGCGCAATTCGGGCACCATCTACGTAAAGGGCAAGGTGAAATGGCGATGGTTTGCACAGTTTGAATTTGACGTGCGCGATCTAGCAACATGTCCTCCGCTGAAGAATCTGCACACTGCAACATTGACAGTGCCCCTAGCACAATGCACCCAACTGCGCACTTCAAAACGTGCTATTGCTGAAAAATTGTCTGCGTGACAACGTTCCGTCTTTGGGAAAGTCGCTCAGAGTGTTCTATTGCATCGGACAACTATCGTTCATGGAGTCCAGAGACATTGCTTAGCTGCAGAAGTAATTTATTATCACGCTAGCTGCGATCCATATTAAGCTCGCTTCGGACAAATTACCGGAAATGCTGATACAAGAGCCCGAAGTTGTGAAGTGTCTACGATGCCAAGAACCCTATCCGAGCCAATCATTTGCCCCAATAAGGATAGAGTGCAAGTAATGTATATACAACTGTGAATAAGAATGATTTTTTCTTTAACCGAGTTCATTGCGTTCGTTTCCATCAATATGATCACAGTTGTACCCTATCCCAATTCTCTCGCGCAATATTCTTACCCGCGATATCCTGGTTCCGGGAATTCGAATATCCCGCCCCATGGTATCCCAATATCGGGTCTCATGTCAATGAGTCGGTGAGGTAGAGATTTATCTTGGAGCTAACGGCCTTATATATTGACTCAGGAGCGTAAAGTATATAAATTTCTAAGGGACCATCGAATCTTCTCGAACGTATCAGAATGATCACAGTTGTGCCATATCCCAATTCGGATTTCCCTCGGTCCGTCGACCATCTCAATAAGAGCTTTATTCCTCGGCAACGAACGCAGGGATTCCTCGATAAGAATGCTAGCCTACTGCGATGAATGCGGGGATTCCCCGATAATAACGATCGCGATAAGAGCGCTAGCCCATCCACTGCGATGAATACAAGGATTCGCCCCAGAGAGGAGTCATTGTTGCGCTCCGATAGTAGCCAGAATATTTCAAATCATGCATACATGCCATCGTAAAATCTACACTGTAAAACTATCAATAATCAATAATAAACTATTAACTATCAACGATTAATTATTAACTATCAATAATTTACGTAGAGGCGAAAAACTCGGAAATCAGTCGATATAGATGTATGGTTGGGCAAAGAATTCATAAATAAATAACTATTCACTGTAAAAGTCGGAGAATTCATATGGATATCCATCTCGCGATAAGAACATTAGCCCACCCGCTGCGATGAGTGCAAGAATTCTCCGTGAGAGGAGTCATTTGCGCTCCGATAATGGTGCGAATATTTCGAATCACGCATATATGCCATGGTGAAATCTACACTGTAATTATTAATTAATTATTAATTATTAACTATTAACTATCAAATATTAATGATTATCTATTAATTATCAACTATTCGTTCGTAACTATTGACTATAATCATTGACATTACGGCGAAAAACTCGGAAAACAGTTGAAATAGATGTATGGTTGGGCAGAGAATTCATAAATAAATGAATATAAAATATGGAAGTCGGAGAATTCATGCGGATATTCAGGTATCACATTATCCTGGCTTGTGATATCCTGGCTCCGGGTATCCCAATATCCTGCCTCCTGGTATCCCAATATCGGGCCTCATGGTACCCCGTAGGGAGTGGGTGTTCCTTGGACACAAACCACGAGGAATCCGTCGACCATGGATTAGCACGGACATGCACCCCCGAGAATCAATTAAGGGATCTGGCCCATCAAGTGAGAGTAATCCCGGACGCAAGCAGCGGAGACTCCACCATACCGAACGGAGGTCAGCCTCGGATACGAACCGCAGGAATTAGCCTTGCCAACGTTAGGTAGTCCCATTTCGAGCCACAGGGTGGGGTACAGACGAGGTCCTGAAAATCCGTGAAACGTCAATGTCATTGCTTGGATAGTTTTTCACGGCACCGGAAGATAGCGCTGACATTCAAAGGCTAAAATTTCGGATTTTTTGAAACACCAATTATTTGTTCCGTGAAACTTCTTATTTCTGCATGATTCAAATTTGTCCTTTTCAGCTTCGGAATAGCAGCGCAACCTCTCGGCAACCTGCAAAATCATCAAAATATTGACGGATTCTCGGATGAGATATTTTGCGCAGAAAACTTCTCCCTGTTCAAATGTACAGCCATTCAGTATTTTAATATGAGCGCCATCTCCCGGCGACGTGCAAGACCATCGAACCATTGAGGGATTTCGGCCAATCAGAGTTAACACGGGCGGCACGAATCCCGAGAATCTATCTTATCTCCAACAAGTCGGGTCGAGCATACAGAAATCTGCACCATCGGGGGAATCCATTAACCGGCAATTACGAACCACAGGGAGTCTGTCGACCGGACGTTATCACAGACACGAACCCGCGGGATTCATTCAAGGAATCTGGCGTATCGAGTGGGGATATTTCGGACGCAGCCAGCGGGGAACTCCCCTATACCGAACGGAGGTTAGCCTCGAACATGAACCATAGGCATCAACCTTGTTGAACTTGGGTAGCCCGGTCTCGAGCCGCAGGGTAGGATACAAACAAGGCCCTGAAAATCCGTCAATGTCATTGTTTGGATAGTTTTGCACGCTACCGGAAGATGCGGCTGATATTCAAATGCTAAAATTTCGCATTTTTTGAAATATCAATTATTTTGTCCGACAAACTTCTCATTCCTGAATCATTTGAATGTACCGCTTTTTAGCCTCTGATTATCAATGCCATCTCTCGGCGACATGCTTAACCATTGAAACAATGCAGGTTTTTGGATGAATTATTTTACGCGGGTAACTTCTGCTCGTTCAAATGTACAGCGTTTTGGCTGTTAAATGTCAGCTTCATCTCTCGAAGACTTTCAAAACTATTAAAACGTTGACGGATTTTCGGCTAATCGGAGTTAACGCGGGCAGCGTGAACCTGAGAATCTGTCTTCTTTTCAACAAGTTAGTGTGGGCACACATAAATCTGCATCAGGTAGACGAGAGAATCTTTCTTGCTGACCTTAGGTAACCCGGGTAGGATACGCAGAAATCTTCGGCAGCAGGAATCAAGCTTACTGACCGTGGGAAACTGAGAGTGGGGGGACGTGAAAATCTGCACTTCATCGAGACACGTCGAGATATCCCAGCTCCTGTAGTTCAACTATCCCGCCTCATGGATTCTTAGTATCAAGTCTCATGAGACCCTGCGGTTAGGGGAGGGGTAGGGGGTCTCATGAACCACCGATGGGGGAATCGGTTGACCGGTGGTTAGCACGGACCGACATAAAACTCGAACAAGTCGAGTTAAGCACGCATAAATTGCCATGGTAAGCGGAGGAATTTACCTTGCCGACCTCGGATAATGCGGATTGGATAAGCTGGAATTTTCAACGGACTTGATGGAAATATATCTTACCGACTGTTGGAAACCTGGGCTGTGACGCGGATATCTGCACTAACATTAGTTCGGATACTAGCCACAGGAATCTACCCTACCAATGGAGTTGGGTTGAGAAATATGGCATGATGGTGGGGAATTGGCATAACTCTACTACTTTCGTAATTTGTAATTAGAAGAAAATCCGATACTAATTACATTAAAAATTTGTAATTAAAAGAATAAGCGATACTCATTACAACCGCTATTAGTAATTAGAAGAAAAATGGACACTAATTACATTCGTAATTTGCGATTGAAATTTTCCCAATTACATATTACAATCGTAATAAGTATTTTTTATTCTTCTAATTACAAATTGAAATTGTAATTAGTATTTTTTTTAAATTACGACTCACATTTCTAATTCATAGTTGGAATATAATTAATTTAAAAAGGGAGCGCAGTGGCGCAGTGGTTGAGACTCTGGGTTCACACGCAGCGGATTCTCGTTCGATCCCGACGGCCGACACCAATGGAAATTTTTCAATGTGTTTAATCTGCAATCCCGGTGGTTCGGAGCCTACCAAAATAAATGCCCAAAAAACACCTTTCTGTGAAGGGTGGGTGGTCGGGGTACGGCTCTGGAGGACTCCCATAGCGGTGCTCGTCGCTTGGAAGGTGGCTGCTTAGCCGTGCACTGACTTACCCACTGTATCGCAGCAAAGGAGGAATCTGCCTAGGGCGCCTCGGGAGACCACGCTTGAGCTTACTCGCGTGGCCACCAGGGGAGACTAGGTAGGCCCAACCCAACAAATTACAATTGTAATTTGTAATTGAAAGTCAAATCAATTACAAAGTAAAAATGTAATTGAAATGTTTTTTTGAATTAATTACAAATTACAAATGTAATTGAAATGTTTTTTTGAATCAATTACAAATTACAAATGTCATTGAAATGTTTTTTTAAATCAATTACAAATTACAAATGTAATTGAAATGTTTTTTTGAATCAATTACAAATTACAAATGTAATTAAAATGCTTTTTTTTTTAATCAATTACAATTTATAAATGTAATTCAAACCTTTTTTCGAATCCATTACAAATTACTATTGCAGTTGAAATGTTTTTTTGAATCAATTACAAAATACAAATGTAATTAAAATGTTTTTTCGTGTAAATTACAAATTACAAATGTAATTCAAATGTTTTTTCGAATCAATTACAAATTACAAATGTAATTTAAATTTTTTTTAAAATCAATTACAAATTACGAATGTAATTGAAACGTTTTTTCGAATCAATTACAAATCACAAATTTAATTGAAATGTTTTTTTGAATCAATTATAAATTACAAATGTAATTGAAACGATTTTTTGAATCAATTACAAATTACAAATTTAATCTGTTACGTCCTGGGCGAGGATTAGTACGTCTTGCCCGTGGTGTACGATTAACAGTCACACGAAAATAAGGGGCATCTCGTTTCAGCCGGAATGCGCCGGTTGGGGATAGAGGCTCGCGGTAATGAGATTGGTAAATTTTTATTTACTTTTTGGGCATAGCGGGTTATTAATCCAACGTGATGATTTTTTCGTTTTCGTCGGAGTCTGCGCTGTCGGAGTCTGCTGCTAAAGTTGACACGTTGCTGATACTGTCTCTGTGGAGCTGGTGAACGGGTCCCGGGAGAATGACGCCGGGGAGAATGTACGGGGCCGTCCCCTCGGGAATTCTGAATATCGTGGCTACCCCCACAGGGCGCTCCTTGACACTCGGTAATCCGAGAGGAAAATCGGGTTTTTTTGAAGGGCCCAGTAATGGTTGGGCCACAATTTTCGTTACCCTTTCGGCAACCGGTACGATAACTCCCACTTTACTGTTTTGTTAGGTGGTGTGTTACTCCCGCTCACAAAATGGTGTTCGCCACGAGCGAGGCGCTTAAATTTTTTCTCCTTGCCACTGCGGCGTCTACCCATATAAATCTAAATAAAAAATTTGATGATCCCTCTTTGAGTGAGTCCCAACTCTCGGGCAGAACTCTCAGATGGTAGGGTTGGAACCTCCACCACAGTGCGTTCATCTAGCGCACGGATTTGTGGTTGGCTGGTAGAGTACAGAGCGTGCATCTGGCGCACGGGACTGTACCCGGAGGGAGGAATGAGTAACTACGTAAGCATGTGCATCAAGCGCACAGCACTGTAGTTAGAGAGAGAGAGAGAGAAAAATAACTACGTAAGCACGTGCATCCAGTGCACAGCACTGTAGTTAGAGAGAAAGTGAGAAGAATAACTACGTAAGCACGTGCATCCAGTGCACAGGACTGTAGCTAGAGAGAGAGTGAGAAGAATAACTACGTAAGCACGTGCATCTAGCGCACAGGACTGCAGTTAGAGGGAGTGAGAAAAGTATAGTAACTGCGTGAGCACGTGCATCTAGCGCACAGTACTGCAGTTATGAAAAGGTGTTGGAAACACGTGAATTTCGATGAGAGTTCCGCTCGAGAATGTAGACAGCTCGAAGTTCGGTTTTCGTTCAATTTCCCCCTTTTATTCGATGTCCCTGGTGCACAAATGAAACGCGAATGCGTTTTATTTTTTTGGGTTTTTGATTATTTATTTATTTTTTATGTTTTCTTACACTGGTTTGCCGGGGCTACCGTGCTACCGATTTTCATGTTGAAAGAGTACAGTATTTCAACTTAGTATAACATTGAATATTTAGCGATCTCGGGTGATCAGGCTCGAAGTTCGACTGACTGTCCTCAATTAATGCTGGTCATTATATAGGCCTTTATTCTATTGTCGCATAAGGTAGGAGATGTCGGCGCGTGAGCGAAGAGTTTCTCTCGCACCTCGACATTCTGCAGACGATAATTTCCAGACGCTTTTCCAATTACGGCGGCTGGTGATATGAAAAATCAGCGTCGAGACATCGATACTCTCTAGACGAAATTCCGACTATTGTTAGTGCCGGAACATCGATATTCTCGAGGCGCAACTTTGTTTATGTTGAGGCTCGTCCCTAGGCGATAGGCGCGGCCATTTTGTGCGAGCCGGCGAGACGCTGATTCTCACCGGCTTCCAACATCTGTGGGAGCTCGGTGATAACGCGCGACATACGCCGGTTCGTCACTCACGTGCTTTCTCCCCGCGACGAGCTTCGTTCGTTAAAGGCTGAAATTTAGTGTGCTAGGTGGGTTGCATGCTCGCAGGCATACTTTGCGCTTGGCGGGTTGCATGCCTGCAGGCTCGCCTCGCGCGTAGCGGGTTGCATGCTCGCAGGCATACTTCGTGCTTGGCGGGAGAACTCCGGCAACGAGGGTCACCCCTGGTCATTCGTGTTTTTCCCGTGATTAAATGAGAGATTAAATATTTCTACTGCGGATCATACGGATCCGGTTTTATGTTTGATAAATGGTATATAAAATAAAATTTTAAAATTTATTTGTGTTTTTTCGACCCAGGACGTTACAATAACTTTTTTTTTGCGAAATTCACAGGGTTATAAATAATAATGGAATAACAGTTTTCAATTCATTCTTAGATCATTCCCAATTGCTAATTAATAAATAATAGCCTGGTATGGGCTGGATTTTAGCCAGACGAAATTTCTACTCGGGATATCACATTTTATTTTAGTGAAACTTGACAGTAAGAGTTTGTAGATTTAACGGCATTGATCGTTCAATTGACATTCATTTTATTTTCTTCAACTGCTACGTATATTCTTTGATACATAATTTCACTGTTGAAACGACTCTCAAATATGAGTATATCAGATTTTGGGTTGATATTGCATCTAATTAATGTAGATTCGACATAAGGAATTGGTAGCTTCAACGGAATTGACTAGTAGAACCGACATTAGATTGCACTCCTATTAACGTATCTGATCGTTTTTAAGACGTTATTATGATGTTGAAATAACCATAACATGTGTTTATCTGATGAAAACGAAATGTTGTTTTAATGTTAATTTTTCAACATATTAACATAGTCAACACTCAACATTAATGATGTATGTTGAATTAACATGAATTTTATAGTGGACCTTCTGGGACATGCAAATAATGTTGAATTTAACATTTTTTTTCTAACCGTGCAAATTCATGTTTAACCGCTGGCGTTGAGAGACTTCTCGCGCACATAGCATCGTTTATAAGACCAGCAATATCGGAGTCCTTGGTTTCTTTGCCGGCAATAGAGACGGTGCCTGTAGGATCTCAGCAAAACTCTGTTCATAGTATAAAACGTAAACGACGGAGCAAGAGTTTCGCTGTGTTGACATATTTTGTCGGGACAGTCTGAATGATCATAGAGTTGTATGTGCACGGAACTTGAGCGCCTTTTTCACTATCCTTCTTTTTCTTTACTATAGGTGCCGTAATGTAATCGTGATTTTTTGCGAGTGCACTATGTTGCTGTGCTCACTTATTATCGGCAAAATGGAGATAACGTTGTAGCACCGCGAAATATGCTGACCACTTTTCCTTCTCATCCTTGCACGAATTATAATTCGAAACATCATACATCTCAGTGTCAAATAGACTCAGTGTCGTGCCAATGATTTGCACTGTTTGCTGCTATAGTCGTGAAAAAAGGAAGTTTCTCGATCACTCTGCACGCTTATATGCTGAAGATTCTCCTCAGGCACGATCACCATTTATCTTGCATGCTCCACTATCCATTCCCGCCGATTGAGCTTGACAAGCGCATTCCCAGTACGGGTACGAGTAACAGGGGTTGGCAACCGTCGTTTTGAATCACAAAACGTTTTTGCTCTTCTAAGTACTATTTTTTACAGGTAGTCGTCGAAGAAGAAACGCTTGTCGACACAACTTTTTTCTGTGCTCAGGCTTCAGAGGCACGTTACCACGTAGAATGTTTAATGCGGCCTCACGAATGCAACGAATTATTCGTGGATCATCCTTACGCAAAACCGCGTCTCGTTTCTCCTTGCTAAGATGCTGCAGTCCGTAAAATATTTTAACGTGCTTCTTACAGAGATAGGACCTGCTACCCGGCATCACAGCCGCAAGACCGATACTTCTCCAGCGGTTTCGGTGCTTTATAACTATTTTCGTGGCACGTAAACGAAATGCTGTGGGTCATCAGGAAGATTGCATATACGAAACCTACAGTTATCGGGAGTTAATTGTTTCAAGTCCAAGAGCAGATGACTGTGCGGTTTGCTCGTCACATCGTGATAAACCTCTGCAGAAACCAAGGGTTTTTCGGGGTATACTTGACGCGCCAGGTGTAGTGTTTGAATGCGATCTTGCGGATTTTTGAAACCTACTATATAATTTGCGTTCAACGATACATCCCACTGCCCGTGGCCTTGATGGAATAAATTTTGCATTATAAAACACGCAGTCAAATTCTTATGATGACTACCCTTGGTGAAGAGATCGACAACGCTATTGTTCAACGCTTCGTGCATCAAATCGTCTATAATTATAATATCTTCGCAGCTGCATATATGATAAACCATAGCCTTCAATCACTATTCATTAGATAAACAAACCGGATCGTAATAAAAAATTAAATAAAAATGTATGTGCAATATAGTGAGAATTTTTTAATGGGCGCCTTTTGGTGCCGGATAATCGACGTTGTGATAGGAAATTAAAAAGAACTTTGTATTCCTCAACGTCAACGCACAATAAACTCATCGAGCGTACCATGAATGTTGTATATTCGACTGTTAAGATTAAGTCTCGTTATTATGAAACATGCATGGTCAATTTAGTATTTTGCATGGATTATTTGTCGAAATTATCAAAGTATAATTCGACAAAATACCGAACGCAACACGTCACGAGACGAGAGAGCCGATAGCTCGGCCCTAGATCAACGTACGCGACGGGTGGGGGTAGCCGAAGATTGACGAATGAGCCTCGTATAATGAGCAAGTAGCTAAGGGATTCCGTTACCAAAAATCACTTCTCTCACGACAAAGAGAACGTCCGGATTGTAAACCCTCGAAGGGTCCCGTCGCGTCTGTCGACTAATCTGTATCTTTTGAGTCGGATGCAAATCTCGTTGCGTCTGTTGACAAGATTTGTATATTCGTTGAGCTATTGTAAACTGAGCATTACGTCGAGTGAAAGGGTTGAGATTGTCTCGTCAAAACCCAAACGAAATAAAGTAAATTGAGAGTCTAGTCGCGTCTGTCGACAAAACTAAATTGATTGTGCTAATTTAAATAAGTGTAAGCTGCGTATATTTTGTCAAATTACATTGTGAATCGAATGACCTCCGCCGTCTTGTCAAGGTCATACGTTATGAAGGAACGATTGTGAGATATCGAATTAAAAGTATTGAAGTAAACAAGTAAGTCAGAATAAACCTATATTTCTTGCTTCAAGTACTGTTATTTATTGTTCTTGCAATTCCTTGTCGTTGGTCCTCCAACTGTACCCCTCCTTGCGATAGCCTCATTATCAAGGGAGCTAGTCGGATTCGTAAATGGAATATATCGATAGTTTATTAGTTTTCTAAAAACTAATTGGCGCCCCGTTATTAAAAACCGAGTTGTAGAGAAATAATTAGAGCCCTGTCAGCCGACGGACCACGGCCGCAGCAGGTGAAGGCATAGTAAATTGTTTGTGTTAAAAAAGAAGCCTGTCTCAAAGTACTTGGCGCGCAGTTCGTTGTGATACGGATGGGGGCTATGAACGAGACCTATCAGCAGCTGGCGCTTTTACTGAGCGATTTTTATATCATACAAGGAAAAGGAATATGCATGGCATATGAAGATATATCAGAGGGTGCTCCATGCGTCGTGCGGTGTGACTCCGGGGTATCTCGGGGGGAGGTTGTGTACTCCGTTGACACCGGATTCACCGAGGTGCGCCTCAT
This sequence comes from Rhorus exstirpatorius, assembly GCA_963564615.1. Classification (NCBI taxonomy): domain Eukaryota; kingdom Metazoa; phylum Arthropoda; class Insecta; order Hymenoptera; family Ichneumonidae; genus Rhorus; species Rhorus exstirpatorius. The sequence goes on along the minus strand of OY751321.1, from coordinate 991,710 downwards.
TAATACGGGGCACGGTGATTATTTCGAGGCATCAGCCTTATACGAAGCCAAACCGTTGTTCGCTATGCTGCCCGTTCAGTGATGTGAGTGCAGGATGATGGGACAGAATGGTGTGAATGACGATAGCACTGCCATTCGCTTAGAGGATTTATGTCTTTGCGAACCGTTCATGGTGTACCACGTGGTGTCCTGCAGTGATGGTACACTTAACGGCATTAATGCCTGGTCTGACAATTTTGAGGGGCTTGGCACCTTTTTTTACGGCTCTGGCCAAGTGACGATCGTTAGAGCGGCAGTCGCGATCTCGTATAGATGACACATTCCAGCGACAGATTGAAATGACAGATCGTGATCGAGCTTAATTTTAAGGTTTCGCGGTGCGTTTCTTCAGCAGAAGCAAATGTGACAGTTGAGATATCTATAATATTTAAAAGATCGCGATCGTGATTGATTTTGAGGTTTACGATACGTTTATTCGGAGAAAGCGAATATATGTGACAGCTGAGCTATATGCGTAATCCATAACATTTGAATTACGAATGTGAGTAACGAAATTAAAACGCTGGAAAATACGAAAATATATTTCCTAAAGAAGAAAAACAATTTACTTTAAAAACAATGAATTACGATTGAAAAATATTCAATTGATATGAAAGGAAGGTTTTTTCATCATTGAATAATTTTTTTAATAAATTGTAGTTTATACTTCTACGGGAAAGTTTTGGAAAAAATCGACGTATTAGTGAAAATTTCCGACAATTTTTGTTTCAAATTTTTGAGTTATTTCTGATGCATGAGCATTATCGAAAATGACCCAGAAATTATTTTCATGTAAAACATTCTTCCTCGTCGTGTGAGATAATTATTATTATCGTATTAATATTGATAATAATAATGATATAAATAATAATAATTATTCGGCTTATTCTAATTATTATGATCATAGTTGTGATAATGAAAAATATTATTACCGATATTCTTATTCTTATGATGATTCCTGTTATTACTAGTATTACTCGATCGGCAGTAATGCACTAGGGCATGCTGACATTTATTCAACTTCTGGTTGCTTGAAATTATATGACTGATGATTAATTCTGTCGATTTTCCCATAGATTAAAAATTATGTCACGAATTGGAGTGCGAAGTTTTTTTTTCATACTTGATAAAAACTATGAAAACTAGTATTTCTTAAAATATGTCGACATAACTGACAGAGAGGAGTGGTCAAGAAGACCTCAAAGACGGTTAGAGTAAAAAAACCCCACTCCTTGTTGGGCGACGACTATCATTATTACTGATGTGGCTTGTAATCGAAATAGGTCGGCACCACGGTTGAAACAGTTGGACTAGGGCTTTAGACTAAAATATTAATTATAAAAAAAGGTTATGATAGCTTGAAAATTATTTTGAAAAAATCGACGATCGAAAATGAACGCTGCTGGTGGTTCTTTTGCCATTGCTAACTATTCTTTAGCGGGAATTTTAAGGGTTCGTGTTTTACTAAACATGATCAAAATGATGAATACATGTCCTACAATGATCAATGAGCAAAGTAAATTCCAAGTGTCTGGTTGGAAGATTTCGATCTACTCAATAGTTGATTAATTACGATGCCCTTGTCGTGTTTAATGAAATCTCATGCGATAGTAGTGAACATGCATGGCTAACGACGAGAAAAAAGACTTATCTTCCACTGCGAGTGCAATGCTTATTTTTGCCCAATAGCTGCTTCAGTTTCATTTCCTAGCATCGGATAACGAGCAGCCCATCCGAGAGATTCATATTTGGACACCCTGAGGGGCGAAAAACATCCTAAGTGTTGTATTAAAAATCGTGATATATGATTAGAGACTTGAAAACCCTCACAGCGATTTTCATTTCATTTATTAGCTTTTGATAACGTGCATACGTGTTCTGAGATTTCCACTTTTCACCCTTAGGAGGTGAAACTAGTGGCAAGTAAGGGACGAAAAATTATAAAATAACATTAGGGACCAGATGAAACCAATAACCATGCTTGTTCATTCCCTAAGTTCGGATAACAAGCAGCCCGATCTCGTGATACACGTTTGGAAACCTTAAGAGGTGAAACAAATAGCAAGAATAGCACTAAAAACTACAATATAATGTTAGGGATCAAATAGACCCAAAAGCTATGTTTGTTTCATTTCCTAACATCGAATAGCAAACACCACAATCTCGAGATTCACATTTGGACACCTTACGAGGTGGAACAAATGGCGAGAATGGCACGAAAAATTATAAAATAATGCCAGGGATCAGATGAAACCAAAAGCTATGTTTTATTTATTTCCTAACATCGAATAGCAAGCAGCATGATCTCGAGATCCACATTTGGACACCTTACGAGGTGAAATAAATGGCGAGAATGGCACAAAAAATTATAAAATAATGTTAGAGATCAGATAGACCCAATAGCTATGTTTTTTTCATGTCCTAACATCGAATACCGAGCAGCACGATCTCGAGATTCACATTTGGACACCTTAAGAGGTGAAACAAAAGACAAAAATGGCACAAAAAATTATAAAATAATGTTAGGGATCAGATGGAACCAAAAACCATGCTTGTTTGATTTCCTAGCATCTGATTACGAGCAGCCTGATGTCGAGATTCACAGTTGGACACATTAAGAGGTGAAACAAATGGCGAGAATGGCTCGAAAAATTATAAAATAATGTTCGGGATCAGATAGACACAAAAGCTGTGTTTGTTTCATTCCCTAACATCGAATAGCAATCAACACGATCTCGAGATATACATTTGGATACCTTAGGAGGTGGAACAAATGGCGAGAATGGCACGAAAATTTATAAAATAATGTAATGGCTCAGATGGAACCAAAGTCCATGCTTGTTTAATTTCGTAGCATCAGATTACGAGCAGCCCAATCTCGAGATTCACGTTTGGACACCTTACGAGGTGAAACAAATGGCGAGAATGGCACCAAAAATTATAAAATAATGACAGGAATCAGATGGAACCAAAAGTTATGTTTGTTTCATTTCCTAACATCGAATAGCAAGCAGGACGATCTCGAAATTCACATTTGGAAACCTTAAGAGGTGAAACAAATAGCAAGAATGGCACTAAAAATTACAATTTAATGATAGGGATCAGATAGACCCAAAAGCTATGTTTGTTTCAATTCCTAACATCGACTATCAAACAGGACAATCTCCAGATTCACATTTTGGCACCTTAAGAGGTGAAACATATAGCGAGAATGGCGCGAAAAATTATGAAACAATGTCAGGTATCAGATGGAACCAAAGTCCATGCTTGTTTCATTTCCTCACATCAGGCTGCTGGTTACCCGATGCTAGGAAATTAAACAAGAATGGACTTTGGTTCCGTCCGATCCCTGGCATTATTTTATAATTTTTCGAGCCATTCTCGCCATTCGTTTCACCTCGTAAGGTATCCAAATGTATATCTCGAGATCGTGTTGATTGCTATTCGATGTCAGGGAATGAAACAAACACAGCTTTTGTGTCTATCGTGCTGCTTGCTATTCAATGTTAGGAAATGAAACAAACTTAGCTTTTGGGTCTATCTGATCCCTAACATTATTTTATAATTGTTCGTGCCATTCGTGTTATTTGTTTCACCTCGTAAGGTCTCCCAATGTGAATCTCGAGATAGGGCTGCTCTTCATCTGATGCTAGGAAATTAAACAAGCATGGACTTTGGTTCCGTCTGATCCCTGACATTATTTTATAATTTTTCGTGCCATACTTGCCATTTGTTTCACCTCTTTAGGTGTCCGAATGGGAATCCCGAGATTGGGCTGCTCGTAATTCGATGTTAGGAAATGAAACAAGCATGGACTTTGGGTCCATCTGATCCCTGACACTGTTTTACAATTTTTCGTGCTACTCCTGCCATTTGTTTCACCTCTCAAGGTGTCCAAATGTGAATCTCTAGATTGGGCTGTTCGTAATCCAATGTTAAGAAATTTAACAAGCATGGAGTTTGGATCCATCTGATCTCTGACATTATTTTATAATTTCTTGTGCCATTCTTGCCATTGGTTTCATATATTTAGGTGTCCAAATGTGTATCCCGGGATCGGGCTGCTCGTAATCCGAACTTAGGAAATGAAATCGTTATTTACATTCGTAATTCAAATGTTATGGATTACGCATATAGCTCAACTGTCACATATATTCGCTTTCTCCGAATAAACGTATCGTGAAACCTCAAAATCAATCTTCATCGCAATCTGTCAAATATTATAGATATCTCAGCTGTCACATTCACTTCTGCTGAAGAAACGCACCGCGAAACCTCAAAATTAAGCTCGATCACGATCTGTCATTTCAATCTGTCGCTTGAATGTGTCATCTATACGAGATCGCGACCACCGCTCTAACGATCGTCACTTGGCCAGAGCCGTAAAAAAAGGAGCCAAGCCCCCTCAAAATTTTCAAACCAGGCATTAATGACCTTCAGTGTACACCCTGTATACGGCTGCGGGGTACTGATGGATGGGATGTGGGGGGCATTCTCACAGATGCCTTCGGTGGCAACATCTCGTATGATCGGCAGTACGTCGATGAGGGGTTCGCTGAAGAGGAAGAGGGGAGTGTGCGCACGTGTGCGTGTGCGTGTGTGTGTGCGTGTGTGTGTGCGTGGGTGTGTGCGTGTGTTTGTGTGTCTACGCGTGTGCGTATGCTTGTGTGAGTGAATTGTGTGTGTGCGTGCGTGCGTCCGTGCGCACGCATGTACACGCGTGCGTACGTGAAAGCGTGCGTGCGTGTGCGCATGAGCATGTGCGTGTGTGCGCGTGCGTGCGTGCGTGCATGTACGTGTGCATGTGTGTGTGCGTGCATGCCTGCGTGCGTGTGCGTTCGCGTGCGTGCGTGCATGCCTGCGTGCGTGCGCGTTCGCCTGCGTGCGTGCGCGTTTGCGTGCGTGCGTGCATGCGTGTGTATGTGTGTGCGTGCGTGTGTGCATGCATGCATGCATGCATGCGTGCGTGAGTGCGTGCGTGCGTCTGTGCGCACACGCGTGCATGCATGCGTGCGTGAGTGCGTGCGTACGTCTGTGCGCACACGCGTGCACGCTTGCGCGCGTGCACGCTTGCGTGCGTGAAAGCGTGCGTGCGTGTGCACATGAGCGTGTGCGTGTGTGCGCGTGTGCTCGTGCGTGCCTGCGTGCGTGCGTGCGTGTGCATGTGTGCACTGTACGTGTGCATGTGTGTGTGCGTGCATGCCCGCGTGCATTCGCGTGCGTGCGTGCATGCGTGTGTGCGTGCTCGCGTGCGTGCGTGCGCGTGTGCGTGCGTGCGTGCGTGTATGCGTGCATGCGCGCGTGCGTGCGTATGTGCGTGCATGCGTGCGTGCGTGCGTGCGTGCGTGCGTGCGTGCGTGCGTGCGTGCATGCGTGTGTGTGTGCCCCCTCAGCCAATCATCGGTAGGCGTCGTCAGCGCAATATGAGGACCCTAGCAGCCAAGCACATGAGCTTCTCATATCTGTTTTGAAAAAACCTTCAGCTATTTCAAATTCTAGAAGTAACAACAAAAATCTTGACTTCTGATTTTATTATAAATATGAAATATTAAATAAAGAGAAAAAGTACGGATTATTATTTGAATAATCGGACCACTACATCCAGCCCACAGAACTCTTCACCCACCACCTTGCCCCACCGCACCCTCACCGCACACTCACCGCACTCGAAAAGAGCTTTGACGTGGGGGAAATTGAAGGGAATAAGAGCGGTGATAGAATTCGGGCTGGATATAGTGGTCCACATCTTTCTTGAGGGGTAGTTTACTCTATTATTTTGGTTGCTCGAAATAAAGCTAAGACACGTATAGTTTATTCTTTTGTAGTGTTTATTTTGGCTGGTGTTTAATTAAAATCGCTCAATAGTCCAATTTGTAACATCAGACAACGAATAAAACGGAAGCAAGGGGTAGTTTACCCCCTTGCTACAAGGGTGCATGAAAAGTTGGAAATTCAAACTTCATAATACCAATTACCTGCAGAACTGACATGTAAATTTATATTTGCGCTATTAAGCTAGGTACAAATTAGTGAAATGAGCCACGTACATATTCATATAATCGTCACGTCGTATTTTTTTTAAGTGATTTCAGACGATCGCTGTAAGCTGTTTTGTCAGGTAGAAAGCAACCAATACTATATGCTACGGGATAAAGTAATTGATGGTACACCTTGCGGTCCAGATACATTCCACATTTGCGTCCATGGACATTGCAAACCAGCTGGTTGTGATCACGTTCTTGACTCAACAGCGGAATTGGATACCTGTGGGGTTTGTGGTGGAGATAATTCAACATGCCATAAAATAACTGGATCTCATAACTCCAGTGTTTATGGCTACACTAGAGTGCTAGAAATTCCAGCTGGCAGTAGTAACATCGATATCAGGCAATATGGCTGGAACGGATCTCACAATGACAGCAACTATTTAGGTAGAGACAATCTTTTCGCTGACATCTGAGATTTTTATAATTTTGGTGGGCTTGATATTCTTACTATCTTTTTGTAACAAATTTCTGCACATTAATAGACTATAATGGGCATGATATCATTGATTGTCCTAAAATCGTTAGGAATTATGCTTCTAGAAAATTTTGCAGCTACTGTGAACTATATAAAATGCCGTTCCAGGCGTGATGAAAATTCTGAAAATCAGCAATGCATCTGCTTCGTAAAATTTTCTAGGCCCTCACTCCTCATTACAGAACGTATTCATATTGCCCTAAGACCTATTTTTTCCCTCGAATATTGTAACAATACTTCATATACCATTTATTGGCATATTCCTCCGTTAAGATTTACAGGTATTTTTTGTGCCCCTGGAGGATACACTCTGTTGTTATATACTAATGAGCACCTTACTATATCACGGTCAAAGATAGTACACTCGTCCCTGTGATGGCATTCTCATTATAAGTGACGGAGAGTTTTCAAGCTTAATCACAAGGAAAATTCGTTTTTTAAATAAATTTTTTTATCGGTAAATTCTTTTGATTCATTGAAATATAGGCATTATAAACCTCATTCATGAAAATATAATCAGTTTATGTGTTTAACTTTATTCAATAATAAATTTTCAAAATTCATGGAAATTCAAACTGATGAAAACTTAATGCCATTGGTGCTCCTAATGGATGACGTCCCGATCACGCTTCGTTTCCGCGCGCTTCGAGTCCTTGGCCGCATAACAGTTTTATATCATGTTTCTCGCCGAATTTTCGAAAAAAAATTGTGCGAAGAATGGCAAATATTCTAGAGCCAGGTTTTGTTAAAGCTGATTCAAGAAATCTGCCTAAGGTTGGTATCTTTATGGTGTTTCAATTTGTAAAACAAAGTGACAAGTTCAATGCTGCTGAGGTTAGAAATGCAAAAGCCGCAATGTAAGTCCATCTAATTGTCAATAATTACTGGATTGTTACTCGTTGTTTTCCAAATAATTTAAAAATAAAATTTTGAACATAATTATTAACAATTATTATAGGTCATCACGAGAATCATATGGTGATCAGGCAATAGGTTATGTATGCCTCAAAAGAGACGGATCTGCAGAAACATGTATTATAAAATGCAAGGTATGTCCTGAGCATCGTGTGCGTAATAAAGGATACTCGGTTACATTGATCATTGATGAGCAAGAAGAAAAGGTGATTGACGTTGAATGCTATGATTGTGCGGCATCCAGCGGTAAGAATACAAATAAAAAATGAAATTTGAATAATAATTTTGTGGTATATGGTTATTGTGATTTATCTGAGAAAAATTATTTATATAATAGGGGGCTGCAAGCATGCAATTGCTTTTTTAATGTGGATTCATAGGAAGTCAGAGAATCCGTTTGTCATCGAAGTAGAATGTTATTGGCACCGCTTTTCTTTGGCTTCCATTGGCACATCCAAAAAATACACCAAGCTGAAGGAATTGGGAAAAACTGACGTTGCGGATGAACGACTTCCAGACGATTCTTCGTTTTTAAAAAGTCTACTGAATAAAGCAAAAGAGAAACAATTGAACAGTCAACTCTCTAGGCATAATTTTCTATTAGAAAGTCGAAAATTGATGTCTTTGTGAATACACCATATGTTGCTAAATTTTTGCGAAAAAGGAATTTCCTGTGCGGATGATTTTTTGGAATATGCCAGTAAAGAAATTTCGGAGGATCTATGTAGTATGGAAGAAAAATGTATCAGATCTCAAAGTGATACTTTAATTTGGCATGAACTCTGGTACGGTAGAGTAACAGCATCAAGAATATACGAAGCAGTACAGTGCAAAACGTTGGAGGGAAGTCTCGTACACCAAATTATTTGGGCATCAAAAATATTCGATTCAGAAGCAATGCAGCGGGGCAAACGATTGGAGAAAGAGGTTTTGATTGAGGCCGAAAAAATTACAGGACTGTCCTTCAAAGACTGTGGACTGGTCTTGTTACCTTCATTTCCAGTATCAGGAGCATCGCCTGATGCGTTAGGCAATGATTTTATTGTCGAAGTCAAATGTCCATCAAGTTCAAAAACGTTCCATCAGTTTTTGCCACAAGGAAAAATCAGTAAAAATGTGAAGCACAAATGAATGTGCAAATATTTGCCACCGGTAAAAGAAAAGGCTTTTTTGTATCGCTGATCCGAAGTTCGAATATTGAAGACAGGTAACGGTTCTTTGGGAAGATTGTGATGAAGTTTTCACGAAATCAATAATAGAACATGTTGTTGTTTTTCGGAAAGATTATATTTTTCCTAAAATGATATATTATCCAAAATTCATAAAGTAGGCAATATGATAATGAAATAAATGAAAATATAAATAAGGAAGATTGAACGGCTACTATATTTTTTTTAATCCACATGCTTTTTTTTTAACCTGCATTCTTAAGAGTGAACCGTACGCACTAACACATGTACACACGTACAAGTAATTTCGCGGGATGAATTCTCGAAGACGAGAGAATATTTTAGGAATGTTTTGTAATGAAATGATTCCTTATCCAAAAATGTTGTGGGTGAAATATCAGCGCAAAACGTAATATTTTAAAACAATTTTTTCATTACTTTCTATTAAACTGTGATCCTTCGCTGATATTTCACCCACAACATTTTTTGATAGTGAATCATTTCATCACAAAACATTCCAAAATATTCTCTCGTCTTCGAGAATTCATTTCCTGAAATTATTTGTACGTGTGTACATGTGTTGGTGCGTAAGGCTCACTCTTAAGTCATTCGTCTTTATTTTTTAAGTTTTTATTATTGGCGTCTGAAAATTGATTAACGCCGATGCAATCGTCACTATCGAATCCATGTGGGTCATCAAATTATGATGAGTACATGCATGAGGTTTCAGCATTTCGTATTCTCTCAATCGTCTAATCACACGCTCAATGTGTATACGTAAACTTGCAATACGTTTAGTTTCTAGAACTTCAGCTTTAGATGGTTTTACATTCGATAAAACAGTGGGCGGACGAAAAAGTATGCATTTTTTCTCATTGAGAATGGTCTGAATTTGTTTAAATCCCCTGTCAGCCATAACACCGCATCCTTCCGGTAGCACATTTGAAAGTCAGATTTTTCGGTAATTAGCGTGTCGCTCATCCTACCTCCATAGCCATTCGAGAGCCATACGTCCATCCGGGGATGAAGATATGAGATATTTAAGGGTGTTGCATTTTTTATATTCTGACCAAGTAAGAGCTTGGTGGACAGAATTCGTCGGTTTTTGGATTTGTGTCTCGAAACAATCGATGATCGATTGTACATTACTGTAATTTGCTCGAAATTGAATCGGTAAAGCTTTTCTCACACTCATTGGGTCTGAAAAATGTATCGGAGTTTTTAACATATGAGTTAAGTGCGTAACAGTGGAGCCAAATATATTGCTCGCCTGAATGTATGATATTCTAAATTGCTCCCCAAGTCAATGGAACGTGTCATTGACTTTAATTTTCATGAGAGTTAATTTAATATGATCTGCAGCAATCTGAGTCTGTGTGTGTAAAAGGTCTATAATCCAATACTATTCGTTCTTAATACCGAGGTAGCTCTTAGTATCAGTACTGATAAAATAGTTTGTAATCGAAAGTGCATTACATTGCATTTGTTTTTTATTACTTTTTTCAAACTTTTGTATTTCCTCAAAATGGGGCTCATAATCGCCCGAGGTCGTAAGTAAGGAAGATGATACCGAAGTCGACAACCCATCTCCGCTCGATTGTTTGCTATTGTCCGGAATGTTGACGCTCGTCTGTTGAATTTTTATACTCAGAGTCTCAAACTTAATCGGTGAACAACTTGCATCAGACACAGGAATTGCAATATTGCATGATAGACTTTAACTGTGGACATGTGGGCGTAGGTTCACTTGTACTCCTTTATGATGAACATACTTATGGGTTGTGTCACCGCCAAAACACACACTGGAATGATGAGTTACGTTTTCATTTTGGACCTCTGGAGACTGGACCGTTCGTTCCTAAATAATAGTTATTCATGATTATTTCAGCACTTATGTTACGATAATTCTCCGGCTAATTTAATTTTTGAGGTCTTATACTCACTGTAGGAATATTGGGTGTCATATTCTCTTTTATTGTTGTATCAGGTGAGGAACTGCATCCTGCAGTAGCCAATATATCTGTAATCTCTACTTTGCATTTTCGCTTCTCAGAAACAAGTCGGAGGGGATAATTCGCTGTTCGCTTTCTGTCGGGTTGACAATTAAAAATGTGCGGCACAACTCCAGCTTTCATTTTTATAAAATAATATCAACACGAATGAAATAATTCATTTGTAAATCGTGTCACGGAAACGAGCCCCTTATTTTCTGATATATATTTATAGATACTATTTTCGTAAATCTTGAAACATTTTAAATATAGTTCAATTCTAACAGGAATAGTAGCTTAATATAAAATACTTACAACAAAATGATCCTCGCAACAAAAATAATGCGATTTTGTAGGTGCATCCAAGCGCCGAGCTAACCAAAACCATAACCTCCTTGTCGCTTCTTCACGTGGAACCGTCACAAACACTTTACTGGGTGCACTTTTTGTCGTATTTTTGCACATGGGCACGAAACAATACCGATAACTATTTTATTTGCTCATGTTCATTTTTTAAATAATATATGGGGCATTCCAGGTCAATTCGACAAGGGTCTGACCCTCACCCTCTACAATCTGAGTCTTAATGACCGGAGGTGTTTCGTTAGCCTAAAATAACATCTCCAAATTTTTCTCAGATTTTTACCAACCCCCCTGACGCCCCCCCCGACCCCTTAAGTGATGATATTTTCGAAAACGGTCAATCGGACATTTTTGAAAATTATGAAAAAAATTACATAAATTCTGTAGTCAAAAAGAAAAATATCCCAACCAAAATCAAAGTGGGCAGGCAAAACGGTAAGTTTTTACCAATTTTTTTACCGAATAATTTTTTTTTTCAGTAATTTTGACTTTTTTCGCATTTTTCAGGATTCAATATATTTTCCTAAATGCAACACCATCGAGAGAGTAATGTAAATTCAGGAAAAGATTTTGGAAGGATTTTTACAAATGAATAAATACTATTGCATTTTATGATCTGAGAATTTTATGATTTGAGATACCACGAAGTTCAGGTTGGAACTAAGGCGAAACACGCGTTAATAGTACCAATATTGTCCATTAGAGCGCAGGTGGCAAGTTCTCGCGCGTGCGCGCTCGCGCAAACAGTGAGAATCCCTTAGAACGCCGTTATCAGCTCACGATCTACAGGATCGTTCTCACTTACCCAATCACAGCGTGCAAGCGTGGCACCACTCTCGCTACACCGATGGGCGCTTGCCAACGTGGCCACTGGCGCTCGCAACAGTGACACTAGCGCCTCTCTCATCCGCGGGAATATTTAAATGATACTACAGCTCTTAACAGAATGTTAATTACTTTCTAGATGGTTGTTGTATTAGGAATGGTGTTTAGAACTCTGAAAATTAAAAAAAAATCAAAATAACTGAAAAAAAAAGTTAATGGGTTGAAAAATTAATAAAAAATTACCGTTTCGCCTGCCCACTTTGATTTTGGTTGGGATATTTTTCTTTTTGGCTACAAAATTTATGCAATTTTTTTCATAATTTTCAAAAATATCCGATTAACCCTTTTCGAAAATATCATCACTTAAGAGGTCGGGGTGGCGTCAGGGGGGTTGGTAAAAATCTGAGAAAAATTTAGAGATGTTATTTTAGGCTAACGAAACAACTCCGATCATTAAGACTCAGATTGGAGAGGGTGAGGGTCAGACCCTTGTCGAATTGACCTGGAATGCCCCATATACACTGCAAGTTAAAGAAAAACCAAGCATACAGCATGTATTACGCGTACTATGTGCTTTCGGCAACGTGATCGTGACGTCACATCGAGTTCGGGTGAACTCGGGTAATTCCGGAGCGTTAAAATAATCCGTCACCAGATTGAATTTTAAAATTGTTATAACTTTATAAATATGGGATATTTCGCAAAATAGTAAAAAATCTGTTAACCAATTCGTGTGCTGCATTTAATTACATCATAACCCAAATCGACTTAAAAACCCAATTGTTTAAGGATGAGCAGGTAGTGCAATTTTGGATTTATTGTTGTCACACATATACAAATGATCACGAGGTAAGAAGAATGAAATTCTCCATACGTGTATTACAGAATCTAACTCAATTTATGCGCGAATAAACAGCGATATTTAAGTCAATTGCGAATGGAAATAACTATATGAACTAGCAACATCATGCACGTACCACTGCCTCTGGATCGATCACTTTTAAAACTGGTCAGAAAAAGCTTACAGTGCAGTGCATAAATGATATAAAAATTTCAATCAAGTATTCAGATTAATTGAATTCCTTGAGATCTAATTGAAAATCGATTAAAGCTCGTTAAAAGATGGTTGGAATTATAATAGATTCGAACCTGGAAGAATAAAAAGTTCGCACCTGGGAAAAATGTAATAACTACCCACACTTTCCTTAGCACTCCAGGGTCACGGCCATAAGTGGTCGGATAATTCCCCGTGTTCTGTCCGGTTCCCATGTTTTATTATTCATAATTTGATAAAAACTATACTTTGTAAGTACATTTCTTAGTTTGTTAGTAGGGTACAATGAGCTATCGCAAGGTTTGTCGCACAATGCATCGTCACTGCACCAGAGATGCACCAGAGAGAGCACGTCAAATTTTTTTCGAAAATCACCGTTACATTATTCTTCCAATATTTTTTTTTTCAATATTAATTCTTATTCTCATTATTGAAAAATTATAGGTCGATTCAAACACCATAAGTGTGTATAATTCGCTGTTGTCATTCCTATTTCCCCGGATTACGGATTAATGACCGTACATTTGATAATTAAAAAAAAAGGCAAATGGGCCTATCTGTCGGAAACTGCGCTCTTTTGACATTATCATTTATGACATTTTAAATTTACGAAATACCTTATTACGTGTGCAGTTGCAATTTTGGTTTATAATTTTTCCATTTTGATATGTTCGGGAAAAAGCATACAACAACTGGTTAGAGTTATTAAACACATTTATTTGTTTACAATCAAAACCCGGTATCAAAACACGCGCAGTGTGTCTCGCTCGAGCTCCAAAAGGAGACTGTCCTGCGAGTCTCACTCGCTCCCACCTTAGCTGCTCTTCTTCTCACGTACACAACATCTCTGGCCCCCAGTTTAGTCGTAGGCTTCTGGCATTTTCCGAAGATGATTGATGTGTCTTTGGTGTTGTTTTCCGGTGCCCGTTTCATGGACCGTGTATGATAACGGACCCGTTTTTTTCTCGACTGTAGCTTTGGCCCATTTGTTACCTCTTTGTCTGTGCGTCCTCTACTGTGCATCTTGTACTTGGTCGCTTCTCTCCAATTCCCTACCGCCTTCGGGAGTTTTTATTTTCTCTCTCTCCTTTTTTTTTTTCATTTTCCTAAGGTTTCATTGTGTCCAGTGGGACACACAGCTTTCTCTTGATCATCAGTTCTGCCGGTGGAATTCCCGTTATAGCAATTGGCGTCACATGTTGTTTCAGTACAAATCTGCTGATTTTCACCTCCCAGTCTCCTTCTTGCAACGTTTTGACATACTTTCTTGGCGTCTGTACGGCTCTTTCCGCCTGGCCATTCAACGACGGATGATAGGGTGCAATGAAAACAAACTTTATTCCGTTTCTTCGATAAAACTTTTTCATCTCACTGGATCGGAATGCTGTGTCATTGTCAGATACAATTACTTAAGGAAGTCCAAATATTGTGAAAAGTTTTCGGAATTCGCGAATTGCGTTGCTTGATGAGGTGGATGGAACGCGTCTGACCTCGGTCCATTTTGAATAAGCATCCAAAATAATCAGGAATATTTTTCTTTGGAATTTGTCCTTGGAAAGGCCCGGCAAAATCCACATGGAGTCGAATCGATGGTTTGCCTGGTGATTCCCACGTTTGTATCGGTGCTCTCAGGGGATTATTGCGTACCTCTTGACATTGGTCGCAATTCTTTATTTTCAGTTCTATGTCGTGGTTTATTCCTGGCCACCAAACGTACGATCTGGCATACGCTTTGGTAGCAACTATTCCTGGGTGATTCGCATGTAAGTAGTTAATTACCTCCGGCTATACTTGTTTCGGTTCTATCACTCTTGATCACTCACAAGGAAGGTATCCCAGGTCGATCTCTCCGATTTTGATCTAACTCATATATGTTGTAGTACATTGAAAACTAAGCGACACGTATTTTTTTTTATCTGCCATTAAACACTTTAAGGGGGTGAAACCACCCTCCAAAGTAAGGCATGTCAAGGGGCCATTTGGCAGTTTCACCCACAAGGACATAATATTTTTTAACCAATCCAACTGCAAAAGTTTTCGCATAATGAGAAACGAAAAATGTAATTTTCTCGATAAAAAAAAAAAAAAACAAGGGGGTGAGCGACCCCTAAATATTATTACATTAATGCCAAAAATGGGCAAATTCAAGTAAAAAAATCTGAAAAAAATATATATTACGTATGAACACAAAATAAAATTGACGTGTTTTTGGATTTTCCCGAAAAAAAAAAATTGGCCGGGGTAACTACCCCTGAATGCTGTTTATCTTGCGTGTATGCGAAAAATGGTCAAATTCAAGTTTAAAAATCTAAAAAAAATGTATATTGCGTATAAACACGAAATAATATTGCCTTGTTTTTGGATCTTCCCGAAAAAAAACATTGGCCGGGGTAACTACCCCTGAACGCTGTTTATCTTGCGTGTATGCGAAAAATGGTCTAATTCAAGTCTAAAAATCAGAAAAAAATGTATATTGCATATGAACACGAAAGAATATTGGCTTGTTTTTGGATCTTCCCGAAAACAAATATTGGCCGGGGTAACTACCCCTGAACGATGTTTATCTTGCGTGTATGCGAAAAATGGTCAAATTCGAGTCTAAAAATGTGAAAAAATGTACATTGCGTATAAATACAAAAGAATATTGACTTGTTTTTGGATTTTCCCGAAAAAAAATATTGGCTGAGGTAACTACCCCCGAACGCTTTTTATCTTGTGTGTATGCGAAAAATGGTCAAATCAACTCTAAACATCTGAAAAAAATAGATTGCGTATGAACCCAAAGGAAATTCGACGTGTCTTTGGATCTTCCCGAAAAAAAATATTGGCCGGGGTAACTACCCCTAAATGCTTTGAATTGTTAACGTTTGTTTGTTTTATCACGATATCATCAAATGCTTAAACAAAAAAATCATCGGGAACAAAGACAAGGTAATTTTTCGAATGAAGTTTATTGGTATAACTTATCGTTACGAAAATGATAAACCAAAAATGATTAATTTTCGAATATTGAACAATAGGGATAATCGTCGAAAAAGTGTTTCAAGCAGAAGGATTTTTTACACCATGAACATCGAATAACAGCAACGTTTGTGCAGCCTTCGATTTCGACGTCTGCCTTGCAGATTCAGTATTTTGTATAAAATTAAATTCCTCACGATCACCTTTGAAACGTGTACGTAGAGTAAAAACCGCCCGAATGAATTTTGTTCATCGGGGGTAGTTGCCCCGGCCAATATTTTTTTTTCGGGAAGATCCAAAACAAGTCAATATTATTTCGTGTTCACATGCAATATACATTTTTTCTGATTTTTAGACTTGAATTTGACCATTTTTCGCGTACACGCAAGATAAACAGCGTTCAGGGGTAGTTACCCCGGCCAATATTTTTTTTCGGGAAGATCCAAAACAAGTCAATATTATTTCGTGTTAATACGCAACATACATTTTTTCAGATTTTTAGACTTGAATTAGACCATTTTTCGCATACACGCAAGATAAACAGCGTTCAGGGGTAGTTACCCCGGCCAATATTTTTTTTCGGGAAGATCCAAAAACAAGGCAATATTCTTTCGTGTTCATATGCAATATACATTTTTTTCAGATTTTTGGACTTGAATTTGACCATTTTTCACGTACAGGCAAGATAAACAGCGTTTAGGGGTAGTTACCCCGGCCAATATTTTTTTTCGGGAAGATCCAAAAACAAGTCAATATTCTTTTGTATTTATACGCAATGTACATTTTTTCACATTTTTAGACTCGAATTTGACCATTTTTCGCATACACGCAAGATAAACATCGTTCAGGGGTAGTTACCCCGGCCAATATTTGTTTTCGGGAAGATCCAAAAACAAGCCAATATTCTTTTGTATTTATACGCAATGTACATTTTTTCACATTTTTAGACTCGAATTTGACCATTTTTCGCATACACGCAAGATAAACATCGTTCAGGGGTAGTTACCCCGGCCAATATTTGTTTTCGGGAAGATCCAAAAACAAGCCAATATTCTTTCGTGTTCATATGCAATATACATTTTTTTCTGATTTTTAGACTTGAATTTGACCATTTTTCACGTACAGGCAAGATAAACAGCGTTTAGGGGTAGTTACCCCGGCCAATGTTTTTTTTCGGGAAGATCCAAAAACAAGGCAATATTATTTCGTGTTTATACGCAATATACATTTTTTTAGATTTTTAAACTTGAATTTGACCATTTTTCGCATACACGCAAGATAAACAGCATTCAGGGGTAGTTACCCCGGCTAATTTTTTTTTTTCGGGAAAATCCAAAAACACGTCAATTTTATTTTGTGTTCATACGTAATATATATTTTTTTCAGATTTTTTTACTTGAATTTGCCCATTTTTGGCATTAATGTAATAATATTTAGGGGTGGCTCACCCCCTTGTTTTTTTTTTTTATCGAGAAAATTACATTTCTCGTTTCTCATTATGAGAAAACTTTTGCAGTTGGATTGGTTAAAAAATATTATGTCCTTGTGGGTGAAACTGCCAAATGGCCCCTTGACATGCCTTACTTTGGAGGGTGGTTTCACCCCCTTAAAGTGTTTAATGGCAGATAAAAAAAAATACGTGTCGCTTAGTTTTCAATGTACTACAACATATATGCGTTAGATCAAAATCGGAGAGATCGACCTGGGATACCTTCCTTGTCAGTTAGGCATTCGTCTATTATCGACAGTTCGTCCCTTTTCTGCCAAAAAACTCGAAATTCCGGATGTAATTTTTCAGGCCGTTTGGTTTGAAGCTATTTTTTGATCGTTTGTAATCTATTATCCTTTCGCGTTTCCTCTGCCTACTCTTCTGGAGTGATGGGGTTTCTGGTGACTCCTTCAAGCATCAACGCGTCGCCGATTTTTTCATTTTCTACCGCTTCTTCTTCCATGGGAAAACGGGACAGCATGTCTGCATTTCCATGCTTTCTGGCCGGCCGGTAGATCAATTCGTAATCGTATGCGGATAGTATTATCCTGTATCAATTTATTTTTGGTGATATCATGTCCAGGTTTCTTTTTTTGTTATTGAATATTTTTAACAACGGTTTATGGTCCGTTATTAATTTGAAGTTTCGCCCAGCTATATACTGGTGAAAGTGTTTCACCGCTAGAACGAGCACTAAAGCTTCTTGATCGAGCTGCGCGTATTGTCGCTGCGTTTTATTTAATGCCTTCGATGAGAATTCAATCGCTTTTCCCGGTGATCTGGGAATTCGTGAGCCAGTACTGCTTCAGTACCATGGGGCGATGCATCTGCAGAGAGGACGACAAGTAGTTTATCGTTGAAGTGTATTAATACTTCTGATCCTGTAAGTTGCTGTTTCAATTCGTCAAATGATTTTTGTTCCTTTTTTGTCCATATCCAGTTCGCGTGTGTCCAGCAATCTGTGGAGTGGTTCAGCGATCTGTGCACGGTTTTTTATAAATCTGACATATAAATTAATTCCACCTAGGAATACTTAAAGGTTTCGTTTGTTTTTTGGTGCCGGAATTTTTTTACGACCTCCACTTTATCGTTAAAGGTCTCAATTCCTTTTTTCGAGATCTTGAGGCCCAAACAATCAATTGATTTTACTCGAAAAATCGTTTTTTCGATGTTTAACGGAGGTTCACTTGTTACAACCGCTGTAATACCTCCCGCAGTCTTTCGTCGTGTTCCTCGATCGTTTTTCCTTGTATCTTGATATTATCTAAGTATATATGTATCCTAGGAATGCCTGACATAATTGTGACCATGTACTTTTGGAAAATTCTGGGCGCTACCGCTATGCCGTCTAGTAGACGCATGACGTTGAATAGTCCTATCGGTGTACTTATGGTCAATATTTTTGAAGTTTCTTCATCTACTTTAAGTTGTTTGTAAGCGTCCTTTAGGTTGACTCGTGAAAAAATATCTCCTCCGTTCAGCGTCGACAACGCTTCTTCGATTGTAGGTAGCGGATACTCCGAATTCATTATTTCCGGATTCACTGTGTTTTTATAGTCTCCAACGACTCGTATCATTCCATTTGGTTTCCGCACAAATATCACTGGAGTTGCCCAGCTACATTGGTCCACCGGTTTTAACATACCTTGCTGTACCATCCTCTTTGAAGCGTCTGTCGCTGCTTCTTGTAATCCATAGGGTATCCGTCTAGCCTTTATGAAGTGCGGCCGGGCATTTTCTTTTAGCTGTATGTTTATCGGTGGTCCGTTATGCCCCGTGAGTGTGGGCTGCGTTAGCGAGGCAAACTGTTCTAAGATAATGCGTTTGTCTACTCATTGTTTGCAATCGGTAACGTTGTTTATACCCGTAATCTCGACTCCCAATGCTTCGAACCAATTTCTTCCCAGTCTTTCGTTTCGATACCTTTGTATTTAACCGACACGTTTGTCATTCCGAGCACCCTCAACGGTTTTTTTCAATATCCAAACAGTGTTGTTTTCTGTTTTGACTAACATGGTTTTTCAGCCGGCCAAAGCTGATCATATATTTTTATGTTTATCAGCGAAAGATGTGCCCCGTTACCAACTTCAAATTTAATCCTCTTTGAATTTACTTTTACCTCGACAATCTTCGCTTTTCCACTTGTTATCGTCAATCTTCGCTTTTCCACTTGTTGATTGGATAACCGGACACGTATATGAATCGTCGTCACTTTCAGTTTCCGTATCTACGTCTTTTTTTATTTGTTGTGTTTTTTTCTCGTTACCTTTTGATGATTTGGGCTTCAATTTTTTTTTTGTAATGCATGCTCGACTAATATGTCCTGTTTTTTTACAAAAGGAACATGTTTTATTTTCGTAGAAGCATCTATCTGCTGTGTGGTTCGTGTATCCACATCTGAAACATTCCTTTCGGCTTGCATTCTTATTTTCATCTTTATTGTAACTTATTTTTTGTTATCTTTTGTATGGCTAAAGCTTCGGATTCTTTAATGATTTTTTGTTGCCATTCGGCAGCCTCTTCATTGCATGCAATTTCCAGCACTTTCTCTATACTTAAACCGTTCGGATTTTCATCGCTTATGTACTCTGCGTGTCTTCGGCACAAGTATCGTTGTAGTTCCTCATTCGCTATCCCCGCCACGAAACGATCGCGTAACATCGTCTCCAATGGTAATTTTCCCGTTGGCCCGGTAAACTTACAGTTTAATGCTAGTTTCCGAATATCACCTACGAACTCTTGTAACGATTTGCTATTCCCTTGATTTCTCTTGTGGAATTTTACGCGACCTCACAATTCATTTACTTGCTTCACGAAGTGTTGTTCACATTTTTTCAGTATGTCTTGAAACGATACACTTTTTGGTGCGTCTGGTGAACAGAGCGATTTAACGACGGTATAGATCGCACTGCCTACGGCTGTCAGGAGCGTCGAGCGCTTCTTTTTTTCTTCGATTATATTATTTCCGTCTAAATAGAAGGAGCGCAGTGGTACAGTGGGTGAGGCTCTGGGTTCGCACGCCGCGGACCCGGGTTCGAGCCCCACTGTCGACACCAATGGAAAAAGTTTTTCTACGTGTTTTTCCTGCAATCCTGGTTGGTTCGGACTCCACCTTAAGAAAACAAATGCCCAAAATATCTTTCTGTGATTGGTGGGTGGTCGGTGTGCGGCTTTGGAGGACTCCCGTAGCGGTTCTCATCGCTCGGAAGGTGGCCTCTTAGCCGTTCACTGACTGACCCACTGAATCACAGCAAAGCAGGGACCTGCCTAGGCCGACTCGGCTGACGGCGCTTGAGTTTACTCGCGCGGCCACCAGGGTGGACTAGGTAGCTTCCGACCTGTATCGGCGGTAGGTTTTCTGCAGCTTCCCTCCGTCCACGGCGAATGCGATACAGGGTCAAGGAGGAAAGGCAAAGCGGCTGCAGCCGTGGAGCATTGTGGGAAAGGGAGAGAGGAGGAAGGAATATCTCGGTGGAGGGAGAAAGAAGGAAAAATTTGCTAAAAGGGGAAAGACCCCGGGCACTGGCACGGAATATTAAAAAAAAAAAAAAAATTATTCACGTCTAAATAAAATTCGACTTGCTTAATATAATCGTCCCAAGCTTATCTTTCTCGATCGAATTCTGCTATTTTACCAATGGATGGCATTATTATGGCTGATGGCACGTTCACCTGAAGCGCACTGTTGTCTGATTTTCCTTGTTAATCTTTGTTTACTTCGGTGTACCTTCTCTTTGTAAATTCCGATAAAAGTTTTCTTAATTCGTCCGCTGACGTTTCCTCCGTTATCATTATTCCAAAATGTTTAAAAATTGTCTGTAATTTTACTTCATTTAACGCGTATATCCAAGAGGTTTTTCCAGCTAAAACCTTTTCTTTGATTTCTTTTAGCTTATCATTCATTTTCCGCACTTTTCACTCGCGATAGTTCTTTATTCCTCGTCGCCATTTGATTTGTTCGGGAAAAAGCATACAACAACTGGTTAGAGTTATTAAACAGATTCATTTGTTTACAATCAAAGCTCGATATCAAAACAGGCGCGATGTGTCTTGCTCGAGCCCCAAAGGGAGACTTGCCCGAGAGTCCCGTTCGCTCCTACCTTAGCTGCTCTTCTTCTCACGTACACAACACATTTCAATAGTTTTAGCCGTTTCCAATACAATAAATTGAAAAATTAGACACTTTAGTGGTTTGAGAAATTCCAAAAGAGTGTATAAGTAGGGCGTATGCTGTTTTTCCATTAGTGTCGCGATGTTATTGAAAAAAACATTTAATGAATTTTCAAATAATTTAGAAAACAGTTGATCCTTTACGTTTCTGATCTTGGCTTTATTTGTGTGTATCGAATTTTACCAACTATCGAATAAGGTATTTTTTGGAATCACTGAATATATCCACAGGTATATCAAACGGTGTTGATGGACCACTGCAGTGTTCCTTTGATACATTGTTGAAACTTGGATCAATCTAATTATAGTAATAATCCATACCTTTTGTCGAATTTCTTCCGGTTAATATTTCGAAAGTTGTTGTATAATCAATATATATTAGAAAGGGTTCCTACCAAAAAAAAAGTGCAATAAAGTGTGACATGACAGTTGGTGCCCGTCACATGGGTGAAGTGTATTCATTCGGGAAGTCAGATGTGTGACCTTGGGCTAGCACACATTTGGTAATCTACACTACAGAAATATGCACATATTCGTTTAACTTGAGGTTTCAGTTTTATTGATGTTTTATCATTTTTCATATTCTTTGGTCATATTTTCGGTTCCATGCAATATTCGGTCATTTTCGAAAGATGACCGTTGACGGTTATGTATCATCTCATGACCAACGCTTTTCTGAAAATTTGGCTGGCTATCTATTTTTGGTATCAGGAGACTGATCATCTAGCCAAGGATTCAGATCATTTTTAATTCAGTGTCATCGACCTGAAACTCGACCGACTAACGCCGGCGGGCAGCTGTACATCTGCGCTAGCAAAAGCTAGATGCTTGGGAGTGAGCTGGATCATGGGGCCAAAATATGAACGTGCCACAGTCCTCCGTCAGGACTTTTCTGCCAGACGCTAGATCAGCCTGTTGCGACTATCGATATTTTTGCCCGGATAAACTTCAGTGCCTCTTTAGGTTAGATAAATTGTTCTGACAAGGATGTTGGAGGCGTTAGTGTTGCCGTTCGTTTTCTAATAACTGAGTGGATATTGTTGCTGGCCACCGTATTCGATGGGCAGGATCCCGACCACATCCGAATCAGCGACCAGATACTTGGGAAACATATCCATCGTGCATCGTAAACCACTACAAGCAGAGCAAAAGTCATTTTGCTTAAGGTAGTTTCAGTTCATAATTCGGGTAATCTGTTTGAATTTTCCGCTATTACCGCACTCACATTCGAAGCTGAGGAACCTCAGACGCGAGAGAGACAGGCAAATCGGGAGAAAGGTAGACCTTCTAAGACGAAACCGGCGATGACAAAGGACAGGGATTACTTACGAAGTGATAATTAGATCACTGAAGGGCAAAAAGAGCGGGGAGCATTACTGACAGACAGGGACGATCGATCAAGAAGCAACACTCATTCGCTTCGGTTACTTGAGTTTGGACGCTTTTAATCCTTGAAGTGTGCCTCCTCGTGCTTTATGCGAATTTTCATATGAACACATTGTGGTTCAAGATCATCATTCAGTATACTGAAATTTAGTGAGACTGGTCACTTCGTTTATTGTATAGGCAATAAACTTACCCAGTGAACACGTTTCATTACAGTAATATAACATGGAAGTTACATGTAATTGTCACAATGCAATAGCTGTATGATGTAACTGCTACGTAACATGAGAATAATATGTTATATATTATTGGTAATATGCAGGCAATGTAAATGTTATAAAAAGTTGTTGCATTACAGTTTCATAACTCACATTTATAACGTTTACAAAACAGGCTTATAACACTTTTTATATAACATTCGTAATGTGCAGGTTATGTGAACGTTACAAAGTGTTGTTCCGTTACAGTTGTATAACTGACATTTGTAACATTGACATAACGTACTTGTAACGACATTTATATGAAATTCGTTATAAGCATGTGATGTGAAGGTTACGAACGCGTTTTAGCGTTACAGCTGTATAACTAAGATTTGTAACGTTAACGCAACATGTTTGTAACATTTTTCATATAAAATTCGTAACGTGCAGGTTATGTGAACGTTATAATGCGTTGTAGCATTATATCTGTATATAACTAACATTCATCGTATCAACATGTAACGGATGAAAAAATCAAAAGCATTTTGAACCCTATTCAAATTTTCATTTCTGTAGCAGTATAATGTAAATACATTTGAAATGTTAAATATATTATTTAATGTGTATGTATAATCATAATATGATTATTAATGTCCTGATGTAAAATAACATATGTATATAATATTATGGCATTTTTAGAACTTTTGATCCACCATATTGGGTTTGCCACATTCAATTTTGTAATTTCTTCCAAAACCGATATGGTTATACTAAATAAAGGATGGAAGACGGGACACCACTATCCCTTGAGTAGCTCCCAACATACAACTGATCAAGAATTCTCCGGGGTGTCAAATACATGATATGAATCGTCCGAGTTCATAAACAGTCGATAGCGTAGTGGGTAGCGTGTTAGGTAGATAGGTAGGATAGATACGACGGTTGCAGGTTCGAATCCCCGTCGAGGAGACAAAAATCCTATCGAGAAATCCGTGCAGGATTCTTTTTTTCCTAGTGTAACTCTTCTATAACCTATAAAAATGACAAAATAAGATGATGAAATAAAAAGATTATTTAATAATAATCTTTTATTTCATCATATTATTTAAGAATATTGCATTTATATAACTTTTATGACTTTTGTTACATTACCTTGCAATATAACTATTACATACCAGGTAAATAACACATTATATAACATGTTATATTGCTGAGTCGAAAATGGCAAGTTACATGCAATTTACATGTAACATCCAGAAATAATAAAAAAAATCAGTATCGGACAAAAATCGTACATCGAAAAACTGATCGCAAAGTTCGGTATGACAGATGCTGTGCCGTCAAGTACACCGTCTGATGCAAATGTTCGTTAGACTGCCGCAAGGGAGGCTTGCACCGGCGTCTTCCCTTATCGTGAAGTTGTGGGGTTGCTGTTGTATGCTGCAATGGTTTCAAGGCCAGATATTGCATATGCAGTAGGAGTGGCCAGCAGATTTCTAGAAAATCCTGGTACGGACCACATAAATGCAGTTAAGGCGGCCCATCAGTACCAAAACTTGTCAAAAATCGTGATGTGAAAAAAAAAATCATAAAACCTATCATAATGTTTTCTAAATACTCTGTCTAAATAAAATGTATGCATTTCGATGAAGTTTCCCGTGATATTTGATCCATAATTTATTATAAATAATATTATAAATAATTTATAAATAAAATCTCAACTGACAAAAGTATTCAACGCTGTCGGAGCGATCAAGTCAAAAACGATAGCTGATATTCATATGTTTCCTCGCGTGCAGAATGACAGACATATTGTATCCGAGCTTTGCAAACACGATGACTTTCGCGATTAAATTTCTCTGGGAAATCTCTGGCAAGATACAATTTTTTAAATACCATTGGAAAGTTCACGATTTCATCTTTCAATACTCAAAATTTGAATAAGATCTCTCGTTTCTATCAAAAGGTATCATGTCGCTTCTGGTGAAAGTGGAATCAACTGTCATAAGACCCATGTTAAAATAGGTAATTTTAAATTACTCGTTCGCAATAATTTGCCTGGCACCATACCCTGAAATTTTGAGAGAGTGTTCATTGCATCTTAGATAACACTCTCCCGAAGCTTGATTCATATCACGGGTTTTTTAATTCACTGGTGAGCCACCTTAAGAGAATCTTGAGGTATCTTAAATCGACCTCAGAGTTTGGCATCAAAACTCCGTAGAAAATATCGTAGGATATACTGACGCAGACTTTTCTGGCATGGAGACTCGACAATCGACGACAGGCTTTGTCTTCACCATGCGAGGCAGGGCTGTGACTTGGAGGAGTCAAAGGCAAAGAAGGTGGCACTATCCACTACCAAAGCAGAATACGCCACTAGCTGCGAGGGTGCGCGTGAAGCGTGTTGGCTGAGGCAACTTCTGGAAGACGTTGGAAAGGAACTGAGAAATCCTATTGAGCTGAATATTGACAACCACAGTACGCGACGACCAATCAAGGACCCGGAAGTGCACGCCAGAACCAAGAGCGATCTCGTATGAAGATCATAAACAATAATGGTCCGAGGACTTCCACTTAGGGGACTCCCGAGTCGGGAGTCCCCCAAGTGGACTGACTGAGGACTGACCCCCAAGGGTCAGTCCTCGACACCACCAAGCCAGAGGACGAGCATTGACCATTTGTACCACGCACTGATTGCGTTCTGCCCGTGAGACAGCTTTTAAATCATGCAATTGCTTGGGCCGAGCAGCCTATCTGACTCAGTTCATTGAGCATTAGATGATGATCCACCCGATTAAAGGCTTTGCTGAGATCGAGACAGACCAAGATCGTTATATTTTGCCTGTCAATGCCCTCCCGTATTGCGTTTGTACCCAAGGATAGCCGTCTGCGTAGAGTGTCCACGCGGAAATCAGACTGGTGCCTGTGAAGTAGGTTATTCTTTTCGAGATATGTGGTCAGATGTTTAGCGGCAATGCGCTCGAGGCACTTAGAGAGGAGCGATATTGGCCGAAAATTCGCTCGTGTGATTGGTAGAGGTATTTCAGCCACAGGCACGATCACAGCATGTTTCCATAGTGCTGGGAAGGTTGATGTGAGCAGCGATGAGCTTAGTATATTCAGTACAATGGGAAGTACAGCAGGTAACGACAGTTCTATAAACGATGTAGGTATGTCATCCACTCTACGAGCGAGTGACTTAAAACCATGTACCACCTCGTTTACTTGCTCAGGCCGTATAAAGTCAAGAAAGAAACGGGAGTCATTAAAGCGCGCCCCATACGCTGCTTTCACTACGATGTCTACGTTGTTCGATGATGGTTGATAAATGAACAGGAAGAATTCATTGACTTTTGCTGCCAAGTAAGATGTAGATCGAGAACTTTGGGGATCAGTGACCACGCCGATGCAATGAAGCTCCTTCTATAGTGTGCGAGAGTCAGTGATGGATGAGAGACGGGTTTCGTCAAATGCACGGCGAGCTTAGGCGAGCGAGCACTTAACTGAGTTACACGTGACAATGTATTTGTTTTTTTCCATGGCAGTGTGGGTTCTACGCTTTCACTAGAAGAATATTGAAGAATATTGAAAATTATAATAATAATAGTAACGTCAAAAACGATTAATAATAAGAGTAAAAAATAATAATAATAATGTGCGCCACTCACGACGATTCCCCATGTCGTCACCTTAACCAGCCACACCCAACTCGCACAGCCGCGTGGCGAGGGAAAATCGAGTGGCGGGGGAAGAAGTGAGGATGTGAATGGGGGCTCTCCAGAGTGGCACGCTGATTACTTACAATATTGAGTGATCTAACTTGCATTCATATCAGCTGTTCTGACCAGTTTTACATGAGTTTTTTCACATGCTCACCAGCAGCTTGCTAATTCCAAGGAAAGAATTTTTTCTCGAGCAGGATACGCGAATTAGTTTCATGTAAGTGAGACTCTTCTCATGTGAGGAACCTAAAGTTCCCGAAAGAGAGTCATAGAAAGTATTCTGTATGAGAATGGGTACTGATAGCGTCATCAGCGGATTCATTTCCCGAGGGAAACACATGCGAGTAAAGTCAATGCTGATACATCCAAATATTGTGAAATTAGTGGGGAGGGTTAACAACGACTTCCGAAGTGGAAATAATTATTCGCTGAATTGAAATTGAAAAAATTATAAGAGGAATGTGCAAGGATTTTTCGACTACGCTAGACTGCCTACATTACTCTGACAGAATAAATAATATAAAGGCGTTTACTATCGTCATTTATTTTCGTGGATAGTCAGCTACGAGGGCTCTAACAGGTCAGAGGATTACGTTATTCATCCATGAATCCAATTATATCCATTATAGATCCCTGAAATCCATTATAGATCCAACTTTCTAGCACAATGCTCGGGCTTCCCTATTGTCGAGGGCCTCAATCGAAAATAAGGACTTTCATTCTTATAAACTGGAGAGCAGTGCTCTGACGGGCATAAACAAGTTGCAATGGCTATGACGATAACTCACGAGATGGTGGTCTGCCCATCCATTTCCAACTTGATTTTCTCCTGTGGAGTGGGTAGTAGTTAGTCGGGTAGTTGAGTGGAGGGGTTGGAAATTATTGTTGGTTGTTGCAAATTTTGAAAATTTCGTCATCATGTGCGAGCTCCGGATATTAGAAGATCGAAGAAGTGGCGTGGGATTTGGTAGGCATTACTCTCTTTGACGCTCATGAATTTGGAGAGGTGTAACTCACGACAGTGCGTTCAACGGAGAAGGCCGTGTTTTTGTTGCTTAATAACGCCTCCCAATGTAACGGCAAATGATAATGCCTTCGTCATGACCCACCTTTTCGGGGTTATAGTCTCGTAGTTCCAAAGAGCCTGGCTCGTACCGTTACAGTATACATGTAGTATATGCATGTGATTCGTCTTATGTTTTCGACTTACAATTCCATTTTTTTATCCGAGATATTGTTCGCTTTTACGGTTTTTGTGTCCGTATCCATAATATATGTATTTATGAAATCCTCCGTATTCATTTCTCTGTACCGTACTACAGGTTCTCTTTTACAGCACAACCAAATGGATGAGTAAACATATACAGGGTGTATACTAACGTACTGATCATATTATGAGATTCAGGTAGAGCGTCGAAAACGGAGCAGAAAAGTCCTTTTCGAAAATTTTGTAAAATCAAATTATGTGGAGTTATTAGCGATTTAAAGTCGACCAAGGTAGACCAACGTCGACCAATCAGCGCTCGATCGAAGAGAAATTTGAAAGGGTTGAGACAGCTGAGGGGACGACGTCGGTAGTAGCGAGGTTCGTGAAACAAAACACTCGTAAACCCACACCGTTGAACACTACACGAACGCGCGAGAGCGAAACAAATAAACGCTAGGCGTGCGGCAATGTTCATGCTTGTCGCGATGGCCTGGCTTATGAGAATAAAAACAAATGACGAGAATCAGCAGGAAAATAATTTTTTCGCAATGATGAGTAAAAATTGATAAAAAAATTTAGTAATTATTTATGATGGTGGCTTTTTCAAATGTTGGTTTTTAAAAATGTTTTTTTCGACAAAATCTTTTTATTTTAGGACCAAAAACAATAAAAAGGCGGAGAACTGAAAAAAAATTGCATCTTCTCTAGGCAGTCGCCGAAAACATTTTTTCGCGAAATTCTAAAGGGCAAATCTGCCCAGGATAGTCTCGAATTATTAGAAAAAAAAAACTCATTGTAGAGGCGGGTTGTGATTCCGGTTCAGAAGATTTGCATCCGGTTTAGCCAGTCGCAAGGTTACATTTTGTCTTGATATTTTCAAGGGGATATCTGGCCAGGAACGGCTGAAATTGTTTTGAAAAAAACGAATCAGCAAAGTCAATTAGCCAGATCGTCGAAGCCTTTGCTTCAGCACTGACAATAATGATCGGCATGGAGCTGAGAGTAAAAAAAAAAATTAAAAAATTGTGGCTTGCACTTTTTGCGACTTTTTCATGTTCCATCCCTAGATTATTGTCGTTGGTGTTAAATAAACACGTTTGTCAAGGAATACAGCAAAAAGATACGGAAAAGCCGCTATTTTAAATAATATTCAAAAATTCATGATAATTTCACAAGTATTGGAAATCATTGTTAGAACGCAGATAAACATTCATTGCTCCAAAAATGTATTTAATTAAAAGAGCTCGCGACGGAAAAATGAAAACTGCAATGATAAAACAAATGAAACGAAAAATTTTTTGGAGTATGAAAACAAACGTTGAAAACTTTTTACCAAATAATGATGGGAAATTTTTTTGACAAAACTTTAATTTATTATGAATTTGTGCATAAAAAAAAGTGTGAAATAATTAACCGTACTTTGCGTATAATAATAATAAAAATTGTTATTAATTAATAAAATGGCATTTTGATATTCTCATTAATATGAAGATGCATCGCCAGGAATCTATTAAGCTAATAACCATGATACCGACAATAAAACTGTCAAATTATAAGGCTATTGGTTGATGAGAGAATCGACCACTCGAGCAATTTCCGTACTGCCAGAGATGTCAATAGATTCCGAGAAAGTTTATTCTTTGTGATTCTCACCATGTACGGGAAAATCGTGTTTTTTGTTGGATAGTATGGTTTTGTTTTATAGCAAAATATTATCGATTCTGCTATTGCAACTGAATTGATCTCCAGCGATAATTTCGAGAGCTCGTGTACTCGTATCGCTACAAGTGACGCGAATTATGATCGAATCCCCTGCATTGCGCACTGTGGGAGATGAAATCAACATTTCCACTTGCAACATTCGGTTCTACCAAATATTTGTACATTTACGATGCCCTTGTCATGTTTGATTTCATCTCCCTGCGGATTTCCCGAGCGCTCGTTGTTCACCGAAAGGAAAAAAGACGAGAGAACATTCTACTTATTTCACTGCTCGAGATGAAATCCATCTTCCTGATCGGACAGTTCTATTTTTCTCAATATTCGACGACACGACATTCCATATTCGAGACTGATTTCAACTCTGCCTTTCATGGAGAATAAAAGGTCGGTGGTGCAGCTGCAGATAAACGGAAAATCGTTTCAAATATCTAAAATCTCCTTGCACGAGATGGGATTCGTGTTTCTTGTTGGATAGTATGGATTTGTTTTATAGCAAAATATTGTCGATCCTGCTATTGCAACTGAATTAATCTCCAGCTATAATTTCGAGAGCTCGTGTACTCGTATCGCAACAAGTGACGCGAATTCTGATCGAATCCCCTGCATTGCGCACTGTGGGAGATGAAATCAACATTTCCACTTGCAACATTCGGTCCTACCAAATATTTGTACATTGACGATGCCCTTGTCATGTTTGATTTCATCTCCCTGCGGATTTCGCGAGCGCTCGTTGTTCACCGAAAGGAAAAAAGACGAGAGAACATTCTACTTATTTCACTGCTCGCGATGAAATCCATCTTCCTGATCGGACAGTTCTATTTTTTTCAATATTCGACGACACGACATTCCATATTTGAGACTGATTTCATCTCTGCCTTTTATGCAGAATAAACGGTAAGTGCTTCGAACGGTAAGAGCTTCAGATGAACGAAAAATCGTTTCAAAAATCTACAATCTCCTTGCACGAGATGGAATTCGTGTTTTTTGTTGGATAGTATGGTTTTGTTTTATAGCAAAATATTATTGATTCTGCTATTGCAACTGAATTAATCTCCAGCGATAATTTCGAGAGCTCGTGTACTTGTATCGCTACAAGTGACGCGAATTATGATCGAATCCCCTGCATTGCGCACTGTGGGAGATGAAATCAACATTTCCAATTGCACTATTCCGTTTTACCAAATATTTGTACATTTACGATGCCCTTGTCATGTTTGATTTCATCTCCCTGCGGATTTCCCGAGCGCTCGTTGTCCACCGAAAGGAAAAAAGGCGAAAGAACATTCTATTTCTTTCACTGCTCGAGATGAAATCTATTTTTCTGATCGGACAGTTCAATTTTTCTCAATATTCGACGACACGACATTCCATATTCGAGACTGATTTCATCTCTGCCTTTCATGCAGAATGAACGGTAAGTGGTGCAGCTTTAGATGAACGAAAAACCGTTTAAAAAATCTAGAATCTCCTTGCACGAGATGTGATTCGTGTTTTTTGTTGGATAGTATGGTTTTGCTTAATAGCAAAATATTATAGATCGTGCTACTGCAACTGAATTAATCTTCAGCGATAATTTAGAGAGCTCGTGTACTCGTATAGCTACAAGTGACGGGAATTTGAATCGAATCCCCTGCATTGCGCACTGTGGGAGATGAAATCAACATTTCCAATTGCAACATTCGGTTCTACCAAATATTTGTAGAATTACGATGCCCTTGTCATGTTTGATTTCATCTCCTTGAGATTTTCGCGAGCGCTCGTTGTTCACCGAAAGGAAAAAAGGCGAAAGAACATTCTATTTCTTTCACTGCTCGAGATGAAATCCATTTTTCTGATCGGACAGTTAAATTTTTCTCAATATTCGACGACACGACATTCCATATTCGAGGCTGATTTCATCTCTGCCTTTCATGCAGAATGAGCGGTAAGTGGTGCAGCTTCAGATGAACGAAAAATCGTTTAAAAAATCTAGAATCTCCTTGCACGAGATGGGATTCGTGTTTTTTGTTGGATAGTATGGTTTTGTTTTATAGCAAAATATTGTCGATCCTGCTATTGCAACTGAATTAATCTCCAGCGATAATTTCGAGAGCTCGTGTACTCGTATCGCTACAAGTGACGCGAATTATGATCGAATCCCCTGCATTGCGCACTGTGGGAGATGAAATCAACATTTCCACTTGCAACATTCGGTCCTACCAAATATTTGTACATTTACGATGCCCTTGTCATGTTTGATTTCATCTCCCTGCGGATTTCGCGAGCGCTCGTTGTTCACCGAAAGGAAAAAAAGACGAGAGAACATTCTATTTCTTTCACTGCTCGAGATGAAATCCATTTTTCTGATCGGACAGTTCAATTTTTCTCAATATTCGACGACACGACATTCCATATTCGAGACTGATTTCATCTCTGCCTTTTATGCAGAATGAACGGTAAGTGGTGCAGCTTCAGATGAACGAAAAATCGTTTAAAAAATCTAGAATCTCCTTGCACGAGATGGGATTCGTGTTTTTTGTTGGACAGTATGGTTTTGTTTTATAGCAAAATATTGTCGATCCTGCTATTGCAACTGAATTAATCTCCAGCGATAATTTAGAGAGCTCGTGTACTCGTATAGCTACAAGTGACGGGAATTTGAATCGAATCCCCTGCATTGCGCACTGTGGGAGATGAAATCAACATTTCCAATTGCAACATTCGGTTCTACCAAATATTTGTAGAATTACGATGCCCTTGTCATGTTTGATTTCATCTCCTTGAGATTTTCGCGAGCGCTCGTTGTTCACCGAAAGGAAAAAAGGCGAAAGAACATTCTATTTCTTTCACTGCTCGAGATGAAATCCATTTTTCTGATCGGACAGTTCAATTTTTCTCAATATTCGACGACACGACATTCCATATTCGAGACTGATTTCATCTCTGCCTTTCATGCAGAATGAGCAGTAAGTGGTGCAGCTTCAGATGAACGAAAAATCGTTTAAAACATCTAGAATCTCCTTGCACGAGATGGGATTCGTGTTTTTTGTTGGATAGTATGGTTTTGTTTTATAGCAAAATATTGTCGATCCTGCTATTGCAACTGAATTAATCTCCAGCGATAATTTCGAGAGCTCGTGTACTCGTATCGCTACAAGTGACGCGAATTATGATCGAATCCCCTGCATTGCGCACTGTGGGAGATGAAATCAACATTTCCACTTGCAACATTCGGTCCTACCAAATATTTGTACATTTACGATGCCCTTGTCATGTTTGATTTCATCTCCCTGCGGATTTCGCGAGCGCTCGTTGTTCACCGAAAGGAAAAAAGACGAGAGAACATTCTACTTATTTCACTGCTCGAGATGAAATCCATCTTCCTGATCAGACAGTTCTATTTTTCTCAATATTCGACGACACGACATTCCATATTCGAGACTGATTTCATCTCTGCCTTTCATGCAGAATGAACGGTAAGTGGTGCAGCTTCAAATGAACGAAAAATCGTTTAAAAAATCTATAATCTCCTTGCACGAGATGGGATTCGTGTTTTTTGTTGGACAGTATGGTTTTGTTTTATAGCAAAATATTGTCGATCCTGCTATTGCAACTGAATTAATCTCCAGCGATAATTTAGAGAGCTCGTGTACTCGTATAGCTACAAGTGACGGGAATTTGAATCGAATCCCCTGCATTGCGCACTGTGGGAGATGAAATCAACATTTCCAATTGCAACATTCGGTTCTACCAAATATTTGTAGATTTACGATGCCCTTGTAATGTTTGATTTCATCTCCTTGAGATTTTCGCGAGCGCTCGTTGTTCACCGAAAGGAAAAAAGACGAGAGAACATTCTACTTATTTCACTGCTCGAGATGAAATCCATCTTCCTGATCGGACAGTTCTATTTTTCTCAATATTCGACGACACGACATTCCATATTCGAGACTGATTTCATCTCTGCCTTTCATGCAGAATGAACGGTAAGTGGTGCAGCTTTAGATGAACGAAAAATCGTTTAAAAAATCTAGAATCTCCTTGCACGAGATGGGATTCGTGTTTTTTGTTGGATAGTATGGTTTTGCTTAATAGCAAAATATTATCGATCCTGCTACTGCAACTGAATTAATCTTCAGCGATAATTTAGAGAGCTCGTGTACTCGTATCGCTACAAGTGACGCGAATTATGGACGAATCCCCTGCATTGCGCACTGTGGGAGATGAAATCAACATTTTCAATTGCAACATTCGGTTCTACCAAATATTTGTAGAATTACGATGCCCTTGTCATGTTTGATTTCATCTCCTTGAGATTTTCGCGAGCGCTCGTTGTTCACCGAAAGGAAAAAAGGCGAAAGAACATTCTATTTCTTTCACTGCTCGAGATGAAATCCATTTTTCTGATCGGACAGTTCAATTTTTCTCAATATTCGACGACACGACATTCCATATTCGAGACTGATTTCATCTCTGCCTTTCATGCAGAATGAACAGTAAGTGGTGCAGCTTTAGATGAACGAAAAACCGTTTAAAAAATCTAGAATCTCCTTGCACGAGATGGGATTCGTGTTTTTTGTTGGATAGTATGGTTTTGCTTAATAGCAAAATATTATCGATCCTGCTACTGCAACTGAATTAATCTTCAGCGATAATTTAGAGAGCTCGTGTACTCGTATAGCTACAAGTGACGGGAATTTGAATCGAATCCCCTGCATTGCGCACTGTGGGAGATGAAATCAACATTTCCAATTGCAACATTCGGTTCTACCAAATATTTGTAGAATTACGATGCCCTTGTCATGTTTGATTTCATCTCCTTGAGATTTTCACGAGCGCTCGTTGTTCACCGAAAGGAAAAAAGGCGAAAGAACATTCTATTTCTTTCACTGCTCGAGATGAAATCCATTTTTCTGATCGGACAGTTCAATTTTTCTCAATATTCGACGACACGACATTCCATATTCGAGACTGATTTCATCTCTGCCTTTCATGCAGAATGAGCGGTAAGTGGTGCAGCTTCAGATGAACGAAAAATCGTTTAAAAAATCTAGAATCTCCTTGCACGAGATGGGATTCGTGTTTTTTGTTGGATAGTATGGTTTTGTTTTATAGCAAAATATTGTCGATCCTGCTATTGCAACTGAATTAATCTCCAGCGATAATTTCGAGAGCTCGTGTACTCGTATCGCTACAAGTGACGCGAATTATGATCGAATCCCCTGCATTGCGCACTGTGGGAGATAAAATCAACATTTCCACTTGCAACATTCGGTCCTACCAAATATTTGTACATTTACGATGCCCTTGTCATGTTTGATTTCATCTCCCTGCGGATTTCGCGAGCGCTCGTTGTTCACCGAAAGGAAAAAAGACGAGAGAACATTCTACTTATTTCACTGCTCGAGATGAAATCCATCTTCCTGATCGGACAGTTCTATTTTTCTCAATATTCGACGACACGACAATCCATATTCGAGACTGATTTCATCTCTGCCTTTCATGCAGAATGAACGGTAAGTGGTGCAGCTTCAGATGAACGAAAAATCGTTTAAAAAATCTAGAATCTCCTTGCACGAGATGGGATTCGTGTTTTTTGTTGGACAGTATGGTTTTGTTTTATAGCAAAATATTGTCGATCCTGCTATTGCAACTGAATTAATCTCCAGCGATAATTTAGAGAGCTCGTGTACTCGTATAGCTACAAGTGACGGGAATTTGAATCGAATCCCCTGCATTGCGCACTGTGGGAGATGAAATCAACATTTCCAATTGCAACATTCGGTTCTACCAAATATTTGTAGAATTACGATGCCCTTGTCATGTTTGATTTCATCTCCTTGAGATTTTCGCGAGCGCTCGTTGTTCACCGAAAGGAAAAAAGGCGAAAGAACATTCTATTTCTTTCACTGCTCGAGATGAAATCCATTTTTCTGATCGGACAGTTCAATTTTTCTCAATATTCGACGACACGACATTCCATATTCGAGACTGATTTCATCTCTGCCTTTCATGGAGAATGAAAGGTCGGTGGTGCAGCTGCAGATAAACGGAAAATCGTTTCAAAAATTTAGAATTTCCTTGCAGGAGATGGGATTCGTGTTTTTTGTTGGACAGTATGGTTTTGCTCAATAGCAAAATATTATCGATCCTGCTACTGCAACTGAATTAATCTTCAGCGATAATTTCGAGAGCTCGTGTACTCGTATCGCTACAAGTGACGCGAATTATGATCGAATCCCCTGCATTGCGCACTGTGGGAGATGAAATCAACATTTCCACTTGCAACATTCGGTTCTACCAAATATTTGTACATTTACGATGCCCTTGTCATGTTTGATTTCATCTCCCTGCGGATTTCGCGAGCGCTCGTTGTTCACCGAAAGGAAAAAAGACGAGAGAACATTCTACTTATTTCACTGCTCGAGATGAAATCCATCTTCCTGATCGGACAGTTCTATTTTTTTCAATATTCGACGACACGACATTCCATATTTGAGACTGATTTCATCTCTGCCTTTTATGCAGAATAAACGGTAAGTGCTTCGAACGGTAAGAGCTTCAGATGAACGAAAAATCGTTTCAAAAATCTACAATCTCCTTGCACGAGATGGGATTCGTGTTTTTTGTTGGATAGTATGGTTTTGTTTTATAGCAAAATATTGTCGATCCTGCTATTGCAACTGAATTAATCTCCAGCGATAATTTCGAGAGCTCGTGTACTTGTATCGCTACAAGTGACGCGAATTATGATCGAATCCCCTGCATTGCGCACTGTGGGAGATGAAATCAACATTTCCAATTGCACTATTCCGTTTTACCAAATATTTGTACATTTACGATGCCCTTGTCATGTTTGATTTCATCTCCCTGCGGATTTCCCGAGCGCTCGTTGTCCACCGAAAGGAAAAAAGGCGAAAGAACATTCTATTTCTTTCACTGCTCGAGATGAAATCCATTTTTCTGATCGGACAGTTCAATTTTTCTCAATATTCGACGACACGACATTCCATATTCGAGACTGATTTCATCTCTGCCTTTCATGCAGAATGAACGGTAAGTGGTGCAGCTTCAGATGAACGAAAAATCGTTTAAAAAATCTAGAATCTCCTTGCACGAGATGGGATTCGTGTTTTTTGTTGGACAGTTTGGTTTTGTTTTATAGCAAAATATTGTCGATCCTGCTATTGCAACTGAATTAATCTCCAGCGATAATTTAGAGAGCTCGTGTACTCGTATAGCTACAAGTGACGGGAATTTGAATCGAATCCCCTGCATTGCGCACTGTGGGAGATGAAATCAACATTTCCAATTGCAACATTCGGTTCTACCAAATATTTGTAGAATTACGATGCCCTTGTCATGTTTGATTTCATCTCCTTGAGATTTTCGCGAGCGCTCGTCGTTCACCGAAAGGAAAAAAGGCGAAAGAACATTCTATTTCTTTCACTGCTCGAGATGAAATCCATTTTTCTGATCGGACAGTTCAATTTTTCTCAATATTCGACGACACGACATTCCATATTCGAGACTGATTTCATCTCTGCCTTTCATGCAGAATGAACGGTAAGTGGTGCAGCTTTAGATGAACGAAAAACCGTTTAAAAAATCTAGAATCTCCTTGCACGAGATGGGATTCGTGTTTTTTGTTGGATAGTATGGTTTTGCTTAATAGCAAAATATTATCGATCCTGCTACTGCAACTGAATTAATCTTCAGCGATAATTTAGAGAGCTCGTGTACTCGTATAGCTACAAGTGACGGGAATTTGAATCGAATCCCCTGCATTGCGCACTGTGGGAGATGAAATCAACATTTCCAATTGCAACATTCGGTTCTACCAAATATTTGTAGAATTACGATGCCCTTGTCATGTTCGATTTCATCTCCTTGAGATTTTCGCGAGCGCTCGATGTTCACCGAAAGGAAAAAAGACGAGAGAACATTCTACTTATTTCACTGCTCGAGATGAAATCCATCTTCCTGATCGGACAGTTCTATTTTTCTCAATATTCGACGACACGACATTCCATATTCGAGACTGATTTCATCTCTGCCTTTCATGCAGAATGAACGGTAAGTGGTGCAGCTTCAGATGAACGAAAAATCGTTTAAAAAATCTAGAATCTCCTTGCACGAGATGGGATTCGTGTTTTTTGTTGGACAGTATGGTTTTGTTTTATAGCAAAATATTGTCGATCCTGCTATTGCAACTGAATTAATCTCCAGCGATAATTTAGAGAGCTCGTGTACTCGTATAGCTACAAGTGACGGGAATTTGAATCGAATCCCCTGCATTGCGCACTGTGGGAGATGAAATCAACATTTCCAATTGCAACATTCGGTTCTACCAAATATTTGTAGAATTACGATGCCCTTGTCATGTTTGATTTCATCTCCTTGAGATTTTCGCGAGCGCTCGTTGTTCACCGAAAGGAAAAAAGGCGAAAGAAAATTCTATTTCTTTCACTGCTCGAGATGAATCCATTTTTCTGATCGGACAGTTCAATTTTTCTCAATATTCGACGACACGACATTCCATATTCGAGACTGATTTCATCTCTGCCTTTCATGGAGAATGAAAGGTCGGTGGTGCAGCTGCAGATAAACGGAAAATCGTTTCAAAAATTTAGAATTTCCTTGCAGGAGATGGGATTCGTGTTTTTTGTTGGACAGTATGGTTTTGCTCAATAGCAAAATATTATCGATCCTGCTACTGCAACTGAATTTATCTTCAGCGTCAATTTAGAGAGCTCGTGTACTTGTATAGCTACACGTGACGGGAATTTCAATCGAATCCCCTGCAGTGCGTACTGTGGGAGATGAAATCACTATTTCCAATTGCAACATTCGGTTCTACCAAATATTTGTAGAATTACGATGCCCTTGTCATGTTTGATTTCATCTCCTTGAGATTTTCGCGAGCGCTCGTTGTTCACCGAAAGGAAAAAAGGCGAAAGAACATTCTATTTCTTTCACTGCTCGAGATGAAATCCATCTTCCTGATCGGACAGTTCTATTTTTCTCAATATTCGACGACACGACATTCCATATTCGAGACTGATTTCATCTCTGCCTTTCATGCAGAATGAACGGTAAGTGGTGCAGCTTCAGATGAACGAAAAATCGTTTAAAAAATCTAGAATCTCCTTGCACGAGATGGGATTCGTGTTTTTTGTTGGATAGTATGGTTTTGTTTTATAGCAAAATATTGTCGATCCTGCTACTGCAACTGAATTAATCTCCAGCGATAATTTCGAGAGCTCGTGTACTCGTATCGCTACAAGTGACGCGAATTATGATCGAATCCCCTGCATTGCGCACTGTGGGAGATGAAATCAACATTTCCACTTGCAACATTCGGTTCTACCAAATATTTGTACATTTACGATGCCCTTGTCATGTTTGATTTCATCTCCTTGAGATTTTCGCGAGCGCTCGTTGTTCACCGAAAGGAAAAAAGGCGAAAGAACATTCTATTTCATTCACTGCTCGAGATGAAATCCATCATCCCGATCAGAAAGTTCAATTTTTCTGAATATTCGACGACACGACATTCCATTTTCGAGACTGATTTCATCTCTGCCTTTCATGCAGAATAAACGGTAAGTGCTTCGAACGGTAAGAGCTTCAGATGAACGAAAAATCGTTTCAAAAATCTACAATCTCCTTGCACGAGATCGGATTCGTGTTTTTTGTTGGATAGTATGGTTTTGTTTTATAGCAAAATATTGTCGATCCTGCTATTGCAACTGAATTAATCTCCAGCGATAATTTAGAGAGCTCGTGTACTCGTATAGCTACAAGTGACGGGAATTTGAATCGAATCCCCTGCATTGCGCACTGTGGGAGATGAAATCAACATTTCCAATTGCAACATTCGGTTCTACCAAATATTTGTAGATTTACGATGCCCTTGTAATGTTTGATTTCATCTCCTTGAGATTTTCGCGAGCGCTCGTTGTTCACCGAAAGGAAAAAAGACGAGAGAACATTCTACTTATTTCACTGCTCGAGATGAAATCCATCTTCCTGATCGGACAGTTCTATTTTTCTCAATATTCGACGACACGACATTCCATATTTGGGACTGATTTCATCTCTGCCTTTCATGCAGAATGAACGGTAAGTGGTGCAGCTTCAGATG
Organism: Rhorus exstirpatorius; assembly: GCA_963564615.1. Taxonomy (NCBI): domain Eukaryota; kingdom Metazoa; phylum Arthropoda; class Insecta; order Hymenoptera; family Ichneumonidae; genus Rhorus; species Rhorus exstirpatorius. The sequence continues at coordinate 951,846 of OY751321.1, read as the reverse complement.
AACGAAAAATCGTTTAAAAAATCTAGAATCACCTTGCACGAGATGGGATTCGTGTTTTTTGTTGGATAGTATGGTTTTGTTTTATAGCAAAATATTGTCGATCCTGCTATTGCAACTGAATTAATCTCCAGCGATAATTTAGAGAGCTCGTGTACTCGTATAGCTACAAGTGACGGGAATTTGAATCGAATCCCCTGCATTGCGCACTGTGGGAGATGAAATCAACATTTCCAATTGCAACATTCGGTTCTACCAAATATTTGTAGATTTACGATGCCCTTGTAATGTTTGATTTCATCTCCTTGAGATTTTCGCGAGCGCTCGTTGTTCACCGAAAGGAAAAAAGACGAGAGAACATTCTACTTATTTCACTGCTCGAGATGAAATCCATCTTCCTGATCGGACAGTTCTATTTTTCTCAATATTCGACGACACGACATTCCATATTCGAGACTGATTTCATCTCTGCCTTTCATGCAGAATGAACGGTAAGTGGTGCAGCTTTAGATGAACGAAAAATCGTTTAAAAAATCTAGAATCTCCTTGCACGAGATGGGATTCGTGTTTTTTGTTGGACAGTATGGTTTTGTTTTATAGCAAAATATTGTCGATCCTGCTATTGCAACTGAATTAATCTCCAGCGATAATTTAGAGAGCTCGTGTACTCGTATAGCTACAAGTGACGGGAATTTGAATCGAATCCCCTGCATTGCGCACTGTGGGAGATGAAATCAACATTTCCAATTGCAACATTCGGTTCTACCAAATATTTGTAGAATTACGATGCCCTTGTCATGTTTGATTTCATCTCCTTGAGATTTTCGCGAGCGCTCGTTGTTCACCGAAAGGAAAAAAGGCGAAAGAACATTCTATTTCTTTCACTGCTCGAGATGAAATCCATTTTTCTGATCGGACAGTTCAATTTTTCTCAATATTCGACGACACGACATTCCATATTCGAGACTGATTTCATCTCTGCCTTTCATGGAGAATGAAAGGTCGGTGGTGCAGCTGCAGATAAACGGAAAATCGTTTCAAAAATTTAGAATTTCCTTGCAGGAGATGGGATTCGTGTTTTTTGTTGGACAGTATGGTTTTGCTCAATAGCAAAATATTATCGATCCTGCTACTGCAACTGAATTAATCTTCAGCGATAATTTCGAGAGCTCGTGTACTCGTATCGCTACAAGTGACGCGAATTATGATCGAATCCCCTGCATTGCGCACTGTGGGAGATGAAATCAACATTTCCACTTGCAACATTCGGTTCTACCAAATATTTGTACATTTACGATGCCCTTGTCATGTTTGATTTCATCTCCCTGCGGATTTCGCGAGCGCTCGTTGTTCACCGAAAGGAAAAAAGACGAGAGAACATTCTACTTATTTCACTGCTCGAGATGAAATCCATCTTCCTGATCGGACAGTTCTATTTTTTTCAATATTCGACGACACGACATTCCATATTTGAGACTGATTTCATCTCTGCCTTTTATGCAGAATAAACGGTAAGTGCTTCGAACGGTAAGAGCTTCAGATGAACGAAAAATCGTTTCAAAAATCTACAATCTCCTTGCACGAGATAGGATTCGTGTTTTTTGTTGGATAGTATGGTTTTGTTTTATAGCAAAATATTGTCGATCCTGCTATTGCAACTGAATTAATCTCCAGCGATAATTTCGAGAGCTCGTGTACTTGTATCGCTACAAGTGACGCGAATTATGATCGAATCCCCTGCATTGCGCACTGTGGGAGATGAAATCAACATTTCCAATTGCACTATTCCGTTTTACCAAATATTTGTACATTTACGATGCCCTTGTCATGTTTGATTTCATCTCCCTGCGGATTTCCCGAGCGCTCGTTGTCCACCGAAAGGAAAAAAGGCGAAAGAACATTCTATTTCTTTCACTGCTCGAGATGAAATCCATCTTCCTGATCGGACAGTTCTATTTTTCTCAATATTCGACGACACGACATTCCATATTCGAGACTGATTTCATCTCTGCCTTTCATGCAGAATGAACGGTAAGTGGTGCAGCTTCAGATGAACGAAAAATCGTTTAAAAAATCTAGAATCTCCTTGCACGAGATGGGATTCGTGTTTTTTGTTGGACAGTTTGGTTTTGTTTTATAGCAAAATATTGTCGATCCTGCTATTGCAACTGAATTAATCTCCAGCGATAATTTAGAGAGCTCGTGTACTCGTATAGCTACAAGTGACGGGAATTTGAATCGAATCCCCTGCATTGCGCACTGTGGGAGATGAAATCAACATTTCCAATTGCAACATTCGGTTCTACCAAATATTTGTAGAATTACGATGCCCTTGTCATGTTTGATTTCATCTCCTTGAGATTTTCGCGAGCGCTCGTTGTTCACCGAAAGGAAAAAAGGCGAAAGAACATTCTATTTCTTTCACTGCTCGAGATGAAATCCATTTTTCTGATCGGACAGTTCAATTTTTCTCAATATTCGACGACACGACATTCCATATTCGAGACTGATTTCATCTCTGCCTCTCATGCAGAATGAACGGTAAGTGGTGCAGCTTTAGATGAACGAAAAACCGTTTAAAAAATCTAGAATCTCCTTGCACGAGATGGGATTCGTGTTTTTTGTTGGATAGTATGGTTTTGCTTAATAGCAAAATATTATCGGTCCTGCTACTGCAACTGAATTAATCTTCAGCGATAATTTAGAGAGCTCGTGTACTCGTATAGCTACAAGTGACGGGAATTTGAATCGAATCCCCTGCATTGCGCACTGTGGGAGATGAAATCAACATTTCCAATTGCAACATTCGGTTCTACCAAATATTTGTAGAATTACGATGCCCTTGTCATGTTCGATTTCATCTCCTTGAGATTTTCGCGAGCGCTCGATGTTCACCGAAAGGAAAAAAGGCGAAAGAACATTCTATTCCTTTCACTGCTCGAGATGGAATCCATTTTTCTGATCGGACAGTTCAATTTTTCTCAATATTCGACGACACGACATTCCATATTCGAGACTGATTTCATCTCTGCCTTTCATGCAGAATGAGCGGAAAGTGGTGCAGCTTCAGATGAACGAAAAATCGTTTAAAAAATCTAGAATCTCCTTGCACGAGATGGAATTCGGGTTTTTTGTTGGATAGTATGGTTTTGTTTTATAGCAAAATATTGTCGATCCTGCTATTGCAACTGAATTAATCTCCAGCGATAATTTCGAGAGCTCGTGTACTCGTATCGCTACAAGTGACGCGAATTATGATCGAATCCCCTGCATTGCGCACTGTGGGAGATGAAATCAACATTTCCACTTGCAACATTCGGTCCTACCAAATATTTGTACATTTACGATGCCCTTGTCATGTTTGATTTCATCTCCCTGCGGATTTCGCGAGCGCTCGTTGTTCACCGAAAGGAAAAAAGACGAGAGAACATTCTACTTATTTCACTGCTCGAGATGAAATCCATCTTCCTGATCGGACAGTTCTATTTTTCTCAATATTCGACGACACGACATTCCATATTCGAGACTGATTTCATCTCTGCCTTTCATGCAGAATGAACGGTAAGTGGTGCAGCTTCAGATGAACGAAAAATCGTTTAAAAAATCTAGAATCTCCTTGCACGAGATGGGATTCGTGTTTTTTGTTGGACAGTATGGTTTTGTTTTATAGCAAAATATTGTCAATCCTGCTATTGCAACTGAATTAATCTCCAGCGATAATTTAGAGAGCTCGTGTACTCGTATAGCTACAAGTGACGGGAATTTGAATCGAATCCCCTGCATTGCGCACTGTGGGAGATGAAATCAACATTTCCAATTGCAACATTCGGTTCTACCCAATATTTGTAGAATTACGATGCCCTTGTCATGTTTTATTTCATCTCCTTGAGATTTTCGCGAGCGCTCGTTGTTCACCGAAAGGAAAAAAGGCGAAAGAAAATTCTATTTCTTTCACTGCTCGAGATGAATCCATTTTTCTGATCGGACAGTTCAATTTTTCTCAATATTCGACGACACGACATTCCATATTCGAGACTGATTTCATCTCTGCCTTTCATGGAGAATGAAAGGTCGGTGGTGCAGCTGCAGATAAACGGAAAATCGTTTTAAAAATTTAGAATTTCCTTGCAGGAGATGGGATTCGTGTTTTTTGTTGGACAGTATGGTTTTGCTCAATAGCAAAATATTATCGATCCTGCTACTGCAACTGAATTTATCTTCAGCGTCAATTTAGAGAGCTCGTGTACTTGTATAGCTACACGTGACGGGAATTTCAATCGAATCCCCTGCAGTGCGTACTGTGGGAGATGAAATCACTATTTCCAATTGCAACATTCGGTTCTACCAAATATTTGTAGAATTACGATGCCCTTGTCATGTTTGATTTCATCTCCTTGAGATTTTTGCGAGCGCTCGTTGTTCACCGAAAGGAAAAAAGGCGAAAGAACATTCTATTTCTTTCACTGCTCGAGATGAAATCCATCTTCCTGATCGAACAGTTCTATTTTTCTCAATATTCGACGACACGACATTCCATATTCGAGACTGATTTCATGTCTGCCTTTCATGCAGAATGAACGGTAAGTGGTGCAGCTTCAGATGAACGAAAAATCGTTTAAAAAATCTAGAATCTCCTTGCACGAGATGGGATTCGTGTTTTTTGTTGGATAGTATGGTTTTGTTTTATAGCAAAATATTGTCGATCCTGCTACTGCAACTGAATTAATCTCCAGCGATAATTTCGAGAGCTCGTGTACTCGTATCGCTACAAGTGACGCGAATTATGATCGAATCCCCTGCATTGCGCACTGTGGGAGATGAAATCAACATTTCCACTTGCAACATTCGGTTCTACCAAATATTTGTACATTTACGATGCCCTTGTCATGTTAGATTTCATCTCCTTGAGATTTTCGCGAGCGCTCGTTGTTCACCGAAAGGAAAAAAGGCGAAAGAACATTCTATTTCATTCACTGCTCGAGATGAAATCCATCATCCCGATCAGAAAGTTCAATTTTTCTGAATATTCGACGACACGACATTCCATTTTCGAGACTGATTTCATCTCTGCCTTTCATGCAGAATAAACGGTAAGTGCTTCGAACGGTAAGAGCTTCAGATGAACGAAAAATCGTTTCAAAAATCTACAATCTCCTTGCACGAGATCGGATTCGTGTTTTTTGTTGGATAGTATGGTTTTGTTTTATAGCAAAATATTGTCGATCCTGCTATTGCAACTGAATTAATCTCCAGCGATAATTTAGAGAGCTCGTGTACTCGTATAGCTACAAGTGACGGGAATTTGAATCGAATCCCCTGCATTGCGCACTGTGGGAGATGAAATCAACATTTCCACTTGCAACATTCGGTCCTACCAAATATTTGTACATTTACGATGCCCTTGTCATGTTTGATTTCATCTCCCTGCGGATTTCGCGAGCGCTCGTTGTTCACCGAAAGGAAAAAAGACGAGAGAACATTCTACTTATTTCACTGCTCGAGATGAAATCCATCTTCCTGATCGGACAGTTCTATTTTTCTCAATATTCGACGACACGACATTCCATATTCGAGACTGATTTCATCTCTGCCTTTCATGCAGAATGAACGGTAAGTGGTGCAGCTTCAGATGAACGAAAAATCGTTTAAAAAATCTAGAATCTCCTTGCACGAGATGGGATTCGTGTTTTTTGTTGGACAGTATGGTTTTGTTTTATAGCAAAATATTGTCGATCCTGCTATTGCAACTGAATTAATCTCCAGCGATAATTTAGAGAGCTCGTGTACTCGTATAGCTACAAGTGACGGGAATTTGAATCGAATCCCCTGCATTGCGCACTGTGGGAGATGAAATCAACATTTCCAATTGCAACATTCGGTTCTACCAAATATTTGTAGAATTACGATGCCCTTGTCATGTTTGATTTCATCTCCTTGAGATTTTCGCGAGCGCTCGTTGTTCACCGAAAGGAAAAAAGGCGAAAGAACATTCTATTTCTTTCACTGCTCGAGATGAAATCCATTTTTCTGATCGGACAGTTCAATTTTTCTCAATATTCGACGACACGACATTCCATATTCGAGACTGATTTCATCTCTGCCTTTCATGGAGAATGAAAGGTCGGTGGTGCAGCTGCAGATAAACGGAAAATCGTTTCAAAAATTTAGAATTTCCTTGCAGGAGATGGGATTCGTGTTTTTTGTTGGACAGTATGGTTTTGCTCAATAGCAAAATATTATCGATCCTGCTACTGCAACTGAATTAATCTTCAGCGATAATTTCGAGAGCTCGTGTACTCGTATCGCTACAAGTGACGCGAATTATGATCGAATCCCCTGCATTGCGCACTGTGGGAGATGAAATCAACATTTCCACTTGCAACATTCGGTTCTACCAAATATTTGTACATTTACGATGCCCTTGTCATGTTTGATTTCATCTCCCTGCGGATTTCGCGAGCGCTCGTTGTTCACCGAAAGGAAAAAAGACGAGAGAACATTCTACTTATTTCACTGCTCGCGATGAAATCCATCTTCCTGATCGGACAGTTCTATTTTTTTCAATATTCGACGACACGACATTCCATATTTGAGACTGATTTCATCTCTGCCTTTTATGCAGAATAAACGGTAAGTGCTTCGAACGGTAAGAGCTTCAGATGAACGAAAAACCGTTTGAAAAATCTAGAATCTCCTTGCACGAGATGGGATTCGTGTTTTTTGTTGGATAGTATGGTTTTGTTTTATAGCAAAATATTGTCGATCCTGCTATTGCAACTGAATTAATCTCCAGCGATAATTTCGAGAGCTCGTGTACTCGTATCGCTACAAGTGACGCGAATTATGATCGAATCCCCTGCATTGCGCATTGTGGGAGATAAAATCAACATTTCCACTTGCAACATTCGGTCCTACCAAATATTTGTACATTTACGATGCCCTTGTCATGTTTGATTTTATCTCCCTGCGGATTTCGCGAGCGCTCGTTGTTCACCGAAAGGAAAAAAGACGAGAGAACATTCTACTTATTTCACTGCTCGAGATGAAATCCATCTTCCTGATCGGACAGTTCTATTTTTCTCAATATTCGACGACACGACATTCCATATTCGAGACTGATTTCATCTCTGCCTTTCATGCAGAATGAACGGTAAGTGGTGCAGCTTCAGATGAACGAAAAATCGTTTAAAAAATCTAGAATCTCCTTGCACGAGATGGGATTCGTGTTTTTTGTTGGACAGTATGGTTTTGTTTTATAGCAAAATATTGTCGATCCTGCTATTGCAACTGAATTAATCTCCAGCGATAATTTAGAGAGCTCGTGTACTCGTATAGCTACAAGTGACGGGAATTTGAATCGAATCCCCTGCATTGCGCACTGTGGGAGATGAAATCAACATTTCCAATTGCAACATTCGGTTCTACCAAATATTTGTAGAATTACGATGCCCTTGTCATGTTTGATTTCATCTCCTTGAGATTTTCGCGAGCGCTCGTTGTTCACCGAAAGGAAAAAAGGCGAAAGAACATTCTATTTCTTTCACTGCTCGAGATGAAATCCATTTTTCTGATCGGACAGTTAAATTTTTCTCAATATTCGACGACACGACATTCCATATTCGAGACTGATTTCATCTCTGCCTTTCATGCAGAATGAGCGGTAAGTGGTGCAGCTGCAGATAAACGGAAAATCGTTTTAAAAATTTAGAATCTCCTTGCAGGAGATGGGATTCGTGTTTTTTGTTGGACAGTATGGTTTTGCTCAATAGCAAAATATTATCGATCCTGCTACTGCAACTGAATTTATCTTCAGCGTCAATTTAGAGAGCTCGTGTACTTGTATAGCTAAGAGTGACGGGAATTTGAATCGAATCCCCTGCATTGCGCACTGTGGGAGATGAAATCAACATTTCCAATTGCAACATTCGGTTCTACCAAATATTTTTAGATTTACGATGCCCTTGTAATGTTTGATTTCATCTCCTTGAGATTTTCGCGAGCGCTCGTTGTTCACCGAAAGGAAAAAAGACGAGAGAACATTCTACTTATTTCACTGCTCGAGATGAAATCCATCTTCCTGATCGGACAGTTCTATTTTTATCAATATTCGACGACACGACATTCCATATTCGAGACTGATTTCATCTCTGCCTTTCATGCAGAATGAGCGGTAAGTGGTGCAGCTGCAGATAAACGGAAAATCGTTTTAAAAATTTAGAATCTCCTTGCAGGAGATGGGATTCGTGTTTTTTGTTGGACAGTATGGTTTTGCTCAATAGCAAAATATTATCGATCCTGCTACTGCAACTGAATTTATCTTCAGCGTCAATTTAGAGAGCTCGTGTACTTGTATAGCTAAGAGTGACGGGAATTTGAATCGAATCCCCTGCATTGCGCACTGTGGGAGATGAAATCAACATTTTCAATTGCAACATTCGGTTCTACCAAATATTTGTAGAATTACGATGCCCTTGTCATGTTTGATTTCATCTCCTTGAGATTTTCGCGAGCGCTCGTTGTTCACCGAAAGGAAAAAAGGCGAAAGAACATTCTATTTCTTTCACTGCTCGAGATGAAATCCATTTTTCTGATCGGACAGTTCAATTTTTCTCAATATTCGACGACACGACATTCCATATTCGAGACTGATTTCATCTCTGCCTTTCATGCAGAATGAACGGTAAGTGGTGCAGCTTCAGATGAACAAAAAATCGTTTAAAAAATCTAGAATCTCCTTGCACGAGATGGGATTCGTGTTTTTTGTTGGATAGTATGGTTTTGTTTTATAGCAAAATATTATCGATCCTCCTATTGCAACTGAATTAATCTCCAGCGATAATTTCGAGAGCTCGCGTACTCGTATCGCTACAAGTGACGCGAATTATGGACGAATCCCCTGCATTGCGCACTGTGGGAGATGAAATCAACATTTCCACTTGCAACATTCGGTCCTACCAAATATTTGTAGAATTACGATGCCCTTGTCATGTTTGGTTTCATCTCCTTGAGATTTTCGCGAGCGCTCGTTGTTCACCGAAAGGAAAAAAGGCGAAAGAACATTCTATTTCTTTCACTGCTCGAGATGAAATCCATTTTTCTGATCGGACAGTTCAATTTTTCTCAATATTCGACGACACGACATTCCATATTCGAGACTGATTTCATCTCTGCCTTTCATGGAGAATGAAAGGTCGGTGGTGCAGCTGCAGATAAACGGAAAATCGTTTCAAAAATTTAGAATTTCCTTGCAGGAGATGGGATTCGTGTTTTTTGTTGGACAGTATGGTTTTGCTCAATAGCAAAATATTATCGATCCTGCTACTGCAACTGAATTAATCTTCAGCGATAATTTCGAGAGCTCGTGTACTCGTATCGCTACAAGTGACGCGAATTATGATCGAATCCCCTGCATTGCGCACTGTGGGAGATGAAATCAACATTTCCACTTGCAACATTCGGTTCTACCAAATATTTGTACATTTACGATGCCCTTGTCATGTTTGATTTCATCTCCCTGCGGATTTCGCGAGCGCTCGTTGTTCACCGAAAGGAAAAAAGACGAGAGAACATTCTACTTATTTCACTGCTCGCGATGCAATCCATCTTCCTGATCGGACAGTTCTATTTTTTTCAATATTCGACGACACGACATTCCATATTTGAGACTGATTTCATCTCTGCCTTTTATGCAGAATAAACGGTAAGTGCTTCGAACGGTAAGAGCTTCAGATGAACGAAAAATCGTTTCAAAAATCTACAATCTCCTTGCACGAGATGGAATTCGTGTTTTTTGTTGGATAGTATGGTTTTGTTTTATAGCAAAATATTATTGATTCTGCTATTGCAACTGAATTAATCTCCAGCGATAATTTCGAGAGTTCGTGTACTTGTATCGCTACAAGTGACGCGAATTATGATCGAATCCCCTGCATTGCGCACTGTGGGAGATGAAATCAACATTTCCAATTGCACTATTCCGTTTTACCAAATATTTGTACATTTACGATGCCCTTGTCATGTTTGATTTCATCTCCCTGCGGATTTCCCGAGCGCTCGTTGTCCACCGAAAGGAAAAAAGGCGAAAGAACATTCTATTTCTTTCACTGCTCGAGATGAAATCCATTTTTCTGATCGGACAGTTCAATTTTTCTCAATATTCGACGACACGACATTCCATATTCGAGACTGATTTCATCTCTGCCTTTCATGCAGAATGAACGGTAAGTGGTGCAGCTTTAGATGAACGAAAAACCGTTTAAAAAATCTAGAATCTCCTTGCACGAGATGGGATTCGTGTTTTTTGTTGGATAGTACGGTTTTGCTCAATAGCAAAATATTATCGATCCTGCTACTGCAACTGAACTAATCTTCAGCGATAATTTAGAGAGCTCGTGTACTCGTATAGCTACAAGTGACGGGAATTTGAATCGAATCCCCTGCATTGCGCACTGTGGGAGATGAAATCAACATTTCCAATTGCAACATTCGGTTCTACCAAATATTTGTAGAATAACGATGCCCTTGTCATGTTTGATTTCATCTCCTTGAGATTTTCGCGAGCGCTCGTTGTTCACCGAAAGGAAAAAAGGCGAAAGAACATTCTATTTCTTTCACTGCTCGAGATGAAATCCATTTTTCTGATCGGACAGTTAAATTTTTCTCAATATTCGACGACACGACATTCCATATTCGAGACTGATTTCATCTCTGCCTTTCATGAAGAATGAGCGGTAAGTGGTGCAGCTTCAGATGAACGAAAAATCGTTTAAAAAATCTAGAATCTCCTTGCACGAGATGGGATTCGTGTTTTTTGTTGGATAGTATGGTTTTGTTTTATAGCAAAATATTGTCGATCCTGCTATTGCAACTGAATTAATCTCCAGCGATAATTTCGAGAGCTCGTGTACTCGTATCGCTACAAGTGACGCGAATTATGATCGAATCCCCTGCATTGCGCATTGTGGGAGATGAAATCAACATTTCCACTTGCAACATTCGGTCCTACCAAATATTTGTACATTTACGATGCCCTTGTCATGTTTGATTCCATCTCCCTGCGGATTTCGCGAGCGCTCGTTGTTCACCGAAAGGAAAAAAGACGAGAGAACATTCTACTTATTTCACTGCTCGAGATGAAATCCATCTTCCTGATCGGACAGTTCTATTTTTCTCAATATTCGACGACACGACATTCCATATTCGAGACTGATTTCATCTCTGCCTTTCATGCAGAATGAACGGTAAGTGGTGCAGCTTCAGATGAACGAAAAATCGTTTAAAAAATCTAGAATCTCCTTGCACGAGATGGGATTCGTGTTTTTTGTTGGACAGTATGGTTTTGTTTTATAGCAAAATATTGTCGATCCTGCTATTGCAACTGAATTAATCTCCAGCGATAATTTAGAGAGCTCGTGTACTCGTATAGCTACAAGTGACGGGAATTTGAATCGAATCCCCTGCATTGCGCACTGTGGGAGATGAAATCAACATTTCCAATTGCAACATTCGGTTCTACCAAATATTTGTAGATTTACGATGCCCTTGTAATGTTTGATTTCATCTCCTTGAGATTTTCGCGAGCGCTCGTTGTTCACCGAAAGGAAAAAAGACGAGAGAACATTCTACTTATTTCACTGCTCGAGATGAAATCCATCTTCCTGATCGGACAGTTCTATTTTTCTCAATATTCGACGACACGACATTCCATATTCGAGACTGATTTCATCTCTGCCTTTCATGGAGAATGAAAGGTCGGTGGTGCAGCTGCAGATAAACGGAAAATCGTTTCAAAAATTTAGAATTTCCTTGCAGGAGATGGGATTCGTGTTTTTTGTTGGACAGTATGGTTTTGCTCAATAGCAAAATATTATCGATCCTGCTACTGCAACTGAATTAATCTTCAGCGATAATTTCGAGAGCTCGTGTACTCGTATCGCTACAAGTGACGCGAATTATGATCGAATCCCCTGCATTGCGCACTGTGGGAGATGAAATCAACATTTCCACTTGCAACATTCGGTTCTACCAAATATTTGTACATTTACGATGCCCTTGTCATGTTTGATTTCATCTCCCTGCGGATTTCGCGAGCGCTCGTTGTTCACCGAAAGGAAAAAAGACGAGAGAACATTCTACTTATTTCACTGCTCGCGATGAAATCCATCTTCCTGATCGGACAGTTCTATTTTTTTCAATATTCGACGACACGACATTCCATATTTGAGACTGATTTCATCTCTGCCTTTTATGCAGAATAAACGGTAAGTGCTTCGAACGGTAAGAGCTTCAGATGAACGAAAAACCGTTTGAAAAATCTAGAATCTCCTTGCACGAGATGGGATTCGTGTTTTTTGTTGGATAGTATGGTTTTGTTTTATAGCAAAATATTGTCGATCCTGCTATTGCAACTGAATTAATCTCCAGCGATAATTTCGAGAGCTCGTGTACTCGTATCGCTACAAGTGACGCGAATTATGATCGAATCCCCTGCATTGCGCATTGTGGGAGATAAAATCAACATTTCCACTTGCAACATTCGGTCCTACCAAATATTTGTACATTTACGATGCCCTTGTCATGTTTGATTTTATCTCCCTGCGGATTTCGCGAGCGCTCGTTGTTCACCGAAAGGAAAAAAGACGAGAGAACATTCTACTTATTTCACTGCTCGAGATGAAATCCATCTTCCTGATCGGACAGTTCTATTTTTCTCAATATTCGACGACACGACATTCCATATTCGAGACTGATTTCATCTCTGCCTTTCATGCAGAATGAACGGTAAGTGGTGCAGCTTCAGATGAACGAAAAATCGTTTAAAAAATCTAGAATCTCCTTGCACGAGATGGGATTCGTGTTTTTTGTTGGACAGTATGGTTTTGTTTTATAGCAAAATATTGTCGATCCTGCTATTGCAACTGAATTAATCTCCAGCGATAATTTAGAGAGCTCGTGTACTCGTATAGCTACAAGTGACGGGAATTTGAATCGAATCCCCTGCATTGCGCACTGTGGGAGATGAAATCAACATTTCCAATTGCAACATTCGGTTCTACCAAATATTTGTAGAATTACGATGCCCTTGTCATGTTTGATTTCATCTCCTTGAGATTTTCGCGAGCGCTCGTTGTTCACCGAAAGGAAAAAAGGCGAAAGAACATTCTATTTCTTTCACTGCTCGAGATGAAATCCATTTTTCTGATCGGACAGTTAAATTTTTCTCAATATTCGACGACACGACATTCCATATTCGAGACTGATTTCATCTCTGCCTTTCATGCAGAATGAGCGGTAAGTGGTGCAGCTGCAGATAAACGGAAAATCGTTTTAAAAATTTAGAATCTCCTTGCAGGAGATGGGATTCGTGTTTTTTGTTGGACAGTATGGTTTTGCTCAATAGCAAAATATTATCGATCCTGCTACTGCAACTGAATTTATCTTCAGCGTCAATTTAGAGAGCTCGTGTACTTGTATAGCTAAGAGTGACGGGAATTTGAATCGAATCCCCTGCATTGCGCACTGTGGGAGATGAAATCAACATTTCCAATTGCAACATTCGGTTCTACCAAATATTTTTAGATTTACGATGCCCTTGTAATGTTTGATTTCATCTCCTTGAGATTTTCGCGAGCGCTCGTTGTTCACCGAAAGGAAAAAAGACGAGAGAACATTCTACTTATTTCACTGCTCGAGATGAAATCCATCTTCCTGATCGGACAGTTCTATTTTTATCAATATTCGACGACACGACATTCCATATTCGAGACTGATTTCATCTCTGCCTTTCATGCAGAATGAGCGGTAAGTGGTGCAGCTGCAGATAAACGGAAAATCGTTTTAAAAATTTAGAATCTCCTTGCAGGAGATGGGATTCGTGTTTTTTGTTGGACAGTATGGTTTTGCTCAATAGCAAAATATTATCGATCCTGCTACTGCAACTGAATTTATCTTCAGCGTCAATTTAGAGAGCTCGTGTACTTGTATAGCTAAGAGTGACGGGAATTTGAATCGAATCCCCTGCATTGCGCACTGTGGGAGATGAAATCAACATTTTCAATTGCAACATTCGGTTCTACCAAATATTTGTAGAATTACGATGCCCTTGTCATGTTTGATTTCATCTCCTTGAGATTTTCGCGAGCGCTCGTTGTTCACCGAAAGGAAAAAAGGCGAAAGAACATTCTATTTCTTTCACTGCTCGAGATGAAATCCATTTTTCTGATCGGACAGTTCAATTTTTCTCAATATTCGACGACACGACATTCCATATTCGAGACTGATTTCATCTCTGCCTTTCATGCAGAATGAACGGTAAGTGGTGCAGCTTCAGATGAACAAAAAATCGTTTAAAAAATCTAGAATCTCCTTGCACGAGATGGGATTCGTGTTTTTTGTTGGATAGTATGGTTTTGTTTTATAGCAAAATATTATCGATCCTCCTATTGCAACTGAATTAATCTCCAGCGATAATTTCGAGAGCTCGCGTACTCGTATCGCTACAAGTGACGCGAATTATGGACGAATCCCCTGCATTGCGCACTGTGGGAGATGAAATCAACATTTCCACTTGCAACATTCGGTCCTACCAAATATTTGTAGAATTACGATGCCCTTGTCATGTTTGGTTTCATCTCCTTGAGATTTTCGCGAGCGCTCGTTGTTCACCGAAAGGAAAAAAGGCGAAAGAACATTCTATTTCTTTCACTGCTCGAGATGAAATCCATTTTTCTGATCGGACAGTTCAATTTTTCTCAATATTCGACGACACGACATTCCATATTCGAGACTGATTTCATCTCTGCCTTTCATGGAGAATGAAAGGTCGGTGGTGCAGCTGCAGATAAACGGAAAATCGTTTCAAAAATTTAGAATTTCCTTGCAGGAGATGGGATTCGTGTTTTTTGTTGGACAGTATGGTTTTGCTCAATAGCAAAATATTATCGATCCTGCTACTGCAACTGAATTAATCTTCAGCGATAATTTCGAGAGCTCGTGTACTCGTATCGCTACAAGTGACGCGAATTATGATCGAATCCCCTGCATTGCGCACTGTGGGAGATGAAATCAACATTTCCACTTGCAACATTCGGTTCTACCAAATATTTGTACATTTACGATGCCCTTGTCATGTTTGATTTCATCTCCCTGCGGATTTCGCGAGCGCTCGTTGTTCACCGAAAGGAAAAAAGACGAGAGAACATTCTACTTATTTCACTGCTCGCGATGCAATCCATCTTCCTGATCGGACAGTTCTATTTTTTTCAATATTCGACGACACGACATTCCATATTTGAGACTGATTTCATCTCTGCCTTTTATGCAGAATAAACGGTAAGTGCTTCGAACGGTAAGAGCTTCAGATGAACGAAAAATCGTTTCAAAAATCTACAATCTCCTTGCACGAGATGGAATTCGTGTTTTTTGTTGGATAGTATGGTTTTGTTTTATAGCAAAATATTATTGATTCTGCTATTGCAACTGAATTAATCTCCAGCGATAATTTCGAGAGTTCGTGTACTTGTATCGCTACAAGTGACGCGAATTATGATCGAATCCCCTGCATTGCGCACTGTGGGAGATGAAATCAACATTTCCAATTGCACTATTCCGTTTTACCAAATATTTGTACATTTACGATGCCCTTGTCATGTTTGATTTCATCTCCCTGCGGATTTCCCGAGCGCTCGTTGTCCACCGAAAGGAAAAAAGGCGAAAGAACATTCTATTTCTTTCACTGCTCGAGATGAAATCCATTTTTCTGATCGGACAGTTCAATTTTTCTCAATATTCGACGACACGACATTCCATATTCGAGACTGATTTCATCTCTGCCTTTCATGCAGAATGAACGGTAAGTGGTGCAGCTTTAGATGAACGAAAAACCGTTTAAAAAATCTAGAATCTCCTTGCACGAGATGGGATTCGTGTTTTTTGTTGGATAGTACGGTTTTGCTCAATAGCAAAATATTATCGATCCTGCTACTGCAACTGAACTAATCTTCAGCGATAATTTAGAGAGCTCGTGTACTCGTATAGCTACAAGTGACGGGAATTTGAATCGAATCCCCTGCATTGCGCACTGTGGGAGATGAAATCAACATTTCCAATTGCAACATTCGGTTCTACCAAATATTTGTAGAATAACGATGCCCTTGTCATGTTTGATTTCATCTCCTTGAGATTTTCGCGAGCGCTCGTTGTTCACCGAAAGGAAAAAAGGCGAAAGAACATTCTATTTCTTTCACTGCTCGAGATGAAATCCATTTTTCTGATCGGACAGTTAAATTTTTCTCAATATTCGACGACACGACATTCCATATTCGAGACTGATTTCATCTCTGCCTTTCATGAAGAATGAGCGGTAAGTGGTGCAGCTTCAGATGAACGAAAAATCGTTTAAAAAATCTAGAATCTCCTTGCACGAGATGGGATTCGTGTTTTTTGTTGGATAGTATGGTTTTGTTTTATAGCAAAATATTGTCGATCCTGCTATTGCAACTGAATTAATCTCCAGCGATAATTTCGAGAGCTCGTGTACTCGTATCGCTACAAGTGACGCGAATTATGATCGAATCCCCTGCATTGCGCATTGTGGGAGATGAAATCAACATTTCCACTTGCAACATTCGGTCCTACCAAATATTTGTACATTTACGATGCCCTTGTCATGTTTGATTCCATCTCCCTGCGGATTTCGCGAGCGCTCGTTGTTCACCGAAAGGAAAAAAGACGAGAGAACATTCTACTTATTTCACTGCTCGAGATGAAATCCATCTTCCTGATCGGACAGTTCTATTTTTCTCAATATTCGACGACACGACATTCCATATTCGAGACTGATTTCATCTCTGCCTTTCATGCAGAATGAACGGTAAGTGGTGCAGCTTCAGATGAACGAAAAATCGTTTTAAAAATTTAGAATCTCCTTGCACGAGATGGGATTCGTGTTTTTTGTTGGATAGTATGGTTTTGTTTTATAGCAAAATATTGTCGATCCTGCTACTGCAACTGAATTAATCTTCAGCGATAATTTAGAGAGCTCGTGTACTCGTATCGCTACAAGTGACGCGAATTATGGACGAATCCCCTGCATTGCGCACTGTGGGAGATGAAATCAACATTTTCAATTGCAACATTCGGTTCTACCAAATATTTGTAGATTTACGATGCCCTTGTAATGTTTGATTTCATCTCCTTGAGATTTTCGCGAGCGCTCGTTGTTCACCGAAAGGAAAAAAGACGAGAGAACATTCTACTTATTTCACTGCTCGAGATGAAATCCATCTTCCTGATCGGACAGTTCTATTTTTCTCAATATTCGACGACACGACATTCCATATTCGAGACTGATTTCATCTCTGCCTTTCATGCAGAATGAACGGTAAGTGGTGCAGCTTTAGATGAACGAAAAATCGTTTAAAAAATCTAGAATCTCCTTGCACGAGATGGGATTCGTGTTTTTTGTTGGATAGTATGGTTTTGTTTTATAGCAAAATATTGTCGATCCTGCTACTGCAACTGAATTAATCTTCAGCGATAATTTAGAGAGCTCGTGTACTCGTATCGCTACAAGTGACGCGAATTATGGACGAATCCCCTGCATTGCGCACTGTGGGAGATGAAATCAACATTTTCAATTGCAACATTCGGTTCTACCAAATATTTGTAGAATTACGATGCCCTTGTCATGTTTGATTTCATCTCCTTGAGATTTTCGCGAGCGCTCGTTGTTCACCGAAAGGAAAAAAGGCGAAAGAACATTCTATTTCTTTCACTGCTCGAGATGAAATCCATTTTTCTGATCGGACAGTTCAATTTTTCTCAATATTCGACGACACGACATTCCATATTCGAGACTGATTTCATCTCTGCCTTTCATGGAGAATGAAAGGTCGGTGGTGCAGCTGCAGATAAACGGAAAATCGTTTCAAAAATTTAGAATTTCCTTGCAGGAGATGGGATTCGTGTTTTTTGTTGGACAGTATGGTTTTGCTCAATAGCAAAATATTATCGATCCTGCTACTGCAACTGAATTAATCTTCAGCGATAATTTCGAGAGCTCGTGTACTCGTATCGCTACAAGTGACGCGAATTATGATCGAATCCCCTGCATTGCGCACTGTGGGAGATGAAATCAACATTTCCACTTGCAACATTCGGTTCTACCAAATATTTGTACATTTACGATGCCCTTGTCATGTTTGATTTCATCTCCCTGCGGATTTCGCGAGCGCTCGTTGTTCACCGAAAGGAAAAAAGACGAGAGAACATTCTACTTATTTCACTGCTCGAGATGAAATCCATCTTCCTGATCGGACAGTTCTATTTTTCTCAATATTCGACGACACGACATTCCATATTCGAGACTGATTTCATCTCTGCCTTTCATGCAGAATGAACGGTAAGTGGTGCAGCTTCAGATGAACGAAAAATCGTTTAAAAAATCTAGAATCTCCTTGCACGAGATGGGATTCGTGTTTTTTGTTGGATAGTATGGTTTCGCTTAATAGCAAAATATTATCGATCCTGCTACTGCAACTGAATTAATCTTCAGCGATAATTTAGAGAGCTCGTGTACTCGTATAGCTACAAGTGACGGGAATATGAATCGAATCCCCTGCATTGCGCACTGTGGGAGATGAAATCAACATTTCCAATTGCAACATTCGGTTCTACCAAATATTTGTAGAATTACGATGCCCTTGTCATGTTTGATTTCATCTCCTTGAGATTTTCGCGAGCGCTCGTTGTTTACCGAAAGGAAAAAAGACGAAAGAACATTCTATTTCTTTCACTGCTCGAGATGAAATCCATTTTTCTGATCGGACAGTTCAATTTTTCTCAATATTCGACGACACGACATTCCATATTCGAGACTGATTTCATCTCTGCCTTTTATGCAGAATGAACGGTAAGTGGTGCAGCTTCAGATGAACGAAAAATCGTTTAAAAAATCTAGAATCTCCTTGCACGAGATGGGATTCGTGTTTTTTGTTGGACAGTATGGTTTTGTTTTATAGCAAAATATTGTCGATCCTGCTATTGCAACTGAATTAATCTCCAGCGATAATTTAGAGAGCTCGTGTACTCGTATAGCTACAAGTGACGGGAATTTGAATCGAATCCCCTGCATTGCGCACTGTGGGAGATGAAATCAACATTTCCAATTGCAACATTCGGTTCTACCAAATATTTGTAGAATTACGATGCCCTTGTCATGTTTGATTTCATCTCCTTGAGATTTTCGCGAGCACTCGTTGTTCACCGAAAGGAAAAAAGGCGAAAGAACATTCTATTTCTTTCACTGCTCGAGATGAAATCCATTTTTCTGATCGGACAGTTCAATTTTTCTGAATATTCGACGACACGACATTCCATATTCGAGCCTGATTTCATCTCTGCCTTTCATGCAGAATGAGCGGTAAGTGGTGCAGCTTCAGATGAACGAAAAATCGTTTAAAAAATCTAGAATCTCCTTGCACGAGATGGGATTCGTGTTTTTTGTTGGATAGTATGGTTTTGTTTTATAGCAAAATATTGTCGATCCTGCTATTGCAACTGAATTAATCTCCAGCGATAATTTCGAGAGCTCGTGTACTCGTATCGCTACAAGTGACGCGAATTATGATCGAATCCCCTGCATTGCGCACTGTGGGAGATAAAATCAACATTTCCACTTGCAACATTCGGTCCTACCAAATATTTGTACATTTACGATGCCCTTGTCATGTTTGATTTCATCTCCCTGCGGATTTCGCGAGCGCTCGTTGTTCACCGAAAGGAAAAAAGACGAGAGAACATTCTACTTATTTCACTGCTCGAGATGAAATCCATCTTCCTGATCGGACAGTTCTATTTTTCTCAATATTCGACGACACGACATTCCATATTCGAGACTGATTTCATCTCTGCCTTTCATGCAGAATGAACGGTAAGTGGTGCAGCTTCAGATGAACGAAAAATCGTTTAAAAAATCTAGAATCTCCTTGCACGAGATGGGATTCGTGTTTTTTGTTGGACAGTATGGTTTTGTTTTATAGCAAAATATTGTCGATCCTGCTATTGCAACTGAATTAATCTCCAGCGATAATTTAGAGAGCTCGTGTACTCGTATAGCTACAAGTGACGGGAATTTGAATCGAATCCCCTGCATTGCGCACTGTGGGAGATGAAATCAACATTTCCAATTGCAACATTCGGTTCTACCAAATATTTGTAGAATTACGATGCCCTTGTCATGTTTGATTTCATCTCCTTGAGATTTTCGCGAGCGCTCGTTGTTCACCGAAAGGAAAAAAGGCGAAAGAACATTCTATTTCTTTCACTGCTCGAGATGAAATCCATTTTTCTGATCGGACAGTTAAATTTTTCTCAATATTCGACGACACGACATTCCATATTCGAGACTGATTTCATCTCTGCCTTTCATGCAGAATGAGCGGTAAGTGGTGCAGCTGCAGATAAACGGAAAATCGTTTTAAAAATTTAGAATCTCCTTGCAGGAGATGGGATTCGTGTTTTTTGTTGGACAGTATGGTTTTGCTCAATAGCAAAATATTATCGATCCTGCTACTGCAACTGAATTTATCTTCAGCGTCAATTTAGAGAGCTCGTGTACTTGTATAGCTAAGAGTGACGGGAATTTGAATCGAATCCCCTGCATTGCGCACTGTGGGAGATGAAATCAACATTTCCAATTGCAACATTCGGTTCTACCAAATATTTTTAGATTTACGATGCCCTTGTAATGTTTGATTTCATCTCCTTGAGATTTTCGCGAGCGCTCGTTGTTCACCGAAAGGAAAAAAGACGAGAGAACATTCTACTTATTTCACTGCTCGAGATGAAATCCATCTTCCTGATCGGACAGTTCTATTTTTATCAATATTCGACGACACGACATTCCATATTCGAGACTGATTTCATCTCTGCCTTTCATGCAGAATGAACGGTAAGTGGTGCAGCTTTTAATGAACGAAAAATCGTTTAAAAAATCTAGAATCTCCTTGCACGAGATGGGATTCGTGTTTTTTGTTGGATAGTATGGTTTTGCTTAATAGCAAAATATTATCGATCCTGCTACTGCAACTGAATTAATCTTCGGCGATAATTTAGAGAGCTCGTGTACTCGTATAGCTACAAGTGACGGGAATTTGAATCTAATCCCCTGCATTGCGCACTGTGGGAGATGAAATCAACATTTTCAATTGCAACATTCGGTTCTACCAAATATTTGTAGAATTACGATGCCCTTGTCATGTTTGATTTCATCTCCTTGAGATTTTCGCGAGCGCTCGTTGTTCACCGAAAGGAAAAAAGGCGAAAGAACATTCTATTTCTTTCACTGCTCGAGATGAAATCCATTTTTCTGATCGGACAGTTCAATTTTTCTCAATATTCGACGACACGACATTCCATATTCGAGACTGATTTCATCTCTGCCTTTCATGCAGAATGAACGGTAAGTGGTGCAGCTTCAGATGAACGAAAAATCGTTTAAAAAATCTAGAATCTCCTTGCACGAGATGGGATTCGTGTTTTTTGTTGGATAGTATGGTTTTGTTTTATAGCAAAATATTGTCGATCCTCCTATTGCAACTGAATTAATCTCCAGCGATAATTTCGAGAGCTCGCGTACTCGTATCGCTACAAGTGACGCGAATTATGGACGAATCCCCTGCATTGCGCACTGTGGGAGATGAAATCAACATTTCCACTTGCAACATTCGGTCCTACCAAATATTTGTAGAATTACGATGCCCTTGTCATGTTTGATTTCATCTCCTTGAGATTTTCGCGAGCGCTCGTTGTTCACCGAAAGGAAAAAAGGCGAAAGAACATTCTATTTCTTTCACTGCTCGAGATGAAATCCATTTTTCTGATCGGACAGTTCAATTTTTCTCAATATTCGACGACACGACATTCCATATTCGAGACTGATTTCATCTCTGCCTTTCATGGAGAATGAAAGGTCGGTGGTGCAGCTGCAGATAAACGGAAAATCGTTTCAAAAATTTAGAATTTCCTTGCAGGAGATGGGATTCGTGTTTTTTGTTGGACAGTATGGTTTTGCTCAATAGCAAAATATTATCGATCCTGCTACTGCAACTGAATTAATCTTCAGCGATAATTTCGAGAGCTCGTGTACTCGTATCGCTACAAGTGACGCGAATTATGATCGAATCCCCTGCATTGCGCACTGTGGGAGATGAAATCAACATTTCCACTTGCAACATTCGGTTCTACCAAATATTTGTACATTTACGATGCCCTTGTCATGTTTGATTTCATCTCCCTGCGGATTTCGCGAGCGCTCGTTGTTCACCGAAAGGAAAAAAGACGAGAGAACATTCTACTTATTTCACTGCTCGCGATGAAATCCATCTTCCTGATCGGACAGTTCTATTTTTTTCAATATTCGACGACACGACATTCCATATTTGAGACTGATTTCATCTCTGCCTTTTATGCAAAATAAACGGTAAGTGCTTCGAACGGTAAGAGCTTCAGATGAACGAAAAATCGTTTAAAAAATCTACAATCTCCTTGCACGAGATGGAATTCGTGTTTTTTGTTGGATAGTATGGTTTTGTTTTATAGCAAAATATTATTGATTCTGCTATTGCAACTGAATTAATCTCCAGCGATAATTTCGAGAGTTCGTGTACTTGTATCGCTACAAGTGACGCGAATTATGATCGAATCCCCTGCATTGCGCACTGTGGGAGATGAAATCAACATTTCCAATTGCACTATTCCGTTTTACCAAATATTTGTACATTTACGATGCCCTTGTCATGTTTGATTTCATCTCCCTGCGGATTTCCCGAGCGCTCGTTGTCCACCGAAAGGAAAAAAGGCGAAAGAACATTCTATTTCTTTCACTGCTCGAGATGAAATCCATTTTTCTGATCGGACAGTTCAATTTTTCTCAATATTCGACGACACGACATTCCATATTCGAGACTGATTTCATCTCTGCCTTTCATGCAGAATGAACGGTAAGTGGTGCAGCTTTAGATGAACGAAAAACCGTTTAAAAAATCTAGAATCTCCTTGCACGAGATGGGATTCGTGTTTTTTGTTGGATAGTATGGTTTTGCTCAATAGCAAAATATTATCGATCCTGCTACTGCAACTGAACTAATCTTCAGCGATAATTTAGAGAGCTCGTGTACTCGTATAGCTACAAGTGACGGGAATTTGAATCGAATCCCCTGCATTGCGCACTGTGGGAGATGAAATCAACATTTCCAATTGCAACATTCGGTTCTACCAAATATTTGTAGAATAACGATGCCCTTGTCATGTTTGATTTCATCTCCTTGAGATTTTCGCGAGCGCTCGTTGTTCACCGAAAGGAAAAAAGGCGAAAGAACATTCTATTTCTTTCACTGCTCGAGATGAAATCCATTTTTCTGATCGGACAGTTAAATTTTTCTCAATATTCGACGACACGACATTCCATATTCGAGACTGATTTCATCTCTGCCTTTCATGAAGAATGAGCGGTAAGTGGTGCAGCTTCAGATGAACGAAAAATCGTTTAAAAAATCTAGAATCTCCTTGCACGAGATGGGATTCGTGTTTTTTGTTGGATAGTATGGTTGTGTTTTATAGCAAAATATTGTCGATCCTGCTATTGCAACTGAATTAATCTCCAGCGATAATTTCGAGAGCTCGTGTACTCGTATCGCTACAAGTGACGCGAGTTATGATCGAATCCCCTGCATTGCGCACTGTGGGAGATGAAATCAACATTTCCACTTGCAACATTCGGTCCTACCAAATATTTGTACATTTACGATGCCCTTGTCATGTTTGATTTCATCTCCCTGCGGATTTCGCGAGCGCTCGTTGTTCACCGAAAGGAAAAAAGACGAGAGAACATTCTACTTATTTCACTGCTCGAGATGAAATCCATCTTCCTGATCGGACAGTTCTATTTTTCTCAATATTCGACGACACGACATTCCATATTCGAGACTGATTTCATCTCTGCCTTTCATGCAGAATGAACGGTAAGTGGTGCAGCTTCAGATGAACGAAAAATCGTTTAAAAAATCTAGAATCTCCTTGCACGAGATGGGATTCGTGTTTTTTGTTGGACAGTATGGTTTTGTTTTATAGCAAAATATTGTCGATCCTGCTATTGCAACTGAATTAATCTCCAGCGATAATTTAGAGAGCTCGTGTACTCGTATAGCTACAAGTGACGGGAATTTGAATCGAATCCCCTGCATTGCGCACTGTGGGAGATGAAATCAACATTTCCAATTGCAACATTCGGTTCTACCAAATATTTGTAGATTTACGATGCCCTTGTAATGTTTGATTTCATCTCCTTGAGATTTTCGCGAGCGCTCGTTGTTCACCGAAAGGAAAAAAGACGAGAGAACATTCTACTTATTTCACTGCTCGAGATGAAATCCATCTTCCTGATCGGACAGTTCTATTTTTCTCAATATTCGACGACACGACATTCCATATTCGAGACTGATTTCATATCTGCCTTTCATGCAGAATGAACGGTAAGTGGTGCAGCTTTAGATGAACGAAAAATCGTTTAAAAAATCTAGAATCTCCTTGCACGAGATGGGATTCGTGTTTTTTGTTGGATAGTATGGTTTTGCTTAATAGCAAAATATTATCGATCCTGCTACTGCAACTGAATTAATCTTCAGCGATAATTTAGAGAGCTCGTGTACTCGTATCGCTACAAGTGACGCGAATTATGGACGAATCCCCTGCATTGCGCACTGTGGGAGATGAAATCAACATTTTCAATTGCAACATTCGGTTCTACCAAATATTTGTAGAATTACGATGCCCTTGTCATGTTTGATTTCATCTCCTTGAGATTTTCGCGAGCGCTCGTTGTTCACCGAAAGGAAAAAAGGCGAAAGAACATTCTATTTCTTTCACTGCTCGAGATGAAATCCATTTTTCTGATCGGACAGTTCAATTTTTCTCAATATTCGACGACACGACATTCCATATTCGAGACTGATTTCATCTCTGCCTTTCATGCAGAATGAGCGGTAAGTGGTGCAGCTGCAGATAAACGGAAAATCGTTTCAAAAATTTAGAATCTCCTTGCAGGAGATGGGATTCGTGTTTTTTGTTGGACAGTATGGTTTTGCTCAATAGCAAAAAATTATCGATCCTGCTACTGCAACTGAATTTATCTTCAGCGTCAATTTAGAGAGCTCGTGTACTTGTATAGCTAAGAGTGACGGGAATTTGAATCGAATCCCCTGCATTGCGCACTGTGGGAGATGAAATCAACATTTCCAATTGCAACATTCGGTTATACCAAATATTTTTAGATTTACGATGCCCTTGTAATGTTTGATTTCATCTCCTTGAGATTTTCGCGAGCGCTCGTTGTTCACCGAAAGGAAAAAAGACGAGAGAACATTCTACTTATTTCACTGCTCGAGATGAAATCCATCTTCCTGATCGGACAGTTCTATTTTTATCAATATTCGACGACACGACATTCCATATTCGACACTGATTTCATCTCTGCCTTTCATGCAGAATGAACGGTAAGTGGTGCAGCTTTTAATGAACGAAAAATCGTTTAAAAAATCTAGAATCTCCTTGCACGAGATGGGATTCGTGTTTTTTGTTGGATAGTATGGTTTTGCTTAATAGCAAAATATTATCGATCCTGCTACTGCAACTGAATTAATCTTCGGCGATAATTTAGAGAGCTCGTGTACTCGTATAGCTACAAGTGACGGGAATTTGAATCTAATCCCCTGCATTGCGCACTGTGGGAGATGAAATCAACATTTTCAATTGCAACATTCGGTTCTACCAAATTTTTGTAGAATTACGATGCCCTTGTCATGTTTGATTTCATCTCCTTGAGATTTTCGCGAGCACTCGTTGTTCACCGAAAGGAAAAAAGGCGAAAGAACATTCTATTTCTTTCACTGCTCGAGATGAAATCCATTTTTCTGATCGGACAGTTCAATTTTTCTCAATATTCGACGACACGACATTCCATATTCGAGACTGATTTCATCTCTGCCTTTCATGCAGAATGAACGGTAAGTGGTGCAGCTTCAGATGAACGACAAATCGTTTAAAAAATCTAGAATCTCCTTGCACGAGATGGGATTCGTGTTTTTTGTTGGATAGTATGGTTTTGCTCAATAGCAAAATATTATCGATCCTGCTACTGCAACTGAATTAATCTTCAGCGATAATTTAGAGAGCTCGTGTACTCGTATAGCTACAAGTGACGGGAATTTGAATCGAATCCCCTGCATTGCGCACTGTGGGAGATGAAATCAACATTTCCAATTGCAACATTCGGTTCTACCAAATATTTGTAGAATTACGATGCCCTTGTCATGTTTGATTTCATCTCCTTGAGATTTTCGCGAGCGCTCGTTGTTCACCGAAAGGAAAAAAGGCGAAAGAACATTCTATTTCTTTCACTGCTCGAGATGAAATCCATTTTTCTGATCGGACAGTTCAATTTTTCTCAATATTCGACGACACGAC
Source organism: Rhorus exstirpatorius (assembly GCA_963564615.1). Lineage (NCBI taxonomy): Eukaryota > Metazoa > Arthropoda > Insecta > Hymenoptera > Ichneumonidae > Rhorus > Rhorus exstirpatorius. The sequence continues at coordinate 925,329 of OY751321.1, read as the reverse complement.
ATTCCATATTCGAGACTGATTTCATCTCTGCCTTTCATGCAGAATGAGCAGTAAGTGGTGCAGCTTCAGATGAACGAAAAATCGTTTAAAACATCTAGAATCTCCTTGCACGAGATGGGATTCGTGTTTTTTGTTGGATAGTATGGTTTTGTTTTATAGCAAAATATTATCGATCCTGCTACTGCAACTGAATTAATCTTCAGCGATAATTTAGAGAGCTCGTGTACTCGTATCGCTACAAGTGACGCGAATTATGATCGAATCCCCTGCATTGCGCACTGTGGGAGATGAAATCAACATTTCCACTTGCAACATTCGGTCCTACCAAATATTTGTACATTTACGATGCCCTTGTCATGTTTGATTTCATCTCCCTGCGGATTTCGCGAGCGCTCGTTGTTCACCGAAAGGAAAAAAGGCGAAAGAACATTCTATTTCTTTCACTGCTCGAGATGAAATCCATTTTTCTGATCGGACAGTTCAATTTTTCTGAATATTCGACGACACGACATTCCATATTCGAGACTGATTTCATCTCTGCCTTTCATGCAGAATGAGCAGTAAGTGGTGCAGCTTCAGATGAACGAAAAATCGTTTAAAACATCTAGAATCTCCTTGCACGAGATGGGATTCGTGTTTTTTGTTGGATAGTATGGTTTTGTTTTATAGCAAAATATTGTCGATCCTGCTATTGCAACTGAATTAATCTCCAGCGATAATTTCGAGAGCTCGTGTACTCGTATCGCTACAAGTGACGCGAATTATGATCGAATCCCCTGCATTGCGCACTGTGGGAGATGAAATCAACATTTCCACTTGCAACATTCGGTCCTACCAAATATTTGTACATTTACGATGCCCTTGTCATGTTTGATTTCATCTCCCTGCGGATTTCGCGAGCGCTCGTTGTTCACCGAAAGGAAAAAAGACGAGAGAACATTCTACTTATTTCACTGCTCAAGATGAAATCCATCTTCCTGATCGGACAGTTCTATTTTTCTCAATATTCGACGACACGACATTCCATATTCGAGACTGATTTCATCTCTGCCTTTCATGCAGAATGAACGGTAAGTGGTGCAGCTTCAGATGAACGAAAAATCGTTTAAAAAATCTATAATCTCCTTGCACGAGATGGGATTCGTGTTTTTTGTTGGACAGTATGGTTTTGTTTTATAGCAAAATATTGTCGATCCTGCTATTGCAACTGAATTAATCTCCAGCGATAATTTAGAGAGCTCGTGTACTCGTATAGCTACAAGTGACGGGAATTTGAATCGAATCCCCTGCATTGCGCACTGTGGGAGATGAAATCAACATTTCCAATTGCAACATTCGGTTCTACCAAATATTTGTAGATTTACGATGCCCTTGTAATGTTTGATTTCATCTCCTTGAGATTTTCGCGAGCGCTCGTTGTTCACCGAAAGGAAAAAAGACGAGAGAACATTCTACTTATTTCACTGCTCGAGATGAAATCCATCTTCCTGATCGGACAGTTCTATTTTTCTCAATATTCGACGACACGACATTCCATATTCGAGACTGATTTCATCTCTGCCTTTCATGCAGAATGAACGGTAAGTGGTGCAGCTTTAGATGAACGAAAAATCGTTTAAAAAATCTAGAATCTCCTTGCACGAGATGGGATTCGTGTTTTTTGTTGGATAGTATGGTTTTGCTTAATAGCAAAATATTATCGATCCTGCTACTGCAACTGAATTAATCTTCAGCGATAATTTAGAGAGCTCGTGTACCCGTATCGCTACAAGTGACGCGAATTATGGACGAATCCCCTGCATTGCGCACTGTGGGAGATGAAATCAACATTTTCAATTGCAACATTCGGTTCTACCAAATATTTGTAGAATTACGATGCCCTTGTCATGTTTGATTTCATCTCCTTGAGATTTTCGCGAGCGCTCGTTGTTCACCGAAAGGAAAAAAGGCGAAAGAACGTTCTATTTCTTTCACTGCTCGAGATGAAATCCATTTCTCTGATCGGACAGTTCAATTTTTCTCAATATTCGACGACACGACATTCCATATTCGAGACTGATTTCATCTCTGCCTTTCATGCAGAATGAACAGTAAGTGGTGCAGCTTTAGATGAACGAAAAACCGTTTAAAAAATCTAGAATCTCCTTGCACGAGATGGGATTCGTGTTTTTTGTTGGATAGTATGGTTTTGCTTAATAGCAAAATATTATCGATCCTGCTACTATAACTGAATTAATCTTCAGCGATAATTTAGAGAGCTCGTGTACTCGTATAGCTACAAGTGACGGGAATTTGAATCGGATCCCCTGCATTGCGCACTGTGGGAGATGAAATCAACATTTCCAATTGCAACATTCGGTTCTACCAAATATTTGTAGAATTACGATGCCCTTGTCATGTTTGATTTCAACTTCTTGAGATTTTCGCGACTGCTCGTTGTTCACCGAAAGGAAAAAAGGCGAAAGAACATTCTATTTCTTTCACTGCTCGAGATGAAATCCATTTTTCTGATCGGACAGTTCAATTTTTCTCAATATTCGACGACACGACATTCCATATTCGAGACTGATTTCATCTCTGCCTTTCATGCAGAATGAGCGGTAAGTGGTGCAGCTTCAGATGAACGAAAAATCGTTTAAAAAATCTAGAATCTCCTTGCACGAGATAGGATTCGTGTTTTTTGTTGGATAGTATGGTTTTGTTTTATAGCAAAATATTGTCGATCCTGCTATTGCAACTGAATTAATCTCCAGCGATAATTTCGAGAGCTCGTGTACTCGTATCGCTACAAGTGACGCGAATTATGATCGAATCCCCTGCATTGCGCACTGTGGGAGATGAAATCAACATTTCCACTTGCAACATTCGGTCCTACCAAATATTTGTACATTTACGATGCCCTTGTCATGTTTGATTTCATCTCCCTGCGGATTTCCCGAGCGCTCGTTGTTCACCGAAAGGAAAAAAGACGAGAGAACATTCTACTTATTTCACTGCTCGAGATGAAATCCATCTTCCTGATCGGACAGTTCTATTTTTCTCAATATTCGACGACACGACATTCCATATTCGAGACTGATTTCATCTCTGCCTTTCATGCAGAATGAACGGTAAGTGGTGCAGCTTCAGATGAACGAAAAATCGTTTAAAAAATCTATAATCTCCTTGCACGAGATGGGATTCGTGTTTTTTGTTGGACAGTATGGTTTTGTTTTATAGCAAAATATTGTCGATCCTGCTATTGCAACTGAATTAATCTCCAGCGATAATTCAGAGAGCTCGTGTACTCGTATAGCTACAAGTGACGGGAATTTGAATCGAATCCCCTGCATTGCGCACTGTGGGAGATGAAATCAACATTTCCAATTGCAACATTCGGTTCTACCAAATATTTGTAGAATTACGATGCCCTTGTCATGTTTGATTTCATCTCCTTGAGATTTTCGCGAGCGCTCGTTGTTCACCGAAAGGAAAAAAGGCGAAAGAACATTCTATTTCTTTCACTGCTCGAGATGAAATCCATTTTTCTGATCGGACAGTTCAATTTTTCTGAATATTCGACGACACGACATTCCATATTCGAGACTGATTTCATCTCTGCCTTTCATGCAGAATGAGCAGTAAGTGGTGCAGCTTCAGATGAACGAAAAATCGTTTAAAACATCTAGAATCTCCTTGCACGAGATGGGATTCGTGTTTTTTGTTGGATAGTATGGTTTTGTTTTATAGCAAAATATTGTCGATCCTGCTATTGCAACTGAATTAATCTCCAGCGATAATTTCGAGAGCTCGTGTACTCGTATCGCTACAAGTGACGCGAATTATGATCGAATCCCCTGCATTGCGCACTGTGGGAGATGAAATCAACATTTCCACTTGCAACATTCGGTCCTACCAAATATTTGTACATTTACGATGCCCTTGTCATGTTTGATTTCATCTCCCTGCGGATTTCGCGAGCGCTCGTTGTTCACCGAAAGGAAAAAAGACGAGAGAACATTCTACTTATTTCACTGCTCAAGATGAAATCCATCTTCCTGATCGGACAGTTCTATTTTTCTCAATATTCGACGACACGACATTCCATATTCGAGACTGATTTCATCTCTGCCTTTCATGCAGAATGAACGGTAAGTGGTGCAGCTTCAGATGAACGAAAAATCGTTTAAAAAATCTATAATCTCCTTGCACGAGATGGGATTCGTGTTTTTTGTTGGACAGTATGGTTTTGTTTTATAGCAAAATATTGTCGATCCTGCTATTGCAACTGAATTAATCTCCAGCGATAATTTAGAGAGCTCGTGTACTCGTATAGCTACAAGTGACAGGAATTTGAATCGAATCCCCTGCATTGCGCACTGTGGGAGATGAAATCAACATTTCCAATTGCAACATTCGGTTCTACCAAATATTTGTAGATTTACGATGCCCTTGTAATGTTTGATTTCATCTCTTTGAGATTTTCGCGAGCGCTCGTTGTTCACCGAAAGGAAAAAAGACGAGAGAACATTCTACTTATTTCACTGCTCGAGATGAAATCCATCTTCCTGATCGGACAGTTCTATTTTTCTCAATATTCGACGACACGACATTCCATATTCGAGACTGATTTCATCTCTGCCTTTCATGGAGAATGAAAGGTCGGTGGTGCAGCTGCAGATAAACGGAAAATCGTTTCAGAAATTTAGAATTTCCTTGCAGGAGATGGGATTCGTGTTTTTTGTTGGACAGTATGGTTTTGCTCAATAGCAAAATATTATCGATCCTGCTACTGCAACTGAATTTATCTTCAGCGTCAATTTAGAGAGCTCGTGTACTTGTATAGGTACAAGTGACGGGAATTTCAATCGAATCCCCTGCAGTGCGTACTGTGGGAGATGAAATCACTATTTCCAATTGCAACATTCGGTTCTACCAAATATTTGTAGAATTACGATGCCCTTGTCATGTTTGATTTCATCTCCTTGAGATTTTCGCGAGCGCTCGTTGTTCACCGAAAGGAAAAAAGGCGAAAGAACATTCTATTTCTTTCACTGCTCGAGATGAAATCCATCTTCCTGATCGGACAGTTCAATTTTTCTCAATATTCGACGACACGACATTCCATATTCGAGACTGATTTCATCTCTGCCTTTCATGGAGAATGAAAGGTCGGTGGTGCAGCTGCAGATAAACGGAAAATCGTTTCAAAAATTTAGAATTTCCTTGCAGGAGATGGGATTCGTGTTTTTTGTTGGACAGTATGGTTTTGCTCAATAGCAAAATATTATCGATCCTGCTACTGCAACTGAATTAATCTTCAGCGATAATTTCGAGAGCTCGTGTACTCGTATCGCTACAAGTGACGCGAATTATGATCGAATCCCCTGCATTGCGCACTGTGGGAGATGAAATCAACATTTCCACTTGCAACATTCGGTTCTACCAAATATTTGTAGAATTACGATGCCCTTGTCATGTTTGATTTCATCTCCTTGAGATTTTCGCGAGCGCTCGTTGTTCACCGAAAGGAAAAAAGGCGAAAGAACATTCTATTTCTTTCACTGCTCGAGATGAAATCCATTTTTCTGATCGGACAGTTCAATTTTTCTCAATATTCGACGACACGACATTCCATATTCGAGACTGATTTTATCTCTGCCTTTCATGCAGAATGAACAGTAAGTGGTGCAGCTTTAGATGAACGAAAAACCGTTTAAAAAATCTAGAATCTCTTTGCACGAGATGGGATTCGTGTTTTTTGTTGGATAGTATGGTTTTGCTTAATAGCAAAATATTATCGATCCTGCTACTGCAACTGAATTAATCTTCAGCGATAATTTAGAGAGCTCGTGTACTCGTATAGCTACAAGTGACGGGAATTTGAATCGAATCCCCTGCATTGCGCACTGTGGGAGATGAAATCAACATTTCCAATTGCAACATTCGGTTCTACCAAATATTTGTAGAATTACGATGCCCTTGTCATGTTTGATTTCATCTCCTTGAGATTTTCGCGAGCGCTCGTTGTTCACCGAAAGGAAAAAAGGCGAAAGAACATTCTATTTCTTTCACTGCTCGAGATGAAATCCATTTTTCTGATCGGACAGTTCAATTTTTCTCAATATTCGACGACACGACATTCCATATTCGAGACTGATTTCATCTCTGCCTTTCATGCAGAATGAGCGGTAAGTGGTGCAGCTTCAGATGAACGAAAAATCGTTGAAAAAATCTAGAATCTCCTTGCACGAGATGGGATTCGTGTTTTTTGTTGGATAGTATGGTTTTGTTTTATAGCAATATATTGTCGATCCTGCTATTGCAACTGAATTAATCTCCAGCGATAATTTCGAGAGCTCGTGTACTCGTATCGCTACAAGTGACGCGAATTATTATCGAATCCCCTGCATTGCGCACTGTGGGAGATGAAATCAACATTTCCACATGCAACATTCGGTCCTACCAAATATTTGTACATTTACGATGCCCTTGTCATGTTTGATTTCATCTTCCTGCGGATTTCGCGAGCGCTCGTTGTTCACCGAAAGGAAAAAAGACGAGAGAACATTCTACTTATTTCACTGCTCGAGATGAAATCCATCTTCCTGATCGGACAGTTCTATTTTTATCAATATTCGACGACACGACATTCCATATTCGAGACTGATTTCATCTCTGCCTTTCATGCAGAATGAACGGTAAGTGGTGCAGCTTTTAATGAACGAAAAATCGTTTAAAAAATCTAGAATCTCCTTGCACGAGATGGGATTCGTGTTTTTTGTTGGATAGTATGGTTTTGCTTAATAGCAAAATATTGTCGATCCTGCTACTGCAACTGAATTAATCTTCGGCGATAATTTAGAGAGCTCGTGTACTCGTATAGCTACAAGTGACGGGAATTTGAATCTAATCCCCTGCATTGCGCACTGTGGGAGATGAAATCAACATTTTCAATTGCAACATTCGGTTCTACCAAATATTTGTAGAATTACGATGCCCTTGTCATGTTTGATTTCATCTCCTTGAGATTTTCGCGAGCACTCGTTGTTCACCGAAAGGAAAAAAGGCGAAAGAACATTCTATTTCTTTCACTGCTCGAGATGAAATCCATTTTTCTGATCGGACAGTTCAATTTTTCTCGATATTCGACGACACGAGTTTCCATATTCGAGACTGATTTCATCTCTGCCTTTCATGCAGAATGAACGGTAAGTGGTGCAGCTTCAGATGAACGACAAATCGTTTAAAAAATCTAGAATCTCCTTGCACGAGATGGGATTCGTGTTTTTTGTTGGATAGTATGGTTTTGTTTTATAGCAAAATATTGTCGATCCTCCTATTGCAACTGAATTAATCTCCAGCGATAATTTCGAGAGCTCGCGTACTCGTATCGCTACAAGTGACGCGAATTATGGACGAATCCCCTGCATTGCGCACTGTGGGAGATGAAATCAACATTTCCACTTGCAACATTCGGTCCTACCAAATATTTGTACATTTACGATGCCCTTGTCATGTTTGATTTCATCTCCCTGCGGATTTCGCGAGCGCTCGTTGTTCACCGAAAGGAAAAAAGACGAGAGAACATTCTACTTATTTCACTGCTCGAGATGAAATCCATCTTCCTGATCGGACAGTTCTATTTTTCTCAATATTCGACGACACGACATTCCATATTCGAGACTGATTTCATCTCTGCCTTTCATGCAGAATGAACGGTAAGTGGTGCAGCTTCAGATGAACGAAAAATCGTTTAAAAAATCTAGAATCTCCTTGCACGAGATGGGATTCGTGTTTTTTGTTGGACAGTATGGTTTTGTTTTATAGCAAAATATTGTCGATCCTGCTATTGCAACTGAATTAATCTCCAGCGATAATTTAGAGAGCTCGTGTACTCGTATAGCTACAAGTGACGGGAATTTGAATCGAATCCCCTGCATTGCGCACTGTGGGAGATGAAATCAACATTTCCAATTGCAACATTCGGTTCTACCAAATATTTGTAGAATTACGATGCCCTTGTCATGTTTGATTTCATCTCCTTGAGATTTTCGCGAGCGCTCGTTGTTCACCGAAAGGAAAAAAGGCGAAAGAACATTCTATTTCTTTCACTGCTCGAGATGAAATCCATTTTTCTGATCGGACAGTTCAATTTTTCTCAATATTCGACGACACGACATTCCATATTCGAGACTGATTTCATCTCTGCCTTTCATGGAGAATGAAAGGTCGGTGGTGCAGCTGCAGATAAACGGAAAATCGTTTCAAAAATTTAGAATTTCCTTGCAGGAGATGGGATTCGTGTTTTTTGTTGGACAGTATGGTTTTGCTCAATAGCAAAATATTATCGATCCTGCTACTGCAACTGAATTAATCTTCAGCGATAATTTCGAGAGCTCGTGTACTCGTATCGCTACAAGTGACGCGAATTATGATCGAATCCCCTGCATTGCGCACTGTGGGAGATGAAATCAACATTTCCACTTGCAACATTCGGTTCTACCAAATATTTGTACATTTACGATGCCCTTGTCATGTTTGATTTCATCTCCCTGCGGATTTCGCGAGCGCTCGTTGTTCACCGAAAGGAAAAAAGACGAGAGAACATTCTACTTATTTCACTGCTCGAGATGAAATCCATCTTCCTGATCGGACAGTTCTATTTTTCTCAATATTCGACGACACGACATTCCATATTCGAGACTGATTTCATCTCTGCCTTTCATGCAGAATGAACGGTAAGTGGTGCAGCTTCAGATGAACGAAAAATCGTTTAAAAAATCTAGAATCTCCTTGCACGAGATGGGATTCGTGTTTTTTGTTGGATAGTATGGTTTCGCTTAATAGCAAAATATTATCGATCCTGCTACTGCAACTGAATTAATCTTCAGCGATAATTTAGAGAGCTCGTGTACTCGTATAGCTACAAGTGACGGGAATATGAATCGAATCCCCTGCATTGCGCACTGTGGGAGATGAAATCAACATTTCCAATTGCAACATTCGGTTCTACCAAATATTTGTAGAATTACGATGCCCTTGTCATGTTTGATTTCATCTCCTTGAGATTTTCGCGAGCGCTCGTTGTTTACCGAAAGGAAAAAAGACGAAAGAACATTCTATTTCTTTCACTGCTCGAGATGAAATCCATTTTTCTGATCGGACAGTTCAATTTTTCTCAATATTCGACGACACGACATTCCATATTCGAGACTGATTTCATCTCTGCCTTTTATGCAGAATGAACGGTAAGTGGTGCAGCTTCAGATGAACGAAAAATCGTTTAAAAAATCTAGAATCTCCTTGCACGAGATGGGATTCGTGTTTTTTGTTGGACAGTATGGTTTTGTTTTATAGCAAAATATTGTCGATCCTGCTATTGCAACTGAATTAATCTCCAGCGATAATTTAGAGAGCTCGTGTACTCGTATAGCTACAAGTGACGGGAATTTGAATCGAATCCCCTGCATTGCGCACTGTGGGAGATGAAATCAACATTTCCAATTGCAACATTCGGTTCTACCAAATATTTGTAGAATTACGATGCCCTTGTCATGTTTGATTTCATCTCCTTGAGATTTTCGCGAGCACTCGTTGTTCACCGAAAGGAAAAAAGGCGAAAGAACATTCTATTTCTTTCACTGCTCGAGATGAAATCCATTTTTCTGATCGGACAGTTCAATTTTTCTGAATATTCGACGACACGACATTCCATATTCGAGACTGATTTCATCTCTGCCTTTCATGCAGAATGAGCGGTAAGTGGTGCAGCTTCAGATGAACGAAAAATCGTTTAAAAAATCTAGAATCTCCTTGCACGAGATGGGATTCGTGTTTTTTGTTGGATAGTATGGTTTTGTTTTATAGCAAAATATTGTCGATCCTGCTATTGCAACTGAATTAATCTCCAGCGATAATTTCGAGAGCTCGTGTACTCGTATCGCTACAAGTGACGCGAATTATGATCGAATCCCCTGCATTGCGCACTGTGGGAGATAAAATCAACATTTCCACTTGCAACATTCGGTCCTACCAAATATTTGTACATTTACGATGCCCTTGTCATGTTTGATTTCATCTCCCTGCGGATTTCGCGAGCGCTCGTTGTTCACCGAAAGGAAAAAAGACGAGAGAACATTCTACTTATTTCACTGCTCGAGATGAAATCCATCTTCCTGATCGGACAGTTCTATTTTTCTCAATATTCGACGACACGACATTCCATATTCGAGACTGATTTCATCTCTGCCTTTCATGCAGAATGAACGGTAAGTGGTGCAGCTTCAGATGAACGAAAAATCGTTTAAAAAATCTAGAATCTCCTTGCACGAGATGGGATTCGTGTTTTTTGTTGGACAGTATGGTTTTGTTTTATAGCAAAATATTGTCGATCCTGCTATTGCAACTGAATTAATCTCCAGCGATAATTTAGAGAGCTCGTGTACTCGTATAGCTACAAGTGACGGGAATTTGAATCGAATCCCCTGCATTGCGCACTGTGGGAGATGAAATCAACATTTCCAATTGCAACATTCGGTTCTACCAAATATTTGTAGAATTACGATGCCCTTGTCATGTTTGATTTCATCTCCTTGAGATTTTCGCGAGCGCTCGTTGTTCACCGAAAGGAAAAAAGGCGAAAGAACATTCTATTTCTTTCACTGCTCGAGATGAAATCCATTTTTCTGATCGGACAGTTAAATTTTTCTCAATATTCGACGACACGACATTCCATATTCGAGACTGATTTCATCTCTGCCTTTCATGCAGAATGAGCGGTAGGTGGTGCAGCTGCAGATAAACGGAAAATCGTTTTAAAAATTTAGAATCTCCTTGCAGGAGATGGGATTCGTGTTTTTTGTTGGACAGTATGGTTTTGCTCAATAGCAAAATATTATCGATCCTGCTACTGCAACTGAATTTATCTTCAGCGTCAATTTAGAGAGCTCGTGTACTTGTATAGCTAAGAGTGACGGGAATTTGAATCGAATCCCCTGCATTGCGCACTGTGGGAGATGAAATCAACATTTCCAATTGCAACATTCGGTTCTACCAAATATTTTTAGATTTACGATGCCCTTGTAATGTTTGATTTCATCTCCTTGAGATTTTCGCGAGCGCTCGTTGTTCACCGAAAGGAAAAAAGACGAGAGAACATTCTACTTATTTCACTGCTCGAGATGAAATCCATCTTCCTGATCGGACAGTTCTATTTTTATCAATATTCGACGACACGACATTCCATATTCGAGACTGATTTCATCTCTGCCTTTCATGCAGAATGAACGGTAAGTGGTGCAGCTTTAGATGAACGAAAAATCGTTTAAAAAATCTAGAATCTCCTTGCACGAGATGGGATTCGTGTTTTTTGTTGGATAGTATGGTTTTGCTTAATAGCAAAATATTATCGATCCTGCTACTGCAACTGAATTAATCTTCAGCGATAATTTAGAGAGCTCGTGTACTCGTATCGCTACAAGTGACGCGAATTATGGACGAATCCCCTGCATTGCGCACTGTGGGAGATGAAATCAACATTTTCAATTGCAACATTCGGTTCTACCAAATATTTGTAGAATTACGATGCCCTTGTCATGTTTGATTTCATCTCCTTGAGATTTTCGCGAGCGCTCGTTGTTCACCGAAAGGAAAAAAGGCGAAAGAACATTCTATTTCTTTCACTGCTCGAGATGAAATCCATTTTTCTGATCGGACAGTTCAATTTTTCTCAATATTCGACGACACGACATTCCATATTCGAGACTGATTTCATCTCTGCCTTTCATGCAGAATGAACGGTAAGTGGTGCAGCTTCAGATGAACGAAAAATCGTTTAAAAAATCTAGAATCTCCTTGCACGAGATGGGATTCGTGTTTTTTGTTGGATAGTATGGTTTTGTTTTATAGCAAAATATTGTCGATCCTCCTATTGCAACTGAATTAATCTCCAGCGATAATTTCGAGAGCTCGCGTACTCGTATCGCTACAAGTGACGCGAATTATGGACGAATCCCCTGCATTGCGCACTGTGGGAGATGAAATCAACATTTCCACTTGCAACATTCGGTCCTACCAAATATTTGTAGAATTACGATGCCCTTGTCATGTTTGATTTCATCTCCTTGAGATTTTCGCGAGCGCTCGTTGTTCACCGAAAGGAAAAAAGGCGAAAGAACATTCTATTTCTTTCACTGCTCGAGATGAAATCCATTTTTCTGATCGGACAGTTCAATTTTTCTCAATATTCGACGACACGACATTCCATATTCGAGACTGATTTCATCTCTGCCTTTCATGGAGAATGAAAGGTCGGTGGTGCAGCTGCAGATAAACGGAAAATCGTTTCAAAAATTTAGAATTTCCTTGCAGGAGATGGGATTCGTGTTTTTTGTTGGACAGTATGGCTTTGCTCAATAGCAAAATATTATCGATCCTGCTACTGCAACTGAATTAATCTTCAGCGATATTTTCGAGAGCTCGTGTACTCGTATCGCTACAAGTGACGCGAATTATGATCGAATCCCCTGCATTGCGCACTGTGGGAGATGAAATCAACATTTCCACTTGCAACATTCGGTTCTACCAAATATTTGTACATTTACGATGCCCTTGTCATGTTTGATTTCATCTCCCTGCGGATTTCGCGAGCGCTCGTTGTTCACCGAAAGGAAAAAAGACGAGAGAACATTCTACTTATTTCACTGCTCGCGATGAAATCCATCTTCCTGATCGGACAGTTCTATTTTTTTCAATATTCGACGACACGACATTCCATATTTGAGACTGATTTCATCTCTGCCTTTTATGCAAAATAAACGGTAAGTGCTTCGAACGGTAAGAGCTTCAGATGAACGAAAAATCGTTTAAAAAATCTACAATCTCCTTGCACGAGATGGAATTCGTGTTTTTTGTTGGATAGTATGGTTTTGTTTTATAGCAAAATATTATTGATTCTGCTATTGCAACTGAATTAATCTCCAGCGATAATTTCGAGAGTTCGTGTACTTGTATCGCTACAAGTGACGCGAATTATGATCGAATCCCCTGCATTGCGCACTGTGGGAGATGAAATCAACATTTCCAATTGCACTATTCCGTTTTACCAAATATTTGTACATTTACGATGCCCTTGTCATGTTTGATTTCATCTCCCTGCGGATTTCCCGAGCGCTCGTTGTCCACCGAAAGGAAAAAAGGCGAAAGAACATTCTATTTCTTTCACTGCTCGAGATGAAATCCATTTTTCTGATCGGACAGTTCAATTTTTCTCAATATTCGACGACACGACATTCCATATTCGAGACTGATTTCATCTCTGCCTTTCATGCAGAATGAACGGTAAGTGGTGCAGCTTTAGATGAACGAAAAACCGTTTAAAAAATCTAGAATCTCCTTGCACGAGATGGGATTCGTGTTTTTTGTTGGATAGTATGGTTTTGCTCAATAGCAAAATATTATCGATCCTGCTACTGCAACTGAACTAATCTTCAGCGATAATTTAGAGAGCTCGTGTACTCGTATAGCTACAAGTGACGGGAATTTGAATCGAATCCCCTGCATTGCGCACTGTGGGAGATGAAATCAACATTTCCAATTGCAACATTCGGTTCTACCAAATATTTGTAGAATAACGATGCCCTTGTCATGTTTGATTTCATCTCCTTGAGATTTTCGCGAGCGCTCGTTGTTCACCGAAAGGAAAAAAGGCGAAAGAACATTCTATTTCTTTCACTGCTCGAGATGAAATCCATTTTTCTGATCGGACAGTTAAATTTTTCTCAATATTCGACGACACGACATTCCATATTCGAGACTGATTTCATCTCTGCCTTTCATGAAGAATGAGCGGTAAGTGGTGCAGCTTCAGATGAACGAAAAATCGTTTAAAAAATCTAGAATCTCCTTGCACGAGATGGGATTCGTGTTTTTTGTTGGATAGTATGGTTTTGTTTTATAGCAAAATATTGTCGATCCTGCTATTGCAACTGAATTAATCTCCAGCGATAATTTCGAGAGCTCGTGTACTCGTATCGCTACAAGTGACGCGAATTATGATCGAATCCCCTGCATTGCGCACTGTGGGAGATGAAATCAACATTTCCACTTGCAACATTCGGTCCTACCAAATATTTGTACATTTACGATGCCCTTGTCATGTTTGATTTCATCTCCCTGCGGATTTCGCGAGCGCTCGTTGTTCACCGAAAGGAAAAAAGACGAGAGAACATTCTACTTATTTCACTGCTCGAGATGAAATCCATCTTCCTGATCGGACAGTTCTATTTTTCTCAATATTCGACGACACGACATTCCATATTCGAGACTGATTTCATCTCTGCCTTTCATGCAGAATGAACGGTAAGTGGTGCAGCTTCAGATGAACGAAAAATCGTTTAAAAAATCTAGAATCTCCTTGCACGAGATGGGATTCGTGTTTTTTGTTGGACAGTATGGTTTTGTTTTATAGCAAAATATTGTCGATCCTGCTATTGCAACTGAATTAATCTCCAGCGATAATTTAGAGAGCTCGTGTACTCGTATAGCTACAAGTGACGGGAATTTGAATCGAATCCCCTGCATTGCGCACTGTGGGAGATGAAATCAACATTTCCAATTGCAACATTCGGTTCTACCAAATATTTGTAGATTTACGATGCCCTTGTAATGTTTGATTTCATCTCCTTGAGATTTTCGCGAGCGCTCGTTGTTCACCGAAAGGAAAAAAGACGAGAGAACATTCTACTTATTTCACTGCTCGAGATGAAATCCATCTTCCTGATCGGACAGTTCTATTTTTCTCAATATTCGACGACACGACATTCCATATTCGAGACTGATTTCATCTCTGCCTTTCATGCAGAATGAACGGTAAGTGGTGCAGCTTTAGATGAACGAAAAATCGTTTAAAAAATCTAGAATCTCCTTGCACGAGATGGGATTCGTGTTTTTTGTTGGATAGTATGGTTTTGCTTAATAGCAAAATATTATCGATCCTGCTACTGCAACTGAATTCATCTTCAGCGATAATTTAGAGAGCTCGTGTACTCGTATCGCTACAAGTGACGCGAATTATGGACGAATCCCCTGCATTGCGCACTGTGGGAGATGAAATCAACATTTTCAATTGCAACATTCGGTTCTACCAAATATTTGTAGAATTACGATGCCCTTGTCATGTTTGATTTCATCTCCTTGAGATTTTCGCGAGCGCTCGTTGTTCACCGAAAGGAAAAAAGGCGAAAGAACATTCTATTTCTTTCACTGCTCGAGATGAAATCCATTTTTCTGATCGGACAGTTCAATTTTTCTCAATATTCGACGACACGACATTCCATATTCGAGACTGATTTCATCTCTGCCTTTCATGCAGAATGAGCGGTAAGTGGTGCAGCTGCAGATAAACGGAAAATCGTTTCAAAAATTTAGAATCTCCTTGCAGGAGATGGGATTCGTGTTTTTTGTTGGACAGTATGGTTTTGCTCAATAGCAAAAAATTATCGATCCTGCTACTGCAACTGAATTTATCTTCAGCGTCAATTTAGAGAGCTCGTGTACTTGTATAGCCAAGAGTGACGGGAATTTGAATCGAATCCCCTGCATTGCGCACTGTGGGAGATGAAATCAACATTTCCAATTGCAACATTCGGTTATACCAAATATTTTTAGATTTACGATGCCCTTGTAATGTTTGATTTCATCTCCTTGAGATTTTCGCGAGCGCTCGTTGTTCACCGAAAGGAAAAAAGACGAGAGAACATTCTACTTATTTCACTGCTCGAGATGAAATCCATCTTCCTGATCGGACAGTTCTATTTTTATCAATATTCGACGACACGACATTCCATATTCGACACTGATTTCATCTCTGCCTTTCATGCAGAATGAACGGTAAGTGGTGCAGCTTTTAATGAACGAAAAATCGTTTAAAAAATCTAGAATCTCCTTGCACGAGATGGGATTCGTGTTTTTTGTTGGATAGTATGGTTTTGCTTAATAGCAAAATATTATCGATCCTGCTACTGCAACTGAATTAATCTTCGGCGATAATTTAGAGAGCTCGTGTACTCGTATAGCTACAAGTGACGGGAATTTGAATCTAATCCCCTGCATTGCGCACTGTGGGAGATGAAATCAACATTTTCAATTGCAACATTCGGTTCTACCAAATTTTTGTAGAATTACGATGCCCTTGTCATGTTTGATTTCATCTCCTTGAGATTTTCGCGAGCACTCGTTGTTCACCGAAAGGAAAAAAGGCGAAAGAACATTCTATTTCTTTCACTGCTCGAGATGAAATCCATTTTTCTGATCGGACAGGTCAATTTTTCTCAATATTCGACGACACGACATTCCATATTCGAGACTGATTTCATCTCTGCCTTTCATGCAGAATGAACGGTAAGTGGTGCAGCTTCAGATGAACGACAAATCGTTTAAAAAATCTAGAATCTCCTTGCACGAGATGGGATTCGTGTTTTTTGTTGGATAGTATGGTTTTGCTCAATAGCAAAATATTATCGATCCTGCTACTGCAACTGAATTAATCTTCAGCGATAATTTAGAGAGCTCGTGTACTCGTATAGCTACAAGTGACGGGAATTTGAATCGAATCCCCTGCATTGCGCACTGTGGGAGATGAAATCAACATTTCCAATTGCAACATTCGGTTCTACCAAATATTTGTAGAATTACGATGCCCTTGTCATGTTTGATTTCATCTCCTTGAGATTTTCGCGAGCGCTCGTTGTTCACCGAAAGGAAAAAAGACGAGAGATCATTCTACTTATTTCACTGCTCGAGATGAAATCCATCTTCCTGATCGGACAGTTCTATTTTTCTCAATATTCGACGACACGACATTCCATATTCGAGACTGATTTCATCTCTGCCTTTCATGCAGAATGAACGGTAAGTGGTGCAGCTTCAGATGAACGAAAAATCGTTTAAAACATCTAGAATCTCCTTGCACGAGATGGGATTCGTGTTTTTTGTTGGATAGTATGGTTTTGTTTTATAGCAAAATATTGTCGATCCTGCTATTGCAACTGAATTAATCTCCAGCGATAATTTCGAGAGCTCGTGTACTCGTATCGCTACAAGTGACGCGAATTATGATCGAATCCCCTGCATTGCGCACTGTGGGAGATGAAATCAACATTCCCACTTGCAACATTCGGTCCTACCAAATATTTGTACATTTACGATGCCCTTGTCATGTTTGATTTCATCTCCCTGCGGATTTCGCGAGCGCTCGTTGTTCACCGAAAGGAAAAAAGACGAGAGAACATTCTACTTATTTCACTGCTCAAGATGAAATCCATCTTCCTGATCGGACAGTTCTATTTTTCTCAATATTCGACGACACGACATTCCATATTCGAGACTGATTTCATCTCTGCCTTTCATGCAGAATGAACGGTAAGTGGTGCAGCTTCAGATGAACGAAAAATCGTTTAAAAAATCTATAATCTCCTTGCACGAGATGGGATTCGTGTTTTTTGTTGGACAGTATGGTTTTGTTTTATAGCAAAATATTGTCGATCCTGCTATTCCAACTGAATTAATCTCCAGCGATAATTTAGAGAGCTCGTGTACTCGTATAGCTACAAGTGACGGGAATTTGAATCGAATCCCCTGCATTGCGCACTGTGGGAGATGAAATCAACATTTCCAATTGCAACATTCGGTTCTACCAAATATTTGTAGATTTACGATGCCCTTGTAATGTTTGATTTCATCTCCTTGAGATTTTCGCGAGCGCTCGTTGTTCACCGAAAGGAAAAAAGACGAGAGAACATTCTACTTATTTCACTGCTCGAGATGAAATCCATCTTCCTGATCGGACAGTTCTATTTTTCTCAATATTCGACGACACGACATTCCATATTCGAGACTGATTTCATCTCTGCCTTTCATGCAGAATGAACGGTAAGTGGTGCAGCTTTAGATGAACGAAAAATCGTTTAAAAAATCTAGAATCTCCTTGCACGAGATGGGATTCGTGTTTTTTGTTGGATAGTATGGTTTTGCTTAATAGCAAAATATTATCGATCCTGCTACTGCAACTGAATTAATCTTCAGCGATAATTTAGAGAGCTCGTGTACTCGTATCGCTACAAGTGACGCGAATTATGGACGAATCCCCTGCATTGCGCACTGTGGGAGATGAAATCAACATTTTCAATTGCAACATTCGGTTCTACCAAATATTTGTAGAATTACGATGCCCTTGTCATGTTTGATTTCATCTCCTTGAGATTTTCGCGAGCGCTCGTTGTTCACCGAAAGGAAAAAAGGCGAAAGAACGTTCTATTTCTTTCACTGCTCGAGATGAAATCCATTTCTCTGATCGGACAGTTCAATTTTTCTCAATATTCGACGACACGACATTCCATATTCGAGACTGATTTCATCTCTGCCTTTCATGCAGAATGAACAGTAAGTGGTGCAGCTTTAGATGAACGAAAAACCGTTTAAAAAATCTAGAATCTCCTTGCACGAGATGGGATTCGTGTTTTTTGTTGGATAGTATGGTTTTGCTTAATAGCAAAATATTATCGATCCTGCTACTGCAACTGAATTAATCTTCAGCGATAATTTAGAGAGCTCGTGTACTCGTATAGCTACAAGTGACGGGAATTTGAATCGGATCCCCTGCATTGCGCACTGTGGGAGATGAAATCAACATTTCCAATTGCAACATTCGGTTCTACCAAATATTTGTAGAATTACGATGCCCTTGTCATGTTTGATTTCAACTCCTTGAGATTTTCGCGACTGCTCGTTGTTCACCGAAAGGAAAAAAGGCGAAAGAACATTCTATTTCTTTCACTGCTCGAGATGAAATCCATTTTTCTGATCGGACAGTTCAATTTTTCTCAATATTCGACGACACGACATTCCATATTCGAGACTGATTTCATCTCTGCCTTTCATGCAGAATGAGCGGTAAGTGGTGCAGCTTCAGATGAACGAAAAATCGTTTAAAAAATCTAGAATCTCCTTGCACGAGATGGGATTCGTGTTTTTTGTTGGATAGTATGGTTTTGTTTTATAGCAAAATATTGTCGATCCTGCTATTGCAACTGAATTAATCTCCAGCGATAATTTCGAGAGCTCGTGTACTCGTATCGCTACAAGTGACGCGAATTATGATCGAATCCCCTGCATTGCGCACTGTGGGAGATGAAATCAACATTTCCACTTGCAACATTCGGTCCTACCAAATATTTGTACATTTACGATGCCCTTGTCATGTTTGATTTCATCTCCCTGCGGATTTCGCGAGCGCTCGTTGTTCACCGAAAGGAAAAAAGACGAGAGAACATTCTACTTATTTCACTGCTCGAGATGAAATCCATCTTCCTGATCGGACAGTTCTATTTTTCTCAATATTCGACGACACGACATTCCATATTCGTGACTGATTTCATCTCTGCCTTTCATGCAGAATGAACGGTAAGTGGTGCAGCTTCAGATGAACGAAAAATCGTTTAAAAAATCTATAATCTCCTTGCACGAGATGGGATTCGTGTTTTTTGTTGGACAGTATGGTTTTGTTTTATAGCAAAATATTGTCGATCCTGCTATTGCAACTGAATTAATCTCCAGCGATAATTCAGAGAGCTCGTGTACTCGTATAGCTACAAGTGACGGGAATTTGAATCGAATCCCCTGCATTGCGCACTGTGGGAGATGAAATCAACATTTCCAATTGCAACATTCGGTTCTACCAAATATTTGTAGAATTACGATGCCCTTGTCATGTTTGATTTCATCTCCTTGAGATTTTCGCGAGCGCTCGTTGTTCACCGAAAGGAAAAAAGGCGAAAGAACATTCTATTTCTTTCACTGCTCGAGATGAAATCCATTTTTCTGATCGGACAGTTCAATTTTTCTGAATATTCGACGACACGACATTCCATATTCGAGACTGATTTCATCTCTGCCTTTCATGCAGAATGAGCAGTAAGTGGTGCAGCTTCAGATGAACGAAAAATCGTTTAAAACATCTAGAATCTCCTTGCACGAGATGGGATTCGTGTTTTTTGTTGGATAGTATGGTTTTGTTTTATAGCAAAATATTGTCGATCCTGCTATTGCAACTGAATTAATCTCCAGCGATAATTTCGAGAGCTCGTGTACTCGTATCGCTACAAGTGACGCGAATTATGATCGAATCCCCTGCATTGCGCACTGTGGGAGATGAAATCAACATTTCCACTTGCAACATTCGGTCCTACCAAATATTTGTACATTTACGATGCCCTTGTCATGTTTGATTTCATCTCCCTGCGGATTTCGCGAGCGCTCGTTGTTCACCGAAAGGAAAAAAGACGAGAGAACATTCTACTTATTTCACTGCTCAAGATGAAATCCATCTTCCTGATCGGACAGTTCTATTTTTCTCAATATTCGACGACACGACATTCCATATTCGAGACTGATTTCATCTCTGCCTTTCATGCAGAATGAACGGTAAGTGGTGCAGCTTCAGATGAACGAAAAATCGTTTAAAAAATCTATAATCTCCTTGCACGAGATGGGATTCGTGTTTTTTGTTGGACAGTATGGTTTTGTTTTATAGCAAAATATTGTCGATCCTGCTATTGCAACTGAATTAATCTCCAGCGATAATTTAGAGAGCTCGTGTACTCGTATAGCTACAAGTGACAGGAATTTGAATCGAATCCCCTGCATTGCGCACTGTGGGAGATGAAATCAACATTTCCAATTGCAACATTCGGTTCTACCAAATATTTGTAGATTTACGATGCCCTTGTAATGTTTGATTTCATCTCCTTGAGATTTTCGCGAGCGCTCGTTGTTCACCGAAAGGAAAAAAGACGAGAGAACATTCTACTTATTTCACTGCTCGAGATGAAATCCATCTTCCTGATCGGACAGTTCTATTTTTCTCAATATTCGACGACACGACATTCCATATTCGAGACTGATTTCATCTCTGCCTTTCATGCAGAATGAACGGTAAGTGGTGCAGCTTCAGATGAACGAAAAATCGTTTAAAAAATCTATAATCTCCTTGCACGAGATGGGATTCGTGTTTTTGTTGGACAGTATGGTTTTGTTTTATAGCAAAATATTGTCGATCCTGCTATTGCAACTGAATTAATCTCCAGCGATAATTTAGAGAGCTCGTGTACTCGTATAGCTACAAGTGACGGGAATTTGAATCGAATCCCCTGCATTGCGCACTGTGGGAGATGAAATCAACATTTCCAATTGCAACATTCGGTTCTACCAAATATTTGTAGAATTACGATGCCCTTGTCATGTTTGATTTCATCTCCTTGAGATTTTCGCGAGCGCTCGTTGTTCACCGAAAGGAAAAAAGGCGAAAGAACATTCTATTTCTTTCACTGCTCGAGATGAATCCATTTTTCTGATCGGACAGTTCAATTTTTCTCAATATTCGACGACACGACATTCCATATTCGAGACTGATTTCATCTCTGCCTTTCATGGAGAATGAAAGGTCGGTGGTGCAGCTGCAGATAAACGGAAAATCGTTTCAGAAATTTAGAATTTCCTTGCAGGAGATGGGATTCGTGTTTTTTGTTGGACAGTATGGTTTTGCTCAATAGCAAAATATTATCGATCCTGCTACTGCAACTGAATTTATCTTCAGCGTCAATTTAGAGAGCTCGTGTACTTGTATAGGTACAAGTGACGGGAATTTCAATCGAATCCCCTGCAGTGCGTACTGTGGGAGATGAAATCACTATTTCCAATTGCAACATTCGGTTCTACCAAATATTTGTAGAATTACGATGCCCTTGTCATGTTTGATTTCATCTCCTTGAGATTTTCGCGAGCGCTCGTTGTTCACCGAAAGGAAAAAAGGCGAAAGAACATTCTATTTCTTTCACTGCTCGAGATGAAATCCATCTTCCTGATCGGACAGTTCAATTTTTCTCAATATTCGACGACACGACATTCCATATTCGAGACTGATTTCATCTCTGCCTTTCATGGAGAATGAAAGGTCGGTGGTGCAGCTGCAGATAAACGGAAAATCGT
Source organism: Rhorus exstirpatorius (assembly GCA_963564615.1). NCBI lineage: Eukaryota > Metazoa > Arthropoda > Insecta > Hymenoptera > Ichneumonidae > Rhorus > Rhorus exstirpatorius. The sequence continues at coordinate 903,306 of OY751321.1, read as the reverse complement.
TTCAAAAATTTAGAATTTCCTTGCAGGAGATGGGATTCGTGTTTTTTGTTGGACAGTATGGTTTTGCTCAATAGCAAAATATTATCGATCCTGCTACTGCAACTGAATTAATCTTCAGCGATAATTTCGAGAGCTCGTGTACTCGTATCGCTACAAGTGACGCGAATTATGATCGAATCCCCTGCATTGCGCACTGTGGGAGATGAAATCAACATTTCCACTTGCAACATTCGGTTCTACCAAATATTTGTAGAATTACGATGCCCTTGTCATGTTTGATTTCATCTCCTTGAGATTTTCGCGAGCGCTCGTTGTTCACCGAAAGGAAAAAAGGCGAAAGAACATTCTATTTCTTTCACTGCTCGAGATGAAATCCATTTTTCTGATCGGACAGTTCAATTTTTCTCAATATTCGACGACACGACATTCCATATTCGAGACTGATTTTATCTCTGCCTTTCATGCAGAATGAACAGTAAGTGGTGCAGCTTTAGATGAACGAAAAACCGTTTAAAAAATCTAGAATCTCTTTGCACGAGATGGGATTCGTGTTTTTTGTTGGATAGTATGGTTTTGCTTAATAGCAAAATATTATCGATCCTGCTACTGCAACTGAATTAATCTTCAGCGATAATTTAGAGAGCTCGTGTACTCGTATAGCTACAAGTGACGGGAATTTGAATCGAATCCCCTGCATTGCGCACTGTGGGAGATGAAATCAACATTTCCAATTGCAACATTCGGTTCTACCAAATATTTGTAGAATTACGATGCCCTTGTCATGTTTGATTTCATCTCCTTGAGATTTTCGCGAGCGCTCGTTGTTCACCGAAAGGAAAAAAGGCGAAAGAACATTCTATTTCTTTCACTGCTCGAGATGAAATCCATTTTTCTGATCGGACAGTTCAATTTTTCTCAATATTCGACGACACGACATTCCATATTCGAGACTGATTTCATCTCTGCCTTTCATGCAGAATGAGCGGTAAGTGGTGCAGCTTCAGATGAACGAAAAATCGTTTAAAAAATCTAGAATCTCCTTGCACGAGATGGGATTCGTGTTTTTTGTTGGATAGTATGGTTTTGTTTTATAGCAATATATTGTCGATCCTGCTATTGCAACTGAATTAATCTCCAGCGATAATTTCGAGAGCTCGTGTACTCGTATCGCTACAAGTGACGCGAATTATTATCGAATCCCCTGCATTGCGCACTGTGGGAGATGAAATCAACATTTCCACATGCAACATTCGGTCCTACCAAATATTTGTACATTTACGATGCCCTTGTCATGTTTGATTTCATCTTCCTGCGGATTTCGCGAGCGCTCGTTGTTCACCGAAAGGAAAAAAGACGAGAGAACATTCTACTTATTTCACTGCTCGAGATGAAATCCATCTTCCTGATCGGACAGTTCTATTTTTCTCAATATTCGACGACACGACATTCCATATTCGAGACTGATTTCATCTCTGCCTTTCATGCAGAATGAACGGTAAGTGGTGCAGCTTCAGATGAACGAAAAATCGTTTAAAAAATCTAGAATCTCCTTGCACGAGATGGGATTCGTGTTTTTTGTTGGACAGTATGGTTTTGTTTTATAGCAAAATATTGTCGATCCTGCTATTGCAACTGAATTAATCTCCAGCGATAATTTAGAGAGCTCGTGTACTCGTATAGCTACAAGTGACGGGAATTTGAATCGAATCCCCTGCATTGCGCACTGTGGGAGATGAAATCAACATTTCCAATTGCAACATTTGGTTCTACCAAATATTTGTAGAATTACGATGCCCTTGTCATGTTTGATTTCATCTCCTTGAGATTTTCGCGAGCGCTCGTTGTTCACCGAAAGGAAAAAAGGCGAAAGAACATTCTATTTCTTTCACTGCTCGAGATGAAATCCATTTTTCTGATCGGACAGTTCAATTTTTCTCAATATTCGACGAAACGACATTCCATATTCGAGACTGATTTCATCTCTGCCTTTCATGGAGAATGAAAGGTCGGTGGTGCAGCTGCAGATAAACGGAAAATCGTTTCAAAAATTTAGAATTTCCTTGCAGGAGATGGGATTCGTGTTTTTTGTTGGACAGTATGGTTTTGCTCAATAGCAAAATATTATCGATCCTGCTACTGCAACTGAATTAATCTTCAGCGATAATTTCGAGAGCTCGTGTACTCGTATCGCTACAAGTGACGCGAATTATGATCGAATCCCCTGCATTGCGCACTGTGGGAGATGAAATCAACATTTCCACTTGCAACATTCGGTTCTACCAAATATTTGTACATTTACGATGCCCTTGTCATGTTTGATTTCATCTCCCTGCGGATTTCGCGAGCGCTCGTTGTTCACCGAAAGGAAAAAAGACGAGAGAACATTCTACTTATTTCACTGCTCGAGATGAAATCCATCTTCCTGATCGGACAGTTCTATTTTTTTCAATATTCGATGACACGACATTCCATATTTGAGACTGATTTCATCTCTGCCTTTTATGCAGAATAAACGGTAAGTGCTTCGAACGGTAAGAGCTTCAGATGAACGAAAAATCGTTTCAAAAATCTACAATCTCCTTGCACGAGATGGGATTCGTGTTTTTTGTTGGATAGTATGGTTTTGTTTTATAGCAAAATATTATTAATTCTGCTATTGCAACTGAATTAATCTCCAGCGATAATTTCGAGAGCTCGTGTACTCGTATCGCTACAAGTGACGCGAATTATGATCGAATCCCCTGCATTGCGCACTGTGGGAGATGAAATCAACATTTCCACTTGCAACATTCGGTCCTACCAAATATTTGTACATTTACGATGCCCTTGTCATGTTTGATTTCATCTCCCTGCGGATTTCGCGAGCGCTCGTTGTTCACCGAAAGGAAAAAAGACGAGAGAACATTCTACTTATTTCACTGCTCGAGATGAAATCCATCTTCCTGATCGGACAGTTCTATTTTTCTCAATATTCGACGACACGACATTCCATATTCGAGACTGATTTCATCTCTGCCTTTCATGCAGAATGAACGGTAAGTGGTGCAGCTTCAGATGAACGAAAAATCGTTTAAAAAATCTATAATCTCCTTGCACGAGATGGGATTCGTGTTTTTTGTTGGACAGTATGGTTTTGTTTTATAGCAAAATATTGTCGATCCTGCTATTGCAACTGAATTAATCTCCAGCGATAATTCAGAGAGCTCGTGTACTCGTATAGCTACAAGTGACGGGAATTTGAATCGAATCCCCTGCATTGCGCACTGTGGGAGATGAAATCAACATTTCCAATTGCAACATTCGGTTCTACCAAATATTTGTAGAATTACGATGCCCTTGTCATGTTTGATTTCATCTCCTTGAGATTTTCGCGAGCGCTCGTTGTTCACCGAAAGGAAAAAAGGCGAAAGAACATTCTATTTCTTTCACTGCTCGAGATGAAATCCATTTTTCTGATCGGACAGTTCAATTTTTCTGAATATTCGACGACACGACATTCCATATTCGAGACTGATTTCATCTCTGCCTTTCATGCAGAATGAGCAGTAAGTGGTGCAGCTTCAGATGAACGAAAAATCGTTTAAAACATCTAGAATCTCCTTGCACGAGATGGGATTCGTGTTTTTTGTTGGATAGTATGGTTTTGTTTTATAGCAAAATATTGTCGATCCTGCTATTGCAACTGAATTAATCTCCAGCGATAATTTCGAGAGCTCGTGTACTCGTATCGCTACAAGTGACGCGAATTATGATCGAATCCCCTGCATTGCGCACTGTGGGAGATGAAATCAACATTTCCACTTGCAACATTCGGTCCTACCAAATATTTGTACATTTACGATGCCCTTGTCATGTTTGATTTCATCTCCCTGCGGATTTCGCGAGCGCTCGTTGTTCACCGAAAGGAAAAAAGACGAGAGAACATTCTACTTATTTCACTGCTCAAGATGAAATCCATCTTCCTGATCGGACAGTTCTATTTTTCTCAATATTCGACGACACGACATTCCATATTCGAGACTGATTTCATCTCTGCCTTTCATGCAGAATGAACGGTAAGTGGTGCAGCTTCAGATGAACGAAAAATCGTTTAAAAAATCTATAATCTCCTTGCACGAGATGGGATTCGTGTTTTTTGTTGGACAGTATGGTTTTGTTTTATAGCAAAATATTGTCGATCCTGCTATTGCAACTGAATTAATCTCCAGCGATAATTTAGAGAGCTCGTGTACTCGTATAGCTACAAGTGACAGGAATTTGAATCGAATCCCCTGCATTGCGCACTGTGGGAGATGAAATCAACATTTCCAATTGCAACATTCGGTTCTACCAAATATTTGTAGATTTACGATGCCCTTGTAATGTTTGATTTCATCTCCTTGAGATTTTCGCGAGCGCTCGTTGTTCACCGAAAGGAAAAAAGACGAGAGAACATTCTACTTATTTCACTGCTCGAGATGAAATCCATCTTCCTGATCGGACAGTTCTATTTTTCTCAATATTCGACGACACGACATTCCATATTCGAGACTGATTTCATCTCTGCCTTTCATGCAGAATGAACGGTAAGTGGTGCAGCTTCAGATGAACGAAAAATCGTTTAAAAAATCTATAATCTCCTTGCACGAGATGGGATTCGTGTTTTTGTTGGACAGTATGGTTTTGTTTTATAGCAAAATATTGTCGATCCTGCTATTGCAACTGAATTAATCTCCAGCGATAATTTAGAGAGCTCGTGTACTCGTATAGCTACAAGTGACGGGAATTTGAATCGAATCCCCTGCATTGCGCACTGTGGGAGATGAAATCAACATTTCCAATTGCAACATTCGGTTCTACCAAATATTTGTAGAATTACGATGCCCTTGTCATGTTTGATTTCATCTCCTTGAGATTTTCGCGAGCGCTCGTTGTTCACCGAAAGGAAAAAAGGCGAAAGAACATTCTATTTCTTTCACTGCTCGAGATGAATCCATTTTTCTGATCGGACAGTTCAATTTTTCTCAATATTCGACGACACGACATTCCATATTCGAGACTGATTTCATCTCTGCCTTTCATGGAGAATGAAAGGTCGGTGGTGCAGCTGCAGATAAACGGAAAATCGTTTCAGAAATTTAGAATTTCCTTGCAGGAGATGGGATTCGTGTTTTTTGTTGGACAGTATGGTTTTGCTCAATAGCAAAATATTATCGATCCTGCTACTGCAACTGAATTTATCTTCAGCGTCAATTTAGAGAGCTCGTGTACTTGTATAGGTACAAGTGACGGGAATTTCAATCGAATCCCCTGCAGTGCGTACTGTGGGAGATGAAATCACTATTTCCAATTGCAACATTCGGTTCTACCAAATATTTGTAGAATTACGATGCCCTTGTCATGTTTGATTTCATCTCCTTGAGATTTTCGCGAGCGCTCGTTGTTCACCGAAAGGAAAAAAGGCGAAAGAACATTCTATTTCTTTCACTGCTCGAGATGAAATCCATCTTCCTGATCGGACAGTTTAATTTTTCTCAATATTCGACGACACGACATTCCATATTCGAGACTGATTTCATCTCTGCCTTTCATGGAGAATGAAAGGTCGGTGGTGCAGCTGCAGATAAACGGAAAATCGTTTCAAAAATTTAGAATTTCCTTGCAGGAGATGGGATTCGTGTTTTTTGTTGGACAGTATGGTTTTGCTCAATAGCAAAATATTATCGATCCTGCTACTGCAACTGAATTAATCTTCAGCGATAATTTCGAGAGCTCGTGTACTCGTATCGCTACAAGTGACGCGAATTATGATCGAATCCCCTGCATTGCGCACTGTGGGAGATGAAATCAACATTTCCACTTGCAACATTCGGTTCTACCAAATATTTGTAGAATTACGATGCCCTTGTCATGTTTGATTTCATCTCCTTGAGATTTTCGCGAGCGCTCGTTGTTCACCGAAAGGAAAAAAGGCGAAAGAACATTCTATTTCTTTCACTGCTCGAGATGAAATCCATTTTTCTGATCGGACAGTTCAATTTTTCTCAATATTCGACGACACGACATTCCATATTCGAGACTGATTTTATCTCTGCCTTTCATGCAGAATGAACAGTAAGTGGTGCAGCTTTAGATGAACGAAAAACCGTTTAAAAAATCTAGAATCTCTTTGCACGAGATGGGATTCGTGTTTTTTGTTGGATAGTATGGTTTTGCTTAATAGCAAAATATTATCGATCCTGCTACTGCAACTGAATTAATCTTCAGCGATAATTTAGAGAGCTCGTGTACTCGTATAGCTACAAGTGACGGGAATTTGAATCGAATCCCCTGCATTGCGCACTGTGGGAGATGAAATCAACATTTCCAATTGCAACATTCGGTTCTACCAAATATTTGTAGAATTACGATGCCCTTGTCATGTTTGATTTCATCTCCTTGAGATTTTCGCGAGCGCTCGTTGTTCACCGAAAGGAAAAAAGGCGAAAGAACATTCTATTTCTTTCACTGCTCGAGATGAAATCCATTTTTCTGATCGGACAGTTCAATTTTTCTCAATATTCGACGACACGACATTCCATATTCGAGACTGATTTCATCTCTGCCTTTCATGCAGAATGAGCGGTAAGTGGTGCAGCTTCAGATGAACGAAAAATCGTTTAAAAAATCTAGAATCTCCTTGCACGAGATGGGATTCGTGTTTTTTGTTGGATAGTATGGTTTTGTTTTATAGCAATATATTGTCGATCCTGCTATTGCAACTGAATTAATCTCCAGCGATAATTTCGAGAGCTCGTGTACTCGTATCGCTACAAGTGACGCGAATTATTATCGAATCCCCTGCATTGCGCACTGTGGGAGATGAAATCAACATTTCCACATGCAACATTCGGTCCTACCAAATATTTGTACATTTACGATGCCCTTGTCATGTTTGATTTCATCTTCCTGCGGATTTCGCGAGCGCTCGTTGTTCACCGAAAGGAAAAAAGACGAGAGAACATTCTACTTATTTCACTGCTCGAGATGAAATCCATCTTCCTGATCGGACAGTTCTATTTTTCTCAATATTCGACGACACGACATTCCATATTCGAGACTGATTTCATCTCTGCCTTTCATGCAGAATGAACGGTAAGTGGTGCAGCTTCAGATGAACGAAAAATCGTTTAAAAAATCTAGAATCTCCTTGCACGAGATGGGATTCGTGTTTTTTGTTGGACAGTATGGTTTTGTTTTATAGCAAAATATTGTCGATCCTGCTATTGCAACTGAATTAATCTCCAGCGATAATTTAGAGAGCTCGTGTACTCGTATAGCTACAAGTGACGGGAATTTGAATCGAATCCCCTGCATTGCGCACTGTGGGAGATGAAATCAACATTTCCAATTGCAACATTTGGTTCTACCAAATATTTGTAGAATTACGATGCCCTTGTCATGTTTGATTTCATCTCCTTGAGATTTTCGCGAGCGCTCGTTGTTCACCGAAAGGAAAAAAGGCGAAAGAACATTCTATTTCTTTCACTGCTCGAGATGAAATCCATTTTTCTGATCGGACAGTTCAATTTTTCTCAATATTCGACGAAACGACATTCCATATTCGAGACTGATTTCATCTCTGCCTTTCATGGAGAATGAAAGGTCGGTGGTGCAGCTGCAGATAAACGGAAAATCGTTTCAAAAATTTAGAATTTCCTTGCAGGAGATGGGATTCGTGTTTTTTGTTGGACAGTATGGTTTTGCTCAATAGCAAAATATTATCGATCCTGCTACTGCAACTGAATTAATCTTCAGCGATAATTTCGAGAGCTCGTGTACTCGTATCGCTACAAGTGACGCGAATTATGATCGAATCCCCTGCATTGCGCACTGTGGGAGATGAAATCAACATTTCCACTTGCAACATTCGGTTCTACCAAATATTTGTACATTTACGATGCCCTTGTCATGTTTGATTTCATCTCCCTGCGGATTTCGCGAGCGCTCGTTGTTCACCGAAAGGAAAAAAGACGAGAGAACATTCTACTTATTTCACTGCTCGAGATGAAATCCATCTTCCTGATCGGACAGTTCTATTTTTTTCAATATTCGATGACACGACATTCCATATTTGAGACTGAATTCATCTCTGCCTTTTATGCAGAATAAACGGTAAGTGCTTCGAACGGTAAGAGCTTCAGATGAACGAAAAATCGTTTCAAAAATCTACAATCTCCTTGCACGAGATGGGATTCGTGTTTTTTGTTGGATAGTATGGTTTTGTTTTATAGCAAAATATTATTAATTCTGCTATTGCAACTGAATTAATCTCCAGCGATAATTTCGAGAGCTCGTGTACTTGTATCGCTACAAGTGACGCGAATTATGATCGAATCCCCTGCATTGCGCAATGTGGGAGATGAAATCAACATTTCCAATTGCACTATTCCGTTTTACCAAATATTTGTACATTTACGATGCCCTTGTCATGTTTGATTTCATCTCCCTGCGGATTTCCCGAGCGCTCGTTGTCCACCGAAAGGAAAAAAGGCGAAAGAACATTCTATTTCATCCACTGCTCGAGATGAAATCCGTCATCCCGATCGGAAAGTTCAATTTTTCTGAATATTCGACGACACGACATTCCATTTTCGAGACTGATTTCATCTCTGCCTTTCATGCAGAATAAACGGTAAGTGCTTCGAACGGTAAGAGCTTCAGATGAACGAAAAATCGTTTCAAAAATCTACAATCTCCTTGCACGAGATCGGATTCGTGTTTTTTGTTGGATAGTATGGTTTCGTTTTATAGCAAAATATTGTCGATCCTGCTATTGCAACTGAATTAATCTCCAGCGATAATTTAGAGAGCTCGTGTACTCGTATAGCTACAAGTGACGGGAATTTGAATCGAATCCCCTGCATTGCGCACTGTGGGAGATGAAATCAACATTTCCAATTGCAACATTCGGTGCTACCAAATATTTGTAGAATTACGATGCCCTTGTCATGTTTGATTTCATCTCCTTGAGATTTTCGCGAGCGCTCGTTGTTCACCGAAAGGAAAAAAGGCGAAAGAACATTCTATTTCTTTCACTGCTCGAGATGAAATCCATTTTTCTGATCGGACAGTTCAATTTTTCTCAATATTCGACGACACGACATTCCATATTCGAGACTGATTTCATCTCTGCCTTTCATGCAGAATGAACGGTAAGTGGTGCAGCTTCAGATGAACGAAAAATCGTTTAAAAAATCTAGAATCTCCTTGCACGAGATGGGATTCGTGTTCATTGTTGGATAGTATGGTTTTGTTTTATAGCAAAATATTGTCGATCCTGCTACTGCAACTGAATTAATCTCCAGCGATAATTTCAAGAGCTCGTGTACTCGTATCGCTACAAGTGACGCGAATTATGATCGAATCCCCTGCATTGCGCACTGTGGGAGATGAAATCAACATTTCCACTTGCAACATTCGGTTCTACCAAATATTTGTAGAATTACGATGCCCTTGTCATGTTTGATTTCATCTCCTTGAGATTTTCGCGAGCGCTCGTTGTTCACCGAAAGGAAAAAAGGCGAAAGAACATTCTATTTCTTTCACTGCTCGAGATGAAATCCATTTTTCTGATCGGACAGTTCAATTTTTCTCAATATTCGACGACACGACATTCCATATTCGAGACTGATTTTATCTCTGCCTTTCATGCAGAATGAATGGTAAGTGGTGCAGCTTCAGATGAACGAAAAATCGTTTAAAAAATCTAGAATCTCCTCGCACGAGATGGGATTCGTGTTTTTTGTTGGATAGTATGGTTTTGTTTTATAGCAAAATATTGTCGATCCTGCTATTGCAACTGAATTAATCTCCAGCGATAATTTCGAGAGCTCGTGTACTCGTATCGCTACAAGTGACGCGAATTATGATCGAATCCCCTGCATTGCGCACTGTGGGAGATGAAATCAACATTTTCACTTGCAACATTCGGTCCTACCAAATATTTGTACATTTACGATGCCCTTGTCATGTTTGATTTCATCTCCCTGCGGATTTCGCGAGCGCTAGTTGTTCACCGAAAGGAAAAAAGACGAGAGAACATTCTACTTATTTCACTGCTCGAGATGAAATCCATCTTCCTGATCGCACAGTTCTATTTTTCTCAATATTCGACGACACGACATTGCATATTTGAGACTGATTTCATCTCCGGCTTTCATGGAGAATGAACGGTCAGTGGTGCAGCTTGAGATGAAGGGAAAATCATTTCAAAAATCGAAAATCTTCCTGCAAGAGTTGGGATTCGTGTTGTTTGTTAGATAGTTTGGTTTTTTTTGTCGCGACGGCCCATGTGATTTGAATAAAAAGAAATGACATGGATAATAAAAAAATTGTTTTTTAGCAATGCTTAGAAAAATTGATGAAAAATGAAATGATTAATGATAATGACGCCTTTTCCAAATGTTCTTGTTTTATCTATTTTTTTCTCGACAGAAGCATTTTATTTTATCAACAACGATAATAAACAGGCGGAGAGCTGAAAAAAAGCATCTTATGTAGCCAGTCACCCGATTACTCGTTTCGCGACATTCTTACGGGTGGGCCTGTCCAGGAAAGTCTCGAACTATTAAGAAACAAACTTTTCGTACCGTCAGGTTATGACTTCGTTTCAGCAGATATTTATCCGATTTAGCCAGTCGCACAGTTGCATTTTGTCTCGATATCTTTAATGACCAGATAATTTTCTGGCCACGGACAAGGGCCCAAATTTTTTGAAAAATCAATTCGGCAAGTTCGATTAACCGATTCGTCGAAGACTTCATTTCATCACTGAAAATAATGATCAGGCAGCGACTTTTTCATGTTCCAACGCTAGTCCAGTCAAATTAGACGAAAAAAAAAGGCTTCAAATCGAATTTATTTCGGGACTTTTTTTTTTCCTATGTCGAAGGGGTTTGGTGGGGGGGGGGTGGTAGTGTAAATCTCGATTCTCGGGATATCTCTTCAGTTGCTTTCGCCGCCATATTGACTTAACGGTAGGTTTTTGGTTTCTCCAATAACTCGCTTGTTTTTTACTTAAGAGTGAAAATGGTAGGAACCACAGTTGCAGGGAATTGAATTCCCCACCTGTTAGGTTTCTATTATTTTTACCCTGGGGTTGATATTCACCGACTTGGGTCGCATAATGTGCGAATAGGCGTGAAAAACGGGTTTTTTTCGAATTATCTCGGTTATTGTTAGCTTAAATGGAAAAATGCTGAAAAATTATCACGTAGGGAATTTTATTCTTTACAATCTTGGTCATTGCCAATTTTACCCTAGGATCAATATTTCAGGACTTTGAATTTCAAGACGGGATATAAAAATTAGTGGGAGCCTAAGGAAAACAAGTATTGCATTGATAATAGTTCGGTATTCGAATAAAAAATTATATTATATCTTGTAACATGGATCAAGAACAAAACTGTTTCTGATATAGTTACTTAATTATTTTTAGTTTTGATCGAAGAAAACTTTTTTTGTTGCGTGTATGCGACTTCCAATAAAATAATAAGCAACAATGGATAAATAAATTTTATACCCCGTCTTTAAATTACCAAAGGTCTAGAGAATAAAAGTCCATACGTGATTGTCTCTTAGCATTTTTCCGTTGCAGCTGATAATGATCGGGATAATTGAAGAAAACCACTTTTCCACCCCTACTCAAATTTCATGTCCTGAAATATCGATCCTAGATTGAATTTAGGATAAGGACTAAACGACTAAAGTTGTAGAGAATAAAATTCCCTGCGTGATTGTTCTCTAGCATCTTTCCGTTCATGTTCATAATAATCGAGATAGTTGAAGTAAACCACTTTTCCACTCGTATTTAAATTAAAACTCCTAAAATATCGATTCTAGGGTGAAATCGATAGAAATAAAAGTTGTAGAATATCATATTCGCTACCCGATTGTCGCTCAGAATTTTTCCGTTTCAGTTAATAACAAGCGAGATAATTGAAAAAAAAAACCGTTTTTCACCCCAGTTCGCATGTTATGCGACCCAATTCGGTAAATATCAACCCTAGGATGATAATGATAATAACTTAATAATTGGGAAATTTTGATTCTTACAACTACGGTCTTTATCATTTTCACTCTAAAGTTGTAAATAAGCGAGTTATTTGAAAATCAGAAAACCACCCTATACATAAAGATGGCGGCGAAAGCAAGGGTGGGATTACCCCAAGAATCGAGAGTAGTGTAACAAGGACAGTTCTAACTCAAGATCCCTACCCCGACATTTACCGACATTTTTTAGCTCAGACACGAACCACTTAGCCGAGACCCGAACCCGGGGGGTGGGGGGGCTATCTTTAAGAGTCCGAATGCACGGAGTCGATCGGAGGGAGGGGGGGATCTCTAACAACTGGAGGACACCTAATCTTTATGGGTCGAGGCATTGGGAGGGGGTGGGTGGGAGGGGGGGGGGGGGCTAGCTTTGAGGGTGGTATTGGAATGCCGCTATCTCTGGCAGCGGCGGGGCGCCTTATTTTTCATGGCGACATTTGATTGATGATTATCAATTAGACTGGCGTCTCTGTAGGGCGGGGGGGGGGGGGGGGGGGGCTAGTTTTGAGGGTGGTATTAGAATGCCGCTATTTCTGACAGCTGCAGTGCAGCTTGTCTTTCATGCTGGCATTGGAATATTGTTATCTCTAACAAGTAAATAGCGGGCCGGAGCGTTAGACCTTTCAACCGCACACGACGTCACCCTCCCGGGCCAGTGCGTCTGTTTGTCGCAACCTTATCGTTGGTCATAAATTATTTCTGTTTGTGTGCTAAGGACCAGACCGCAGTCTGGAAAAGGCCGAACATAAAATCTTAGAGGCGCCTATGATAGTGTCTCGCTGGTCCTCGGCACCTGAAGGAAAAACGTCGAAATGCCCCTAACAAGTATTCTTCTGACCGAATTTATATAAGCGTTTCCCTATCACTGACTGGTGCGTGAGCAGATGTAGCGCAGGGTGCCGCGGCATATATTTTTTCAAACTGCGATGAAATTGGGACGAAGAGGATATTGAAAATATGGAAAAGCACGTTCGATTCGATACTCGAGCTCAAATTCATGTGATGTATGCATGGGATTATGCGTACAGAGCCGCTCGCCGAGGCCGGTGGGAAGAAGTTGCACGTGATCGTGAGCGATTTAGATTAAGAATTGAAAAATGCGGCAAACTGATTGAATCTGTATTGAGGGAGATAAAAATTTAACGGAAAATGGTATACTGATATGCGCCTTCGACGTGTCTCGACCTGTTTCGAGCCCTCCCATTGCCTTCGAGAGCGGATGATGCCATCTTGCATGTCTGAACACGCTTGAGCCTGCACAGTGTTTACATATTGTGACAAACTGCCGGAAAATGAGGCTTTGATGTTCATGGAATGCCGCTATGACGCGCTTAGTCGCGTTCTTGCTATCAACATGGACGGATATTCTGATGGCGTTCTCGGAGTCAAATATCCGTGGGAATTATCAAGGGGTGATCTTAAGAATATAACGAAGCCTATGATTTTAAAATATTTTAGTCGATCAATTCATATGTTTTATGATCGTTTACCCGAAAATCTTCGTGCAGACGCCGAAATTATGTCATATCTGCCTTGTATGGAACATTGGAATACGCCCCACATCATGACTCATATCGATGGCCCTGCACCCTCTGTACGGAATTGTCAAATGTGTCGCAGCAAAGTGTGGGCGGAGGAAAGTGTGGAAAATCCTATTGGGTCCTAGAATTGAGAGTTGGTGGGGGTCGGGAATTTGGAGGGCCTATATAATATCAAGATGCACGCCTGAACTGCAACCGTTTACATGCAAGACAAGCAACGTGAGCTGAAAGAACGATTGCTCCTGCTTTTGAAAAATATTGAAGAAGTGAAAAATCTTATACGTTGGAGAGAGGATCTGGGATTCATCACAAACAGATTAAAAAATACATCAATAAGTCGAAATGGATTTCGCAAGTATCAACAAGGTGGGAATAATGGCGGAATTTTTGCCAACAAAAAAATTGGCTGAACTCTCCGTTCAGACAGATCATCCGATCTCCGACCTGAGAATAGTCGAAACGAAATTCGGGAGGAGGATCGTGGCGGATATCACCAACGATTTCTCCGTATTCCTACCTGCAAGATTCGTGAAAGCGTTCGACGAGAACAAAGAAATATTCAAAGAGATGATTGACGCTGCGCATACAAATCAACTCTACATGAACTACTTCGGTGGGAAATATAACAGCGTAGAATTCAAACGCATCTGACGTCATCAAACCATCAATCCATCGCGCCTACTATGGGGTCGTGACTCTACGCGAACGATGGTGGCACTGAAAAAAGTGTTTGAATCCATAAGTGCGCATGGTTGAAAAAGTAAAAAAACATTATAGATGACGTGTGGTGCGAAATGTATAAGTTGGAGTGAAACCAAATATGTAATACAATTTCCTATGGTTTATTTCAATAAAAAACACACATATTTTTCGATAAAATGTTTTTATTTATTTCAAAAATCCTGCGTTTACACAATGCCTAATGTACCAGATCCTTAAAGATTTCACGTTCGCGTTGACACAATTATATTTTGAGTCATGGGGATGATGAGAACATCCTCTGTTGATTGATATTTTCGATAATTTCTGCAATGATGGACAATCGAGAGTTTCCATATCGACAATATGTGCCGACGAATCCGTGAATTGCGCTAACCACGTCCTCTTCTCTAATCCCTTCACGTAGATGGTTCGGGCTTGTTTCAAGATAGCTCGAATTGTTGTTCCAGCAGCTTCGTACGGCGCGGCGTGTCGCCTGAATTCCATCGTATTCCATGAAAATTTCGTTCCAGCCATGAATTCATCGTTTTGTACTTCGCTGGTAGAGAGTTCCATGGGGTTGGAGGTTTGAAGAAAAACGTCAGGGGTTCGGCGTTTTCAGAGATTTCGACAATAAAATTTTATTGAAAATATTGAAAATATTCCCGAAGATTCGCCGATCGGGTATATACTCGAAGTTGATTTAGAATATCCCAATGAGCTCCACAAATGTCACAAAGACTTGCCGCTATGTCCAGAACACTATCGAGCCCCGAAATCTAAAAATTCAAAATTGATGACGACATTGCTACCAAAGGAAAAATACATTATTCACTACCGTAATTTACAGGAGTCTTTGAGATTGGGTCTAAAATTAGCAAAGATTCATCGGGTACTAAAATTCAAACAATCCCCTTGGTTGAAAAAATACATTGATCTCAATACGAATTTGAGAAAGCAGTCCAATAACGATTTCGAGAAAAACTTTTACAAACTAATGAATAACGCGGTGTTTGGGAAAACGATGGAAAATGTATGTAATCACCGTGAAGTAAAGCTCGTTACACGCTGGCATGGGCGATATGGTGCAAGAGCTCTCATCGCTCGAGCTGCCTTTTATAGCTGCACCATATTCGACGACGATATGGTTATAATAGAATTGACTAAAGCTAAAGTAAAATTCAACAAACCGATATATGCTGGATTTTCAATTCTTGACCTGTCTAAAATCTATTTATACCGTTTCCATTATGACTATATGAAGATTACATTCGGCGAACAAGCCAAATTATTATACACAGATACGGACAGCCTAATCTATCACGTAACTACTCCAAATATCTACGAATCCATGAGACGTGACATACGCCAATTTGATACATCTGATTACCCGACAAATAATCCCTATGGAATGCCTCTTGCGAATAAAAAAGTGTTGGGTCTTATGAAAGATGAAAATAATGGTAAAATTATGACCGAGTTTATAGGGCTTAGGGCAAAGTTATACTCGTATAAAGTACAAGGTAATGAGCTTGAAAATAAACGTGCAAAGGGCGTCAGAGGAGCGACTTTAAAAACCATTACGTTCGATGACTATAAAGAGTGTCTATTTCATTGTAAAACCCTGATTAGGACCCAGCACATGATACGCAGCTCAAAACATATTGTAGAGACGGTTAGGCAAAATAAAATAGTATTAAGCTGGCAGGATGACAAAAGAATTCTGTGCCCAAAGTCTGCTGATACTGTACCATGGGGCTACGATGTGACGAGCGAACACATGTACATGGAAGCATAAATCTTCGAGCAGTAAGAGTCGGCAAAACCTCTCAACGTTTCACGAAATTTGGGTGCAACTATCAGCATATTTACCGTAGCACTAAAATGCCCTTCGCTCTTCCTCTCTTTTATGACAGGCAGGTCATTTTCAAGGGAGAACCTTCTCAGTATAATTTTTCTCGCGTAGCTGAACACACATCGATGAAAATGGTACCATTATCCTCAGACGTCTTTATGCTGTTTGTGTTTTTATTTAATAAGTGCTCTCTATTACAACGAATTTGGCGTGAAGTGTGTTTTTCCGAGCTCAAACTCTTGCCTCGTCAAGCTATTTTAAGAAAATTACGGACTATTTTATCGGCAACGCGACGGAGGACGTTTCGTCGAGCGTTTGATCGCGGCTTAATGGATCATCCTGACATCCTGAACACTGCAGTTCGCGTCATCAGGATGTTCAACTGGGGCGAGGAAGGCGAGCTACTACCGATACTCGATGAGCATGGTAAGTAATAGAAATTATCTATCTCCTGCCTAGCCATCTGTCAGCACATTACTTGACCACCTGACTCTCTATCTCTCTCTCGCTTTCTTCATTATGCCTAGCTGTAGTTGGAAAGCTTAGCAGCGTACCTGGCTCTTCTCCCTCCCACCCTTTCTCTCTCATTCTCTCTCATTCTTTCTCAATCTCTCTCATTCTCCCTCAATCTCTCTCTCTAGAAAACATAAAGTACCCACTGCAATGAAATATATATTTATCTATTCAGCAAAACGAAAGCTTCTCGCTGATTCCGACGAAGAATCTTCAGATCAGGATGATTTAGTACAGCCGGATGGGGCAATAGCTGGACCGTCCGGGTTAAACCGGCGCTCGCTGTCATTATCATCGCTATCGTCATCATCGTCATCGTCCTCAGCTATTACAATATACCGATCACCACCAGCGTCTCCATCGAGATCTTCGTCGTCCTCGCCATCGAGAGCTCCGCCTTCACCACCCGCTCGACCACCACCACCCCGATCCCCCAGCCCTGAGGCCCAAATAGAGTGGATCCACGCTGAGCCTAGACCACGCGGTTACTATGCGCCGCAACCGCCATCACCCCCTAGACAATACGAAGATAGCGATTCGAGTATGAACTCACTCTTTTCGGACAGCGACCTATCCGAAGATTCAGGTAAAGAAATAAAACGCGTGCACGCGCACACATACACACACACACACACACACACACACAGATTTTAACATGCATATTAGAATATATCATTAAAATGTTACAGGTTATGAGTCGTGCGCTTTCGCTAATTTAGCTCCAAGGGAGCAAGTTGCAGGATTCGCCGATGACGACGAGGAAATAAATATAGATTATTTGTAATTTAATAAAATAAAAAATTAATTGGAAAAATGAAATTTATTTTATTCAATTTATTTCAGATTTCCTTATCCAACTATTGTGGGCATTGTCGAAACCCAACCATTTTACAAACATTTCATTCCCACGCGTTTTCAATACTCGTTCAATCAGATAAATATCGGGATTTTCAACTCTGAGTAGCTCTTGCTCATAAAAACCACCGGCGATGGGTTCATCTTGATAGTCCTTCAGACTGAACGTCACAGGGTTCGTATTTTTCACTTGATGTATTGTAAATATTTCCGTTGTCCAGTTTGGAGTATAACCCTTGGCAAATATATTTTTAAATTTGCTTATTCTCACTTTGTCACCGCGTCGAAATTTCGTCGACTTTTTTTCAAAGGTTCTCGAGTCGTGAAAACGCGTTGTAACAGCTGCTTCTCATTCTCCGAGTTCACGTCTTTCGGCTTCATTTTAATTGTGCGATGTACACTATTGTTATATTCGGAAATCAAATTTTTCCTGTGAGAGATGGGATAGAAGGTGGCGATTGAAAAGATCAATAATGTTCATTTGTTGAAATATTTTATTACACATCAGATTTCCTTATCCAACTATTGTGGGCGTTTTCGAAACCCAACCATTTTACCAACATTTTATCCCCACAAGTTTTCAATATTCGTTCAATCAGATAAATATCGGGATTTTCAACTCTAAGTAGCTCTTGCTCATAAAAACCACCGGCGATGGGTTTTTCAAAGACTTCCAAAGACTTCTGAACACTATCAATTGCGTATTATGAAGAACTCTTCGAAGACTTCCAGAGACTCCCAGAGCCTCCAAAAGACTTCCAAAGACTTCCGAAGAATTCCAAAAACTTCCACAGACTTCTAAAAACTTTCAAAGATTTCCAAAGGCTTCCGAAGACTTCCGAAGACTTCCAAAAACTTCCAAAGATTTTCAAAAACATCTAAAGACTATCGATTGCGTATTATTAGGAATTCTTCGGAAACTTCCATAGACTCCCAGAGCCTCCAAAAGACTTACAGAGACTTCCGAAGAATTCCAAAAACTTCCACAGACTTCTAAAAACTTTCAAAGATTTCCAAAGGCTTCCGAAGACTTCCGAAGACTTCCGAAAACTTCCAAAGATTTTCAAAAACATCTAAAGACTATCGATTGCGTATTATAAGGAATTCTTCGAAGACTTCCATAGACTCCCAGAGCCTCCAAAAGACTTACAGAGACTTCCGACGAATTCCAAGGACTTCCACAGACTTCTGAAGACTTTTAAAGAATTCCAAGGACTTCGTGCCCACCTAAGGGGGGCATCATGATATTCTTTTAGCAACTTTTCTCGGCCTTCTTTGCTCGGGCAGGCGGCGCCTATGCTGAAGCCTTCTTCGTTCCTCTCGTGGCTGCTTGAGCATCGGTGCTTGTCTGGAAAATGCCAAAGCGTAATCTCAGGGGGGGGGGGGGGGCAGGGAGATTACGTTTGTCACAATATGTAAACACTGTGCAGGCTCAAGCGTGTTCAGACATGCAAGATGGCATCATCCGCTCTCGAAGGCAATGGGAGGGCTCGAAACAGGTCGAGACACGTCGAAGGCGCATATCAGTATACCATTTTCCGTTAAATTTTTTTCTCCCTCAATACAGATTCAATCAGTTTGCCGCATTTTTCAATTCTTAATCTAAATCGCTCACGATCACGTGCAACTTCTTCCCACCGGCCTCGGCGAGCGGCTCTGTACGCATAATCCCATGCATACATCACATGAATTTGAGCTCGAGTATCGAATCGAACGTGCTTTTCCATATTTTCAATATCCTCTTCGTCCCAATTTCATCGCAGTTTGAAAAAATATATGCCGCGGCACCCTGCGCTACATCTGCTCACGCACCAGTCAGTGATAGGGAAACGCTTATATAAATTCGGTCAGAAGAATACTTGTTAGGGGCATTTCGACGTTTTTCCTTCAGGTGCCGAGGACCAGCGAGACACTATCATAGGCGCCTCTAAGATTTTATGTTCGGCCTTTTCCAGACTGCGGTCTGGTCCTTAGCACACAAACAGAAATAATTTATGACCAACGATAAGGTTGCGACAAACAGACGCACTGGCCCGGGAGGGTAACGTCGTGTGCGGTTGAAAGGTCTAACGCTCCGGCCCGCTATTTACTTGTTAGAGATAACAATATTCCAATGCCAGCATGAAAGACAAGCTGCACTGCAGCTGTCAGAAATAGCGGCATTCTAATACCACCCTCAAAACTAGCCCCCCCCCCCCCCACCCCGCCCTACAGAGACGCCAGTCTAATTGATAATCATCAATCAAATGTCGCCATGAAAAATAAGGCGCCCCGCCGCTGCCAGAGATAGCGGCATTCCAATACCACCCTCAAAGCTAGCCCCCCCCCCCTCCCACCCACCCCCTCCCAATGCCTCGACCCATAAAGATTAGGTGTCCTCCAGTTGTTAGAGATCCCCCCCTCCCTCCGATCGACTCCGTGCATTCGGACTCTTAAAGATAGCCCCCCCACCCCCCGGGTTCGGGTCTCGGCTAAGTGGTTCGTGTCTGAGCTAAAAAATGTCGGTAAATGTCGGGGTAGGGATCTTGAGTTAGAACTGTCCTTGTTACACTACTATCGAGATTTTAACTACGAACCGAACCCCCCCCCTCCCCCCCCCCCCCGTCCCCTTCACATGGGAAAAAAATTGAATCCCGGAACTATTTCGAATTAAAATGCTAATTTGACTAGACTATACATCAAATTGCGTATTCGAGACTCATTTCATCTAGCGACCGAAAAGTAGTGCAACTGAAGATCAAGGCAAAATCATTTTGAAAATCGACGTTTCCCTTCGTGTTCTTTTAACGGAAGGTTGAGTTCCGTTCAATGTTTCAATATTGTGATTCTCGCTCTTGTCAATACTTTCATCTCCAGAGGGAGTTACGAACGCCGACTTGTTGTGCGACGCGTGATCGAAATACGATCCAGTCTTCTGCATTTCCCACTGCCCGAGATAAAATCAACATATCCGACTACACGATTCCATTTTACACAATATTCGACTATTTCTGATGCCCTTGTCGTCTTTGATTTCATCTGCTGCGGCAGTAACGAACATCCATGACTAACTGCGAGGAAAACGGTGAAAGGACATTCTGCATTTACACTGCGCGAGATGAAATCCGCGTCGCGATCGAATCTTTCGATCCATTTAAATATTGCTCTACATCAAATTTCATATTTCAGACTGATTTTATCCAACGATCGACAAGTAGTGCAGATGAAGATGAAGGCAAAATCATTTTGATAATCAAAATTACGATCGAATTTCCTGCTTTTTCCACTCTGCGAGATGAAATCAAAATTTCCGACTGCACGATTCCATTCTACTTTGACTACTTATGATGTTTGACTATTTATGATGCCCTTGTCGTCTTTGATTTCATCTGCTGCTGCAGTAGCGAACGTCCATGACTAACCGCCAGAAAAATAGCGAAAGGAGATTCTGCGACTTTCACTGCGCGAGATGAAATCCGCGTTTCCGATCGAAGCTTCCAATTCTTTTAAATATTTACCTGTATAAAATTCCATTTTTCAGACTGATTTCATCTCCAGCCTTCAAGGTAAACTATCAAATAGGAATGCAGCTTAAGGTGAATGAAAAATCATTTCAAAAATCTACTATGCCCCTCGTATCATCCATTGAAAAGTAGTATTCTTGTTTAATGTTTAAATATTGTAATGCCCGCTCCTGTAAATGGTTTCATCTCTAGTGGGAATTACGAACGCCTACTTGTAGGGTTACACGTGATCGATATTGCGATCGAATCTGCTCCTGCTTTATACGAGATGAATATGATGATACTTTTGTACGAGATGAAATCAACATTTCCATTAGCACGATTCCATTCTATTGAACATTTGACTATTTACGATGCTTTTGCTGTTTTTTATTTCATCTGCTGCGTCAGTAGCGAACGTTCATGACTAACCGCGAGGAAAACGGTGAAAGGACATTCTGCACATTCACTGCGCGAGATGAAATCCGAGTTCCCGGTCGAATCTTTCGATTCGTTCACCTTCAGATAACGAGCATACGTGTATTGAGAATTAAAATTTCTACCCTTAGGAGGTGAAATAAGTGGCGAGTACGGCACGCAAAAATATAAAATAATGTCAAAGATCAAATGGACCCATTGGCGATTTTTGTTTCATTTCCAGACATCCGATAACGAGCAGCCCGATCTCGATATTCACATTTCGACACATCACGGTGTGAAACAAATCGTCAGTGCTGCATTAACGATCGTTAAATATTATGCGAGTCTTGATAAACCCTACAGCGATTTTTTTTTTTAAATTTATTACCTTCAGATAACAAGCATACGTTTATTTAGATTTCCACTCTTCACCCTTAGGAGGTAAAACAAGTGGAGAGTACGGCACGAAAAATTATATAATAATGTCATGGATCAGATGGACCCAATGGTCATGTTTTTTTTTTTTTTATTTTTTTTTTATTTTTTAACATCGGATAACGAGCAACCCGCTTTCGAGCTTTACATTTTGATGCCTTGAAGGGCGAAACAAATCACGAGAGCTGCATTAAAACTTGCGAAATATGGTTTCCCGAAATGGACCCATTGGCGATTTTTGTTTCATTTCCAGACATCCGATAACGAGCAGCCCGATCTCGATATTCACATTTCGACACATCACGGTGTGAAACAAATCGTCAGTGCTGAATTAACAATCGTTAAATATTATGCGAGTCTTGATAAACCCTACAGCGATTTTTTTTTACATTTATTACCTTCAGATAACGAGCATACGTTTATTTAGATTTCCACTCTTCACCCTTAGGAGGTAAAACAAGAGGAGAGTACGGCACGAAAAATTATATAATAATGTCATGGATCAGATGGACCCAATGGTCATGTTTTTTTTAATTTTTTTATTTTTTTTATTTTTTAACATCGGATAACGAGCAACCCGCTTTCGAGCGTTACATTTTGATGCCTTGAAGGGCGAAACAAATCACGAGAGCTGCATTAAAACTTGCGAAATATGGTTTTTTACTTTACAATCTCCACAGATAAATTCGATTCATTTATATGCTTTAGATAAAGAGCATTTCCATAGTCCAACCATCCGTTCCAACCTTCACAGGTGAAACAATCTGCGAGGCTAGCACGTGACATCGAAAAATATTTATGGGGAACAGAAAAAACCCAATGTCTATGTTTATTTCGTATCTCAACACAAGACAACGAATAATCAGACCTTGAGGTTCACACTTTGACACCTTTAGAGGTGAAACAAATCGTGAGTGCGGTATTAAAAATCGTAATACGGAGTTAGAGACCCTATGAACCCCACAGCCCTATTGGTATTATTTATTCGCTTTCGATCACGAGTATACGTTCAGCGAGCTTAACACTTTACAATCTTACGTGGTAAAACAAATAACAAGTTTTCGTACAAAAAAATCAGAAAATGTTCTCAGCGATCGCAACACTCAATCCGCCTTGTTGGTTTCGTTTTTAATGCTACATAAAGAGCAGTACGCTTGCGAGGTTCACATTCATAAGATGTAACCTTAACACCCTTAAGAGGTTAAAGAAAGCGCAAGTGCTGCACTAAACGACGTCGTGAAATATTATTGGCGACCAAGAAAACCTCATGGCTATCGTATTCTTTCTTCGCTTTGGATAACGAACAGATTAACTCCTAGGACTGAAACAAAACTGTACAATATATTAATGGGAGTTACATAATATGCTCCAATAGAATGTTATAAAGTACGTCTGTTAAGTAACTATGTTGGCTGCGTCACAAGCATTCTATGCGACCCCTTTTCGGCTTACAGGAGCATACTGAACAAAAAAATAATATGTGAATAATAAATGAAAATAAATTACTTTCTTTATATCTGAAAATATACGACTTTCGGCACTAACTTGGTATTGTCATATACAATATTTTTTTTTTTAAGACAGGTACATTTTTTTTAATATCACACGGCACAAACATTATTAAGTACATTTCTTTAGCGTGTCACAGTGCACAAAGAACCTAAACACGATCCTCCAACAGGTTACTGCATACACGAATATGCGACTTTCACAGTATAGAATATTGAGGAATAGTTTTGTACTCTGTTCCCAAGAACGATCGGAAAAAGTATTTCGGCATATTATAAGCGGTATATTATGAGTGGTATAAGTTGTGTAGCTTTGCTTAAGCAGCGAGCGTTCCATATTACGTCAATAATTTATTTTAAAGGAATAAAGTACCATAAATACGGTAAAATATAAAATTTAATCGGAAACCTCCTGTTGAACAATTACAACTCGGAAAATGACCTACGCTTGATTGAGGTTACACTCGTTTCGTTAAAAAACATTCATCCTTTGAACTTTGTAGACAGCACAACTGTTTTGTTATCGCCAGCAGTTGTGCATGGACATGTCCGAGGGAGCTCAAATATTGATGCGTTTCTATTTTTCTCGTCCTGAATTTTTTTCTTTATTTTGATTGTATATCGCATTATAAGAAAAGAGAATATTTGATTTTCTTTGGATGCATAAACGTTTTTTTTTCTTACCACCCAAAGTGCTATTCTCCTTGAAGAGTAATCTAACACAAGAAGATTTCAGAAGGCAAAACCGGAACAAAAATATAAATTGAAAAAGGAAAGCCACGTATTTATGCACTTAACATTGAGTCGCATAACGTGCGAACTGGGGTGAAAAACGGTTTTTTTTTTCAATTATCTCGCTTGTTATTAACTGAAACGGAAAAATTCTGAGCGACAATCGGGTAGCGAATTTGATATTCTACAACTTTTATTTCTATCGATTTCACCCTAGAATCGATATTTTAGGAGTTTTAATTTAAATACGAGTGGAAAAGTGGTTTACTTCAACTATCTCGATTATTATGAACATGAACGGAAAGATGCTAGAGAACAATCACGCAGGGAATTTTATTCTCTACAACTTTAGTCGTTTAGTCCTTATCCTAATTTCACTCTAGGATCGATATTTCAGGACTTGAAATTTAAGTAGGGGTGGAAAAGTGGTTTTCTTCAATTATCCCGATCATTATCAGCTGCAACGGAAAAATGCTAAGAGACAATCACGTATGGACTTTTATTCTCTAGACCTTTGGTAATTTAAAGACGGGGTATAAAATTTATTTATCCATTGTTGCTTATTATTTGATTGGAAGTCGCATACACGCAACAAAAAAAGTTTTCTTCGATCAAAACTAAAAATAATTAAGTAACTATATCAGAAACAGTTTTGTTCTTGATCCATAGTACAAGATATAATATAATTTTTTAATCGAATACCGAACTATTCTCAATGCAAAACTTGTTTTCCTTAAGCTCCCACTAATTTTTATATCCCGTTTTGAAATTCAAAGTCCTGAAATATCGATCCTAGGGTAAAATTGGCAAGGACGAAGATTGTAAAGAATAAAATTCCCTACGTGATGATTTTTCAGCATTTTTCCATTTAAGCTAACAACAACCGAGATAATTCAAAAAAAAACCCGTTTTTCACGCCTATTCGCACATTATGCGACCCAAGTCGAAGAATATCAACCCCAGGGTAAAAATAATAGAAACCTAACAGGTGGGGAATTCAATTCCCTGCAACTGTGGTTCCTACCATTTTCACTCTTAAGTAAAAAACAAGCGAGTTATTGGAGAAACCAAAAACCTCCCGTTAAGTCAATATGGCGGCGAAAGCAACTAAGAGATATCCCGAGAATCGAGATTTACACTACCCCCCCCCCCCCAAACCCCTTCGACATAGGAAAAAAATTAAGTCCCGAAATAAATTCGATTTGAAGCCTTTTTTTTCGTCTAATTTGACTGGACTAGCGTTGGAACATGAAAAAGTCGCTGCCTGATCATTATTTTCAGTGATGAAATGAAGTCTTCGACGAATCGGCTAATCGAACTTGCCGATTTGATTTTTCAAAAAATTTGGGCCCTTGTCCGTGGCCAGAAAATTATCTGGTCATTGAAGATATCGAGACAAAATGCAACTGTGCGACTGGCTAAATCGGATAAATATCTGCTGAAACGAAGTCATAACCTGACGGTACGAAAAGTTTGTTTCTTAATAGTTCGAGACTTTCCTGGACAGGCCCACCCGTAAGAATGTCGCGAAACGAGTAATCGGGTGACCGGCTACATAGGATGCTTTTTTTCGGCTCTCCGCCTGTTTATTATCGTTGTTGCTAAAATAAAATGCTTCTGTCGAGAAAAAAATTGATAAAACAAGAACATTTGGAATAGGCGTCATTATCATTAATCATTTCATTTTTCATCAATTTTTCTCAGCATTGCTAAAAAACAATTTTTTTATTATCCATGTCATTTCTTTTTATTCAAATCACATGGGCCGTCGCGACAAACAAAACCAAACTATCTAACAAACAACACGAATCCCAACTCTTGCAGGAAGATTTTCGATTTTTGAGATGATTTTCCCTTCATCTCAAGCTGCACCACTGACCGTTCATTCTCCATGAAAGCCGGAGATGAAATCAGTCTCAAATATGCAATGTCGTGTCGTCGAATATTGAAAAAAAAAGATTTGTGCGATCGCGAAAACGGATTTCATCTTGAGCAGTCAAAAAAGTCAAAGGTTCTTTCGCCTTTTTTTCTTTCGGTGAACAACGAACGCTCGCGAAATCCGCAGGGACATGAAATCAAACATGACAAGGGCATCGTAAATGTACAAATATTTGGCAGAACCGAATAATGCAATTGGAAATGTTGATTTCATCTCCCACAGTGCGCAATGCAGGGGATTCGATCATAATTCGCGTCACTTGTAGCGATACGAGTACACGAGCTCTCTAAATTATCGCTGGAGATTAATTCAGTTGCAATAGCAGGATCGACAATATTTTGCTATAAAACAAAACCATACTGTCGAACAAAAAACACGAATCCCATCTCGTGCAAGGAGATTCTAGATTTTTTAAACGATTTTTCGTTCATCTGAAGCTGCACCACTTACCGCTCATTCTGCATGAAAGGCAGAGATGAAATCAGTCTCGAATATGGAATGTCGTGTCGTCGAATATTGAGAAAAATTGAACTGTCCGATCAGAAAAATGGATTTCATCTCGAGCAGTGAAAGAAATAGAATGTTCTTTCGCCTTTTTTCCTTTCGGTGAACAACGAGCGCTCGCGAAAATCTCAAGGAGATGAAATCAAACATGACAAGGGCATCGTAATTCTACAAATATTTGGTAGAACCGAATGTTGCAATTGGAAATGTTGATTTCATCTCCCACAGTGCGCAATGCAGGGGATTCGATTCAAATTCCCGTCACTTGTACCGATACGAGTACACGAGCTCTCGAAATTATCGCTGAAGATTAATTCAGTTGCAGTAGCAGGATCGATAATATTTTGCTATTAAGCAAAACCATACTATCCAACAAAAAACACGAATCCCATCTCGTGCAAGGAGATTCTAGATTTTTTAAACGGTTTTTCGTTCATCTAAAGCTGCACCACTTACCGTTCATTCTGCATGAAAGGCAGAGATGAAATCAGTCTCGAATATGGAATGTCGTGTCGTCGAATATTGAGAAAAATTGAACTGTCCGATCAGAAAAATGGATTTCATCTCGAGCAGTGAAAGAAATAGAATGTTCTTTCGCCTCTTTTCCTTTCGGTGGACAACGAGCGCTCGGGAAATCCGCAGGGAGATGAAATCAAACATGACAAGGGCATCGTAAATGTACAAATATTTGGTAAAACGGAAT
Organism: Rhorus exstirpatorius; assembly: GCA_963564615.1. NCBI lineage: Eukaryota > Metazoa > Arthropoda > Insecta > Hymenoptera > Ichneumonidae > Rhorus > Rhorus exstirpatorius. The sequence goes on along the minus strand of OY751321.1, from coordinate 876,048 downwards.
AGTGCAATTGGAAATGTTGATTTCATCTCCCACAGTGCGCAATGCAGGGGATTCGATCATAATTCGCGTCACTTGTAGCGATACAAGTACACGAGCTCTCGAAATTATCGCTGGAGATTAATTCAGTTGCAATAGCAGAATCAATAATATTTTGCTATAAAACAAAACCATACTATCCAACAAAAAACACGAATCCCATCTCGTGCAAGGAGATTGTAGATTTTTGAAACGATTTTTCGTTCATCTGATGCTCCTACCGTTCGAAGCACTTACCGTTTATTCTGCATAAAAGGCAGAGATGAAATCAGTCTCAAATATGGAATGTCGTGTCGTCGAATATTGAAAAAAATAGAACTGTCCGATCAGGAAGATGGATTTCATCTCGAGCAGTGAAATAAGTAGAATGTTCTCTCGTCTTTTTTCCTTTCGGTGAACAACGAGCGCTCGCGAAATCCGCAGGGAGATGAAATCAAACATGACAAGGGCATCGTAAATGTACAAATATTTGGTAGAACCGAATGTTGCAATTGGAAATGTTGATTTCATCTCCCACAGTGCGCAATGCAGGGGATTCGATTCAAATTCCCGTCACTTGTAGCTATACGAGTACACGAGCTCTCTAAATTATCGCTGAAGATTAATTCAGTTGCAGTAGCAGGATCGATAATATTTTGCTATTAAGGAAAACCATACTATCCAACAAAAAACACGAATCCCATCTCGTGCAAGGAGATTCTAGATTTTTTAAACGATTTTTAGTTCATCTGAAGCTGCACCACTTACCGTTCATTCTGCATGAAAGGCTGAGATGAAATCAGTCTCGAATATGGAATGTCGTGTCGTCGAATATTGAGAAAAATAGAACTGTCCGATCAGGAAGATGGATTTCATCTCGAGCAGTGAAATAGTTAGAATGTTCTCTCGTCTTTTTTCCTTTCGGTGAACAACGAGCGCTCGCGAAATGCGCAGGGAGATGAAATCAAACATGACAAGGGCATCGTAAATGTACAAATATTTGGTAGGACCGAATGTTGCAAGTGGAAATGTTGATTTCATCTCCCACAGTGCGCAATGCAGGGGATTCGATCATAATTCGCGTCACTTGTAGCGATACGAGTACACGAGCTCTCGAAATTATCGCTGGAGATTAATTCAGTTGCAATAGCAGGATCGACAATATTTTGCTATAAAACAAAACCATACTATCCAACAAAAAACACGAATCCCATCTCGTGCAAGGAGATTGTAGATTTTTGAAACGATTTTTCGTCCATCTGAAGCTCTTACCGTTCGAAGCACTTACCGTTTATTCTGCATGAAAGGCAGAGATGAAATCAGTCTCGAAAATGGAATGTCGTGTCGTCGAATATTCAGAAAAATTGATTTTTCCGATCGGGATGATGGATTTCATCTCGAGCAGTGAAAGAAATAGAATGTTCTTTCGCCTTTTTTCCTTTCGGTGAACAACGAGCGCTCGCGAAAATCTCAAGGAGATGAAATCAAACATGACAAGGGCATCGTAATTCTACAAATATTTGGTAGAACCGAATGTTGCAATTGGAAATGTTGATTTCATCTCCCACAGTGCGCAATGCAGGGGATTCGATTCAAATTCCCGTCACTTGTAGCTATACGAGTACACGAGCTCTCGAAATTATCGCTGGAGATTAATTCAGTTGCAATAGCAGGATCGACAATATTTTGCTATAAAACAAAACCAAACTGTCCAAAAAAAAACACGAATCCCATCTCGTGCAAGGAGATTCTAGATTTTTTAAACGATTTTTCGTTCATCTGAAGCTGCACCACTTACCGTTCATTCTGCATGAAAGGCAGAGATGAAATCAGTCTCGAATATGGAATGTCGTGTCGTCGAATATTGAGAAAAATTGAACTGTCCGATCAGAAAAATGGATTTCATCTCGAGCAGTGAAAGAAATAGAATGTTCTTTCGCCTTTTTTCCTTTCGGTGGACAACGAGCGCTCGGGAAATCCGCAGGGAGATGAAATCAAACATGACAAGGGCATCGTAAATGTACAAATATTTGGTAGAACCGAATGTTGCAAGTGGAAATGTTGATTTCATCTCCCACAGTGCGCAATGCAAGGGATTCGATCATAATTCGCGTCACTTGTAGCGATACAAGTACACGAGCTCTCGAAATTATCGCTGGAGATTAATTCAGTTGCAATAGCAGAATCGATAATATTTTGCTATAAAACAAAACCATACTATCCAACAAAAAACACGAATCCCATCTCGTGCAAGGAGATTGTAGATTTTTGAAACGATTATTCGTTCATCTGAAGCTCTTACCGTTCGAAGCACTTACCGTTTATTCTGCATAAAAGGCAGAGATGAAATCAGTCTCAAATATGGAATGTCGTGTCGTCGAATATTGAAAAAAATAGAACTGTCCGATCAGGAAGATGGATTTCATCTCGAGCAGTGAAATAAGTAGAATGTTCTCTCGTCTTTTTTCCTTTCGGTGAACAACGAGCGCTCGCGAAATCCGCAGGGAGATGAAATCAAACATGACAAGGGCATCGTAAATGTACAAATATTTGGTAGAACCGAATGTTGCAAGTGGAAATGTTGATTTCATCTCCCACAGTGCGCAATGCAGGGGATTCGATCATAATTCGCGTCACTTGTAGCGATACGAGTACACGAGCTCTCGAAATTATCGCTGAAGATTAATTCAGTTGCGGTAGCAGGATCGATAATATTTTGCTATTGAGCAAAACCATACTGTCCAACGAAAAACACGAATCCCATCTCCTGCAAGGAAATTCTAAATTTTTGAAACGATTTTCCGTTTATCTGCAGCTGCACCACCGACCTTTCATTCTCCATGAAAGGCAGAGATGAAATCAGTCTCGAATATGGAATGTCGTGTCGTCGAATATTGAGAAAAATTGAACTGTCCGATCAGAAAAATGGATTTCATCTCGAGCAGTGAAAGAAATAGAATGTTCTTTCGCCTTTTTTCCTTTCGGTGAACAACGAGCGCTCGCGAAAATCTCAAGGAGATGAAATCAAACATGACAAGGGCATCGTAATTCTACAAATATTTGGTAGAACCGAATGTTGCAATTGGAAATGTTGATTTCTTCTCCCACAGTGCGCAATGCAGGGGATTCGATTCAAATTCCCGTCACTTGTAGCTATACGAGTACACGAGCTCTCTAAATTATCGCTGGAGATTAATTCAGTTGCAATAGCAGGATCGACAATATTTTGCTATAAAACAAAACCATACTGTCCAACAAAAATCACGAATCCCATCTCGTGCAAGGAGATTCTAGATTTTTTAAACGATTTTTCGTTCATCTGAAGCTGCACCACTTACCGTTCATTCTGCATGAAAGGCAGAGATGAAATCAGTCTCGAATATGGAATGTCGTGTCGTCGAATATTGAGAAAAATAGAACTGTCCGATCAGGAAGATGGATTTCATCTCGAGCAGTGAAATAAGTAGAATGTTCTCTCGTCTTTTTTCCTTTCGGTGAACAACGAGCGCTCGCGAAATCCGCAGGGAGATGAAATCAAACATGACAAGGGCATCGTAAATGTACAAATATTTGGTAGGACCGAATGTTGCAAGTGGAAATGTTGATTTCATCTCCCACAGTGCGCAATGCAGGGGATTCGATCATAATTCGCGTCACTTGTAGCGATACGAGTACACGAGCTCTCGAAATTATCGCTGGAGATTAATTCAGTTGCAATAGCAGGATCGACAATATTTTGCTATAAAACAAAACCATACTATCCAACAAAAAACACGAATCCCATCTCGTGCAAGGAGATTCTAGATTTTTTAAACGATTTTTCGTTCATCTGAAAATGCACCACTTACCGCTCATTCTGCATGAAAGGCAGAGATGAAATCAGTCTCGAATATGGAATGTCGTGTCGTCGAATATTGAGAAAAATTGAACTGTCCGATCAGAAAAATGGATTTCATCTCGAGCAGTGAAAGAAATAGAATGTTCTTTCGCCTTTTTTCCTTTCGGTGAACAACGAGCGCTCGCGAAAATCTCAAGGAGATGAAATCAAACATGACAAGGGCATCGTAATTCTACAAATATTTGGTAGAACCGAATGTTGCAATTGGAAATGTTGATTTCATCTCCCACAGTGCGCAATGCAGGGGATTCGATTCAAATTCCCGTCACTTGTACCGATACGAGTACACGAGCTCTCGAAATTATCGCTGAAGATTAATTCAGTTGCAGTAGCAGGATCGATAATATTTTGTTATTAAGCAAAACCATACTATCCAACAAAAAACACGAATCCCATCTCGTGCAAGGAGATTCTAGATTTTTTAAACGGTTTTTCGTTCATCTAAAGCTGCACCACTTACCGTTCATTCTGCATGAAAGGCAGAGATGAAATCAGTCTCGAATATGGAATGTCGTGTCGTCGAATATTGAGAAAAATTGAACTGTCCGATCAGAAAAATGGATTTCATCTCGAGCAGTGAAAGAAATAGAATGTTCTTTCGCCTCTTTTCCTTTCGGTGGACAACGAGCGCTCGGGAAATCCGCAGGGAGATGAAATCAAACATGACAAGGGCATCGTAAATGTACAAATATTTGGTAAAACGGAATAGTGCAATTGGAAATGTTGATTTCATCTCCCACAGTGCGCAATGCAGGGGATTCGATCATAATTCGCGTCACTTGTAGCGATACAAGTACACGAGCTCTCGAAATTATCGCTGGAGATTAATTCAGTTGCAATAGCAGAATCAATAATATTTTGCTATAAAACAAAACCATACTATCCAACAAAAAACACGAATCCCATCTCGTGCAAGGAGATTGTAGATTTTTGAAACGATTTTTCGTTCATCTGAAGCTCTTACCGTTCGAAGCACTTACCGTTTATTCTGCATAAAAGGCAGAGATGAAATCAGTCTCAAATATGGAATGTCGTGTCGTCGAATATTGAAAAAAATAGAACTGTCCGATCAGGAAGATGGATTTCATCTCGAGCAGTGAAATAAGTAGAATGTTCTCTCGTCTTTTTTCCTTTCGGTGAACAACGAGCGCTCGCGAAATCCGCAGGGAGATGAAATCAAACATGACAAGGGCATCGTAAATGTACAAATATTTGGTAGAACCGAATGTTGCAATTGGAAATGTTGATTTCATCTCCCACAGTGCGCAATGCAGGGGATTCGATTCAAATTCCCGTCACTTGTAGCTATACGAGTACACGAGCTCTCTAAATTATCGCTGAAGATTAATTCAGTTGCAGTAGCAGGATCGACAATATTTTGCTATTAAGGAAAACCATACTATCCAACAAAAAACACGAATCCCATCTCGTGCAAGGAGATTCTAGATTTTTTAAACGATTTTTAGTTCATCTGAAGCTGCACCACTTACCGTTCATTCTGCATGAAAGGCTGAGATGAAATCAGTCTCGAATATGGAATGTCGTGTCGTCGAATATTGAGAAAAATAGAACTGTCCGATCAGGAAGATGGATTTCATCTCGAGCAGTGAAATAAGTAGAATGTTCTCTCGTCTTTTTTCCTTTCGGTGAACAACGAGCGCTCGCGAAATGCGCAGGGAGATGAAATCAAACATGACAAGGGCATCGTAAATGTACAAATATTTGGTAGGACCGAATGTTGCAAGTGGAAATGTTGATTTCATCTCCCACAGTGCGCAATGCAGGGGATTCGATCATAATTCGCGTCACTTGTAGCGATACGAGTACACGAGCTCTCGAAATTATCGCTGGAGATTAATTCAGTTGCAATAGCAGGATCGACAATATTTTGCTATAAAACAAAACCATACTATCCAACAAAAAACACGAATCCCATCTCGTGCAAGGAGATTGTAGATTTTTGAAACGATTTTTCGTCCATCTGAAGCTCTTACCGTTCGAAGCACTTACCGTTTATTCTGCATGAAAGGCAGAGATGAAATCAGTCTCGAAAATGGAATGTCGTGTCGTCGAATATTCAGAAAAATTGATTTTTCCGATCGGGATGATGGATTTCATCTCGAGCAGTGAAAGAAATAGAATGTTCTTTCGCCTTTTTTCCTTTCGGTGAACAACGAGCGCTCGCGAAAATCTCAAGGAGATGAAATCAAACATGACAAGGGCATCGTAATTCTACAAATATTTGGTAGAACCGAATGTTGCAATTGGAAATGTTGATTTCATCTCCCACAGTGCGCAATGCAGGGGATTCGATTCAAATTCCCGTCACTTGTAGCTATACGAGTACACGAGCTCTCTAAATTATCGCTGGAGATTAATTCAGTTGCAATAGCAGGATCGACAATATTTTGCTATAAAACAAAACCATACTGTCGAACAAAAAACACGAATCCCATTTCGTGCAAGGAGATTCTAGATTTTTTAAACGATTTTTCGTTCATCTGAAGCTGCACCACTTACCGTTCATTCTGCATGAAAGGCAGAGATGAAATCAGTCTCGAATATGGAATGTCGTGTCGTCGAATATTGAGAAAAATTGAACTGTCCGATCAGAAAAATGGATTTCATCTCGAGCAGTGAAAGAAATAGAATGTTCTTTCGCCTTTTTTCCTTTCGGTGGACAACGAGCGCTCGGGAAATCCGCAGGGAGATGAAATCAAACATGACAAGGGCATCGCAAATGTACAAATATTTGGTAAAACGGAATAGTGCAATTGGAAATGTTGATTTCATCTCCCACAGTGCGCAATGCAGGGGATTCGATCATAATTCGCGTCACTTGTAGCGATACAAGTACACGAGCTCTCGAAATTATCGCTGGAGATTAATTCAGTTGCAATAGCAGAATCAATAATATTTTGCTATAAAACAAAACCATACTATCCAACAAAAAACACGAATCCCATCTCGTGCAAGGAGATTGTAGATTTTTGAAACGATTTTTCGTTCATCTGAAGCTCTTACCGTTCGAAGCACTTACCGTTTATTCTGCATAAAAGGCAGAGATGAAATCAGTCTCAAATATGGAATGTCGTGTCGTCGAATATTGAAAAAAATAGAACTGTCCGATCAGGAAGATGGATTTCATCTCGAGCAGTGAAATAAGTAGAATGTTCTCTCGTCTTTTTTCCTTTCGGTGAACAACGAGCGCTCGCGAAATCCGCAGGGAGATGAAATCAAACATGACAAGGGCATCGTAAATGTACAAATATTTGGTAGAACCGAATGTTGCAAGTGGAAATGTTGATTTCATCTCCCACAGTGCGCAATGCAGGGGATTCGATCATAATTCGCGTCACTTGTAGCGATACGAGTACACGAGCTCTCGAAATTATCGCTGAAGATTAATTCAGTTGCAGTAGCAGGATCGATAATATTTTGCTATTGAGCAAAACCATACTGTCCAACAAAAAACACGAATCCCATCTCCTGCAAGGAAATTCTAAATTTTTGAAACGATTTTCCGTTTATCTGCAGCTGCACCACCGACCTTTCATTCTCCATGAAAGGCAGAGATGAAATCAGTCTCGAATATGGAATGTCGTGTCGTCGAATATTGAGAAAAATTGAACTGTCCGATCAGAAAAATGGATTTCATCTCGAGCAGTGAAAGAAATAGAATGTTCTTTCGCCTTTTTTCCTTTCGGTGAACAACGAGCGCTCGCGAAAATCTCAAGGAGATGAAATCAAACATGACAAGGGCATCGTAATTCTACAAATATTTGGTAGAACCGAATGTTGCAATTGGAAATGTTGATTTCATCTTCCACAGTGCGCAATGCAGGGGATTCCATTCAAATTCCTGTCACTTGTAGCTATACGAGTACACGAGCTCTCTAAATTATCGCTGGAGATTAATTCAGTTGCAATAGCAGGATCGACAATATTTTGCTATAAAACAAAACCATACTGTCCAACAAAAAACACGAATCCCATCTCGTGCAAGGAGATTCTAGATTTTTTAAACGATTTTTCGTTCATCTGAAGCTGCACCACTTACCGTTCATTCTGCATGAAAGGCAGAGATGAAATCAGTCTCGAATATGGAATGTCGTGTCGTCGAATATTGAGAAAAATAGAACTGTCCGATCAGGAAGATGGATTTCATCTCGAGCAGTGAAATAAGTAGAATGTTCTCTCGTCTTTTTTCCTTTCGGTGAACAACGAGCGCTCGCGATATCCGCAGGGAGATGAAATCAAACATGACAAGGGCATCGTAAATGTACAAATATTTGGTAGGACCGAATGTTGCAAGTGGAAATGTTGATTTCATCTCCCACAGTGCGCAATGCAGGGGATTCGATCATAATTCGCGTCACTTGTAGCGATACGAGTACACGAGCTCTCGAAATTATCGCTGTAGATTAATTCAGTTGCAATAGCAGGATCGACAATATTTTGCTATAAAACGAAACCATACTATCCAACAAAAAACACGAATCCCATCTCGTGCAAGGAGATTCTAGATTTTTTAAACGATTTTTCGTTCATCTGAAGCTGCACCACTTACCGTTCATTCTGCATGAAAGGCAGAGATGAAAGCAGTCTCGAATATGGAATGTCGTGTCGTCGAATATTGAGAAAAATAGAACTGTCCGATCAGGAAGATGGATTTCATCTCGAGCAGTGAAATAAGTAGAATGTTCTCTCGTCTTTTTTCCTTTCGGTGAACAACGAGCGCTCGCGAAATCCGCAGGGAGATGAAATCAAACATGACAAGGGCATCGTAAATGTACAAATATTTGGTAGGACCGAATGTTGCAAGTGGAAATGTTGATTTCATCTCCTACAGTGCGCAATGCAGGGGATTCGATCATAATTCGCGTCACTTGTAGCGATACGAGTACGCGAGCTCTCGAAATTATCGCTGGAGATTAATTCAGTTGCAATAGGAGGATCGACAATATTTTGCTATAAAACAAAACCATACTATCCAACAAAAAACACGAATCCCATCTCGTGCAAGGAGATTCTAGATTTTTTAAACGATTTTTCGTTCATCTGAAGCTGCACCACTTACCGTTCATTCTGCATGAAAGGCAGAGATGAAATCAGTCTCGAATATGGAATGTCGTGTCGTCGAATATTGAGAAAAATTGAACTGTCCGATCAGAAAAATGGATTTCATCTCGAGCAGTGAAAGAAATAGAATGTTCTTTCGCCTTTTTTCCTTTCGGTGAACAACGAGCGCTCGCGAAAATCTCAAGGAGATGAAATCAAACATGACAAGGGCATCGTAATTCTACAAATATTTGGTAGAACCGAATGTTGCAATTGAAAATGTTGATTTCATCTCCCACAGTGCGCAATGCAGGGGATTCGATTCAAATTCCCGTCACTTGTAGCTATACGAGTACACGAGCTCTCTAAATTATCGCTGAAGATTAATTCAGTTGCAGTAGCAGGATCGATAATATTTTGCTATTAAGCAAAACCATACTATCCAACAAAAAACACGAATCCCATCTCGTGCAAGGAGATTCTAGATTTTTTAAACGATTTTTCGTTCATCGAAAGCTGCACCACTTACCGTTCATTCTGCATGAAAGGCAGAGATGAAATCAGTCTCGAATATGGAATGTCGTGTCGTCGAATATTGAGAAAAATAGAACTGTCCGATCAGGAAGATGGATTTCATCTCGAGCAGTGAAATAAGTAGAATGTTCTCTCGTCTTTTTTCTTTTCGGTGAACAACGAGCGCTCGCGAAAATCTCAAGGAGATGAAATCAAACATTACAAGGGCATCGTAAATCTACAAATATTTGGTAGAACCGAATGTTGCAATTGGAAATGTTGATTTCATCTCCCACAGTGCGCAATGCAGGGGATTCGATTCAAATTCCCGTCACTTGTAGCTATACAAGTACACGAGCTCTCTAAATTGACGCTGAAGATAAATTCAGTTGCAGTAGCAGGATCGATAATATTTTGCTATTGAGCAAAACCATACTGTCCAACAAAAAACACGAATCCCATCTCCTGCAAGGAGATTCTAAATTTTTGAAACGATTTTCCGTTTATCTGCAGCTGCACCACCGACCTTTCATTCTCCATGAAAGGCAGAGATGAAATCAGTCTCGAATATGGAATGTCGTGTCGTCGAATATTGAGAAAAATTGAACTCTCCGATCAGAAAAATGGATTTCATCTCGAGCAGTGAAAGAAATAGAATGTTCTTTCGCCTTGTTTCCTTTCGGTGAACAACGAGCGCTCGCGAAATCCGCAGGGAGATGAAATCAAACATGACAAGGGCATCGTCAATGTACAAATATTTGGTAGGACCGAATGTTGCAAGTGGAAATGTTGATTTCATCTCCCACAGTGCGCAATGCAGGGGATTCGATCAGAATTCGCGTCACTTGTTGCGATACGAGTACACGAGCTCTCGAAATTATAGCTGGAGATTAATTCAGTTGCAATAGCAGGATCGACAATATTTTGCTATAAAACAAATCCATACTATCCAACAAGAAACACGAATCATATCTCGTGCAAGGAGATTTTAGATATTTGAAACGATTTTCCGTTTATCTGCAGCTGCACCACCGACCTTTTATTCTCCATGAAAGGCAGAGTTGAAATCAGTCTCGAATATGGAATGTCGTGTCGTCGAATATTGAGAAAAATAGAACTGTCCGATCAGGAAGATGGATTTCATCTCGAGCAGTGAAATAAGTAGAATGTTCTCTCGTCTTCTTTCCTTTCGGTGAACAACGAGCGCTCGGGAAATCCGCAGGGAGATGAAATCAAACATGACAAGGGCATCGTAAATGTACAAATATTTGGTAGAACCGAATGTTGCAAGTGGAAATGTTGATTTCATCTCCCACAGTGCGCAATGCAGGGGATTCGATCATAATTCGCGTCACTTGTAGCGATACGAGTACACGAGCTCTCGAAATTATCGCTGGAGATCAATTCAGTTGCAATAGCAGAATCGATAATATTTTGCTACAAAACAAAACCATACTATCCAACAAAAAACACGATTTTCCCGTACATGGTGAGAATTACAAAGAATAAACTTTCTCGGAATCTATCGACATCTCTGGCAGTACGGAAATTGCTCGAGTGGTCGATTCTCTCATCAACCAATAGCCTTATAATTTGACAGTTTTATTGTCGGTATCATGGTTATTAGCTTAAAAGATTCCTGGCGATGCATCTTCATATTAATGAGAATATCAAAATGCCATTTTATTAATTAATAACAATTTTTATTATTATTATACGCAAAGTACGGTTAATTATTTCACACTTTTTTTTATGCACAAATTCATAATAAATTAAAGTTTTGTCAAAAAAATTTCCCGTCATTATTTGGTAAAAAGTTTTCAACGTTTGTTTTCATACTCCAAAAAATTTTTCGTTTCATTTGTTTTATCATTGCAGTTTTCATTTTTCCGTCGCGAGCTCTTTTAATTAAATACATTTTTGGAGCAATGAATGTTTATCTGCGTTCTAACAATGATTTCCAATACTTGTGAAATTATCATGAATTTTTGAATATTATTTAAAATAGCGGCTTTTCCGTATCTTTTTGCTGTATTCCTTGACAAACGTGTTTATTTAACACCAACGACAATAATCTAGGGATGGAACATGAAAAAGTCGCAAAAAGTGCAAGCCACAATTTTTTAATTTTTTTTTTTACTCTCAGCTCCATGCCGATCATTATTGTCAGTGCTGAAGCAAAGGCTTCGACGATCTGGCTAATTGACTTTGCTGATTCGTTTTTTTCAAAACAATTTCAGCCGTTCCTGGCCAGATATCCCCTTGAAAATATCAAGACAAAATGTAACCTTGCGACTGGCTAAACCGGATGCAAATCTTCTGAACCGGAATCACAACCCGCCTCTACAATGAGTTTTTTTTTTTCTAATAATTCGAGACTATCCTGGGCAGATTTGCCCTTTAGAATTTCGCGAAAAAATGTTTTCGGCGACTGCCTAGAGAAGATGCAATTTTTTTTCAGTTCTCCGCCTTTTTATTGTTTTTGGTCCTAAAATAAAAAGATTTTGTCGAAAAAAACATTTTTAAAAACCAACATTTGAAAAAGCCACCATCATAAATAATTACTAAATTTTTTTATCAATTTTTACTCATCATTGCGAAAAAATTATTTTCCTGCTGATTCTCGTCATTTGTTTTTATTCTCATAAGCCAGGCCATCGCGACAAGCATGAACATTGCCGCACGCCTAGCGTTTATTTGTTTCGCTCTCGCGCGTTCGTGTAGTGTCCAACGGTGTGGGTTTACGAGTGTTTTGTTTCACGAACCTCGCTACTACCGACGTCGTCCCCTCAGCTGTCTCAACCCTTTCAAATTTCTCTTCGATCGAGCGCTGATTGGTCGACGTTGGTCTACCTTGGTCGACTTTAAATCGCTAATAACTCCACATAATTTGATTTTACAAAATTTTCGAAAAGGACTTTTCTGCTCCGTTTTCGACGCTCTACCTGAATCTCATAATATGATCAGTACGTTAGCATACACCCTGTATGTGAATAATATGAGGTCTGCCACAGTTATTAAATAGTAATGGTTTCTTGATAAAGTCGTTGTATTGTTTACCAGGTACTCCTAATTCCCCCATATGACATTTTTAAACACATGCGAATATTTTAGTAAGTATTTATCGGATTTTTTCAATCGGCCACTTTTAATTTCACAGCTTTGATACCAGATTCATAGTAAGTAACCCCCGAAACCTCCGAACACCAACTTCTCGGTAGATTAGAGGTTTTTTGCATTATTGCAGTGCCATACTGGATCAGCCATTTTGAGTTTCCGAGTTTTGATACTGATTGCATAATCAACAACCCCCAAAACCACTGAAACGAAATTTTTATGTCGATAAATATGGTTTTAGGGGTTTTCGCTATATTTTCGGAAATAAATTTTCCACCGTGTGATGGGTCCGTTAGATTCGAAATATACCGGTTATGCAGATGCTAAAAAAAGGAATGGTTCTGTTGAAAACTGAAAATTCCGATAACTTGTGACGCAATTTTCTGGTTTTTGGCGTCACAGGTCGTCCCGACCAGGGTTTTCTACGAGTTCGAACAAGTTATCGTAATTTTAGCAATTAGCGTGTAAGTTCAGTTTTCCGGTTTTGAGTTATCGAAAGCTATCGTCCCGTAGTAATCGGATCAACGCGAAATAAGACGCCGAGTCACCGTGGATAGGGGCCGAAACAATGAGCCACCCGGTATACCCGGTGTCGAAGGAAGTAATTCGTGGGAGTCTAAAGGCTCGAGTGCGACTCTCGACGCTTCGCGAAAAGGTATGGGTAAAGAAGGGCAGTTTGAGTTACGTATCTGTATGGAAGGCCGTTGGCGTATGGGCCCGCGATTCCCCATCCGCCACGGATTGCCCAATCGCACCGTTATCGTAGTATTAGTTATAGTTGGCCCCCGATTTACCATATCAGAAGAGGACCCCGCGAAGGACGATCATCGCGAGCAACAGGATCCACCCGCCACACCATCTCGGCGTGTCTACGTTATTCGTTTAACGAATATTCATTTATCGAGTTTAGCGTTATCGTTCAATTGAGTTTCGCGTTATCGTTTGAATTTGCCGGTCAGTTACGTTTCGAGCTAAGGCGCTCGAGTCGTTGTGACGTCAGGAGACGAGGGGGATCGCGAGTCCTCGTTACGCGTGCGCGTACTCGTCCCTCTCCATCCTCGTTATCGTCTCGATCAATTTACCTGTTCGATTCGTTCCCTTTTCGGCTTAGCTCTCGATCCGAGCGATTCACCGCTCGGGAAGCTCCCGTCATGTTACCGCTTTTGCTCTCGTATCGCTACGCTATCGTTTCTCTCGAGCTATCTTTTGAACGTTCTTGCCTTCTCCGATATCGTCAGTTACCGAATTTGCTCTCGTTTCGTTCCCGTTATGCTACCGTTTCCTCGAATTACCTTTTTGGGATCTCGATTGCGAGGAATTTCTGTCCTCGAGTTACCGAAATTATTTTGTCGTTGTCGTCACGCTATCGTACTTTCGAGCTCTCTGTCTACGTTCCCGTCTCCGAAGTTATCGCCGTTATCGAAGTAATTTAAGTATCGAATTTATTGTCGTTATCGAAGTAATTCAAGTATCGAAGTTATCGTCGTTATCGATTTACGTTAAGCATCGAACCTATCATCGTTATCGAATTACGTTAAACATCGAATTCATCGTCGTTGCCGCCGTTATTTTGCGTTGCTGCATTTACCGTCGTTATCGAATTTATTTAAGTATCGAGGTTATCGCCGTTATCGAATTTAGTTAAGCATCGAGTTGAGTGTCGTTCTCGAATTTAGTTAAGTATCGACGTTACCGTCATTACCGAATTTGTCTATTCGCTATCGCATTCACTATCGTGACTTGCGGCTCGTTCTCCTATCAGTTATCGAAATTATGAGCTATCGTGATTTCTGTTCGTTTTCCTATCAGTTATCGAAATTATGAGCTATCGTGAGAGGTATTAATAAACTAGCCTGAACCAAGGCCCCATACGTTATTTTTCGAGTTGAGTTCATTTATTTCAGATTACGTTTTTTGAAGGCACTCGAGAGTTAGCCAGCCGTCCACGCCCTCTTTTCACAACCTACACACTGAGCGAATCGGGTGTACCGTCACCGATCTCGCCATCCAACACGCCGGCTTCCCTTTTTCGTGTTTCGTTTACGTCCCTATCAAATTCCGGTTAAGTTCGCGGGTTTGGTGATTCCCGCCGTTCAATTAAAAAGATTACCTGGCGCTCAACGGCTCTCCCGGCGTCGAGGATGGTGAGGTGGGCCGAAGGTGACGCGAATCGCGAGATTCCCGTCACAAACTTCATGAAATCATTGTGAGATGCTGCAGATTCCTGCTTATAAATTATTTCATTGAGCACTGCGCAGACTTTTTTGGCCTCTTGTAGAAGTTCTGATTGTATGCTCAAATAATTGGAGAGGTTTCACGTTACTTTGGTTAACTGAAACTAATGGTGTAGTTGAAGAAACTAATAAATATGATGCAGATAAAATATGTGTAATGCTCACAGTTCATGACGATGATCCAAACTCCTAGCTGTCCTCTCATCATCATCGATTTTTAATTCGTATTGCAATTAGGAAAATACTTGCCCTGAAATTATCTCACTTATGTTCGTAATAAGGAGCTTCTCGAGCTTCTCGAGTTCCGAGCTTCTCGGGTAGTTGTAAAAACTACTGCCAAATTCACACCAGTTCGAGCAATTAATACGTCAAAAACTGGGTCATATTATTTATGTGTCATGTTTTTTTGTTACACATTGGATATCTGCATAGACACGTGGCCCTAACTATAACGAGCTTTGGAAAAATCAATTCATAGTGGATCTTGCCTTCTTGAACTTTAGTTACGTGTACTTTTAATATGCTCATTCGTTTCTGTTAATAATTAGGAGTTTTCTGTTGCAGCCCTGCGGATTGGCGAGGATGGAAAGTATATATTAAATGGAAAATTTATGGTAATGCATCGGAAAGTTATTGTATGGCCTGGACTCACGATCGAGTATAGCGGGCCGGAAACACCTATTGAGCGTTTAAATAGTTCAAGACCAATAAACATTGACATTATCTTAGAGGTAACAATGCCTCACGTGAAATCGTGAAAACCACCAAAATAATGAAACTATTTTTGCATTTAGTAATGCGAAACTTATTCTAGGTTCTGTCGGTCGGAAACGTTTACCCACCGCAAATAACGTACCAATATACTGTACCCAAGTACATTTTAAAAAATTATACATGGGTCCTTAGAAATTGGTCGGACTGTAACTATGCGTGCGATGGACTGAGGTTCCGCAAATCTCAATGCCAACACATTGAGAAAAAGCAATTTGTATCTGATGACTATTGCCGACCAGAAGAAAAACCTCAGGAAGAAAATCAAACATGCAACAGTTACTGTTCATTGAAGTATGTCGATGTAATAAACAATTTTATTCTCAAGATGTTTTTAAAAATACTGTTCTTATGTGTTCCGTTTAGGTGGCAGATCACAGTACTTTCCGAATGTTCGAATCACTGTGGCGCAGGAAATCGTACAGTATCGAGTCAATGTGTCCAAATTCTTAAGACTGTTGATGAAGAAACACCAGAGCCTGTTTCCAATTATGCGTGCGCGCATATTAAGCGCCCATCAAACTCCGAGTCCTGCATCGGTCCTTGTGATGCCACACATTGGTCTTACGGAAAATGGAAGACATGCAGTGCCACATGTGGCGGGGGTATGCAATCGAGAACTGCCTCGTGCATTAATTCACTCGATGAATTCGTCGCAGAATCGGAGTGTGTTGCTAAGGAAAAAATAGTTCAACGTATATGCGGTCAAGAAACGTGTCCAGAATGGAGCTTTGGGGAATGGTCTCCGGTAGGAATTAAGAACTTGCTGGTGGTTACTTGCAATCTAGAGTTTCACAGTTTTGTGGGATTTTTCATTATAACAAAAGTCTTGATTAGCAGATTTACAGTTGAAAGATTGGCTATGGGGCGTCTAAAAAATTATATGCAATTCTCAGCTAGTACGCCCTGAATATATAACGGGAATGAACGTTTAAGAGCCAGTTTGAATCATGAGCTGGATCATTAGTGAAAAAGTAGTGAAAACAAGATGATACTTACCCACAAAGCTTGAGACTGTAATAACACAAAAGGCTGTGGGGAATTCATTCTATATGGCCTACTATGACGTTACTTATCCGGCTTACGAGATAAAAATGCACTGAACAATGTTATGTCAAGGGTAGATGGCCACGCGACAATTTCATGTTTTCAACTTGGTATCCTTCATACTATTTTTACTTACAATAGATAAGATATAGAATATTTTGAATAATTGAATAATGAATTGGTTTCAGTGCTTTGAAAAAGCTTTATGAAGATCTAACCTTTCAAATTCTCAACCCGTAAGGTGGGTTTTGCCGTACTCCAAAGTTGTACGCGTAACAATTTTCATTTGTCATAAATACTATAATTTTTTTGCAGAAAAATCGTTAGACACTTACATTCATTATTAGATGTTGAAATATTGAGACAAACATACGGCTATTACCAGGCTTGTCAGGAATTTAAAGGGCTGTGGTGGCTATGACTACGGTTGTGAATAATACTCTGGGCCATTGCTTGTTGTCCATATGTCACATGCGGGGTCGTTACCCACGCAGAGTTTAACACCGTTTGTGTGACAAACTATGAGCTCATATCTATTTTTTGATTGGATCCCAGGACAGCCTATACAGTTCACTTGCTGAAATTTATTTTGGTGCAAGAAATAACTTGACGACAAGCTTACCGTATTTGATATGTTGAATCTCTTAAAAATTATTGAAAAAAATAAAGCCAATTCAATAAATCGTTTAACGTGAAATGAAAATTATACCTATATGTTTGGGTTCGGACAAGATCACGCTGCTTCACTGACTCATACAATTTTGAGAATAAATTAAGGAGGTAATAGAAATGCAACTCGTTATTCACGTACGACTCTCCCAAACGCACTTGTGACGTAGCCACCTAATTACAAATAATTTTTAATACACGACGGTTATGAGTTTGTGGCAAGAATAGTGACATTAATCTAGCACGTATAAACTTATCTCTGTGATGCAATACACTTTTCGGCTTCTTACGCCCTTATTTAACTTTCGAGAGATTTCTCATAGATCGTGGAATTCCATCAAGATTTAAAGAGCGCTCTGTAGGAGCTGTCGAGGACTTTTATCGATACCTGCTTCTGCCCTCGTGGTCAAATCATGATTGACTCTCCCAGCTCTCTCGCTCACCGATCTTGTGACTGTTGAACGGTGAAGAGGGGAATAATTTTACAAATTTAGAATCATTTCTGTTGGATGTTTCTTTGAGCAGAAAGAAATAATAACACATATATAATATTATAGAAAAGGAAACGCTTTACTTCAACGCGACACACGACTGTGTCCTTTTCTCTCTAGACTCGAACTGAGCAAACTGTGGCCCGCACACAGTGCGTTGTAGGGGAGGAAGGCCCTTGCCTTAGTGTATGTAGAATGCCCACTCAGGAGCGTAACGTCATTAGGCGCTATATTTCTCATACCCCCACCTGACTAATTGCTTTACCGCCATAAATGATTCATCGCATTTTTTTATTGATTGCATCATAATCTCAATGTCTTTTATAAGTAACAGATAGTAAACAGCAAATTCAATAAATGAACCAACTTTACACAAACTAAAATCACACAAGCATCTTAATCTAATTATCTCTTCACATAAACTCAGTTAATACTTCTTATTTAACGAATATTCAATATCACATCTCCTCGATTAGTTTTCTGTGAACATGAAGAATAATAATTTAATAGATTTCAGTCAGTTATACAGAACTTACGTTCCAGATATTGTCTACTAAAAATTTATGCATATCAAAAGATTAGGGCTTGGTAAATATATCCGCCACCTGATACTTTGAGGAAATCAACCCAATTATTACCAAGTTTATTCCTACCCAATAAGAATGAATGCATACATTCAGGAAGAATTTCCCCCTATATAACGTTTAATATATTGTAAGATCTGACATGGGTGGCCATGAACGATTGGGGAACCTTGGGAATGACAGTCGGGAAAGACAGTCTAGGTTGAACTGTCAATACGATAAGACGTATTCTAAAAGTAGGGTCCCACCTAAATAAAGATCGTTGCTGAAGTAATTCGTTCCTTGTCGTGTTATTGAATCTCACAATATGTATAAATGTATGAATACATTTCATATACGTTATATAGGCGGACATTCTTCCTGAATTTATACGTTCGTTCTTATTGGGGGCTCATTATTTTACGTAATGTCCTCGCACCTCTCTAGTGTGCCTGAGTCTATTGCCCCTATTCATCTTGGCATTAGCCGTACCCACTTTATTAGTGCACCACAGCTTTAAGGGCCGAAATAAATTATTCAAAATAAATTTTAATGAGTCGTCCATCGCTATGAACTCGTAGCATGCCTTACTCATGGCTACATATTCAGTCCAACATGGTGATAAAGCTACGTTCGGTTGCTTGTGCGTTCTCCAAGTTATGGCATTTTCGAAAACCTGAACTACGTATCCACACGATGAGAATGAATCTTTGTAGTCAGCCAAGCTTGCGTCAGAATGGGCTTCCAAGTCATTTGTTTCCCCAGTATATCTCATTGTGAAGTATCATTGCACATGTATGATACAGGGGCTGCATTCATGAATTTACTAATAGTAAATGTGTCCATCGTCCAGTGAAGTATTTAGCCGTTCTCAACATCATTGTTTCTAATGTCTGATTTCTGATTTTTCATCTTTTTTGTAATTTCTCAATTATTCATAATAATTTCTTTCGAAATTCTTCATGAATCTGTTGCAAGTTACTCAAATGGATTTGCGATTGAATAAATAAATAGTTTTGAAAACTTAATTCAGTCGTTCATCTTAAAGGAACACAAAAAAGCAAGAGAGGGAACAAGTGTACTAATTTAAGATGAATAAAATGTTGTCAGCAATTTTACGATGAGAAGGAACTTGAAGCCCTTCAAGGCACGCAAGTCATAGTAACCTCCTATTGATAAACAAATAAAATCGAATCCAATTCCAATTCATACGATCGATTTTTTCTCGACAGCAAGTGCAGTTAAAGAAGTAAGCTGTTCAGCTGAATACATTTTCGAATTATCTAATTCAATGGGCAATTTGACAAAAAATTATTGTCACAATACGCGGCCTCGGAAAGAGCAATTTTTTCATAATTTTATCGGGCAGTGCAAGATAAATATAAAACTACACTGGTCTTACTCCCATAATAACTCTGAATATTTTACATTTGCCCAATCTACGTTGTTGGAATTTTATGAATCCTAGCTAATCAGTAACCTCATAATTTTTTAATGTATAACGACCAGCACCAAAATTCTCTAGTATGGGAGTCTTCATTCATTTTTATGTATTTTCCAGTGCTCTGTTAGCTGTGGTCAGGGTAGAAGAAGCAGACCAATGTGGTGTCATATTGAAAATCAAATCGTATCTGCCAGTCATTGTTCCGGTTCTAAGCCTGAAGAAATAGAGGTATGCGATACCGGACCTTGTTACCATTGGGACATCGGTGATTGGAATTCTGTAAGTCTTATTTCATTACTTCTTTTGTGCTAAGCGTGAGAATTATGTTTGATTTTATAATATTAAGTATTCTGCACGCAAGACTATAAGCCAGCAAATCCCGCACTCATTTTTTTAGAGTATGTGAATATTTTGATTTTGTACGTGGTGAAATGTGATAGTTTACATTTTCAGTTGTCCATCCATATATCCACGGTACCGTGTATAAACAAACTTAAATACCATAAATACACGATTATTTACAGTGATGACATTTAATGTGTCGATAAATTATTTTGGCAATAGAATAACAAGATTAACAGCAGGTATACGATACCGTGGATGGAGGCTCAGGGCAGCATTTAAACCATTAAAATTTTTCCAAATGGCAATTATCGGGTCTCCAAAATTTTGGTGTAAAAATGTGGAGTGGAAACGTGAGATGATCTTGCCTTCTACGCCTTTTAATGGTGAAACACCCCGTTCCAAGAGCAGACTAGCACTGGGCTGGTGCGGTCAACCCCAGTCAATACTGGGGTTGACTGTGAGCACTAGCTGGCACGAGACGAGCAACAGGGAGCTTGCCCGTGATCTAATGAGCATGGATACCTCGTTGGCGCCTACACGGGATGGACTTAAGAAACGATGATCATTTGGAACTCGCCCTCCAAGAATCCAGCACGAGTGATTGATATGGATGAGTATGAGAAGCGTTCCTCTGTTAAACGTCCTCAGATGCGCATCCTAAATGATGAGCTTAGCAAGTTAAGAGCCTCTAGGGAGTATGACCTGACGTTTGCTATCTGAGTCGAGCTGTGCAAACTGGAGGCAACATCCCACTCTGACAAGAAAACATTCCTAGGTTTCCCCCTCCGATTTTGATAAGCTTTGGATGTGTTATAGTCCTCGATAAAAAAAAGACACATGTATTTTTTTATATGTGCTCTTAAGCCAATTTGAAAAGTGAAATCAGCCCCCAAAGTTGGGGGTTGCAGCTAGTAATTTCGCTGTTTCACATGGAAGCAGATCTAAGGTTTAGGTAAAACCAATTGCAAAATGTTTCTTATGTTAATTCATGAAGATTATATGTCTGACTTTTCACGCACCCCTGTTGCAAGGGGGTGCGCCACCCCATAAAACGTTTATTTTTATAGGTTTTTTTATGTAACAAATCGGTTCATTGACCGCTTTTAATAAAACAAAAAGCAAATTCATGAGGACGAAAATTCAAGATTACGTGTTTTTTTTAATTTTTTCGAATAACCAAAATAAGGGGGCCGTCCATTTATTACGTAAGACGATTTTCACCCCCCCCCCCCCCTCTTCCCCTCCAGTAAGAAATCGTAAGAATTGGGAAGTGCCCCCCACCCCCCGGAAATCTTACGTAAGATTGAATAAATACCTGAAATATTTAAAGTGATAATAAAAATAGTAATTCTGCAGCATCCATGATATTCTGCACTGTTAATGATAATGTTATCGAGAAAACTTATAAGAATCACAGAGGGTAAGGTCGTTTAACAAAAATGAATCAAAATACACAAGAAATTCTAGAAAATTTAGGCCTTTTCATTGATTTAATCTTTTGTCCAAGGGCTAACTAGCCAATCCGAAAGAGCTGTTGCTACGGGAATATCATCATCTGAGGTAATCGAGGGCCTCTCGTCTACGGATTGATTATCAGCGATATTAACCTCGCTCTTGTCAACCCACTCAACAACGTCTTCATTTTCGTTCACTTCGTTGAAAACTCACATCAATTCCCCGCCTCGTCGTCATATAATTTTCTTCGCTCTTCTCACCTCAACTCTGAACACAATAGAATGCAATTTTTTGTGTGTGTTAACTGCTTTTTTTTATGTGAAGTACTTTCCACATATACTGCATATTCTTCCTTCAAGTTGTTTTTCTATGGATGGACAGTGATAATAATCATATGGAACACTTTCGTAGCTGCATGGAACATGCAGAGTGTTCAGTGCAAGCCTCAGGAATAACGGCGTAAAGCGGTCCGATTCTTGTAACTCCTTTGGAAGTGGTGCAATTAAACAAGGCTTACAGCGAAGGGAAACGGGTGGTGGAATATTGCGATTCCTGTAAATTTTTGGAGTACCATTCAGCATATCCAGTAATATTAACAATAGCTTCCAGATAATTAACTGGCTCTCCCATAGGGGCACAATAATGTGCACGGACAACCTCCCCGTCAATAACAATAGAAGACCATAATTCGGCGAGTATTTCTCCTGCTCTCGCAAATTTTTCAAGCTCTAATTCTGGATTAATAGTTCTTCCATTTCCGTCCAAATTATTACCGAATGAATCATGTGGAAAAACCAAGCCAGACAGTGGGAGAGGGGTGTCATACGACGCTCCACTCGGTTGTATGCACTCCGACCTGGTGCATTTGTCACAACATACACGGCATCTGGATCGTGAACTTTGAAGTGTCGAATCGCGTTCGCAATTACCTTTGGGTCTCGCGGATTCTTATCTGGAACGCCGTTTACAGTGAATTTTACTACTGGTTTGACTTTGCCCGCTTTAGTTTTGGCAAGTCCCGCAAATTCCACCGGTTCAAGTAACCGATTGAAGTCAGCATCGTGTGTGTTAGCCGTCGACAAAGAGTGTTTTCCTGAGCGTATTGCAATGAGAGTAGGTCCACTATACGAAACATAGACGATGTCTAGGAGGCTGATCTCGTAGATCTTCGCTCGATCAAAGATTACAACGATCGTTATACCTATCTCCTTGTAGTCATAGATGTGCTCAGTACATATGCATGGGTCGAGCCTTTACGCGACAAGACTGCTGCGGCTGTGGCTACGGCTTTTGCGCGGATACTCACGCAAAAAGCCACTAATAGCCGATCACCCGTATGCCTATAATCGGATCGAGGCAAAGAATTCATGGGTGCTGCATTTAAAGAGCTCCTAAAGAAGAAAGATGTTCAGTTTCGAGCTGCACGGAATCCTGATATAAAAGCCGCAATTGTGGAAAGATTTAACCGAACATTGAAAGAAAGAATGTGGCGATACTTTACGTATACTCGCGCGAAGCGATACATCAATGTGCTGCAAAATATAGTGTCTGCATATAATAATGCCCGGCATAGCAGCATAAAAATGGCCCCGGTAACGGTGACTCTCGCCACTGCAGCTCAAGCTCGTGCTAATTTAATGCAGCGTTACAAGGATTCCGAGCGAGAATACAGCCCTAAATACGGGATCGGTGATGTTGTACGAATCAGTAGTGCAAAAGCGGCCTTTGCAAAAGGTTACGAGAGCGGCTGGAGCAGCGAACTGTTCAAAATTCATCGCATATCGACGACTAGTTGGCCGACGGTGTACTTTTTACGCGATCTTCACGGTGAAGATATTGACGGCATTTTTTTACGAAGCCGAGTTATTGAGAGTTCGTACTATTACCGAAAAAAATAAAAAATCACGATGAGAGACGAATTTTAAACCATTTTACCGAGCAACGGCAGTATGAAAGATTACCCGGAAAATACGACAACGCGTTATACCACACGATTGCCACAGCGCGTATCTTTGCAAGGCAATTAGGCCGTTGGACTTACAGAAATACATATACCCATGACGATTCTGCATATACCTCAGGAAGACGAGCAGAACTTCATCAAGACCGCGCCGCATAAAGTACAACCGGATATTTACTCTTCTACTATTGACATTGAAAAGAACTGCGTGTATGTTCCACCCGGTGTATATAAGAGTATAGACTCATTGCTCGAAACAATAAATGAACTACAGGGCGTTGCCGGTCATTTACGATTTCAGTGCGCTCGCAATGGCTACGTCCAGGTGACCCGTATCTGCGATTCTTGCGAAAATTTCATTCATGCTTTCCATTTCTCACCAAGGATCAACAAGATTTTAGAATTTACCACGCCCGGCAGCGTGATGCTCCCGCCTGCATTCGGAGATGTTAGTTACACTGGCGCACGACCTGCCGGCCCAACTAATGCTGTTCCCGATATGTTATTCGTTGATACGGATATTTGTGAACCCTACATTACCGGCGATGTGCATGCACCTCTGTTACGTGTTGTACCATCTTATACCGCGGATAGCAGTAATTACGGCTCTGTGAAGAGGTTTCTCGCCACCACGCTACGTACCACTGCTTCATACAAACTTTCAATCGATCGATATCGATATACGGGATGAGTTTGGGCAGCCGATGCCATTTGAGTACGGGACGCTGACGGTGACATTACAGTTCAAGCGTACGGATTAGAGAAGTCGTCGCAATGACTTATTACGATGAATACTTTGATATGCAGATGGGCGGTGCTCGGACCGGATATGGGGGTATCAGTAACGTGTACATACGCTCACCAAATCAAAGGGGCCACGGAATTGGCAGTTTTCTCGGTGGCCTTTTCCGCCGTATTATACCCCTTTTGAAGAATGGTGCACGGGCTGTCAGCAAGGAGGCTCGGCGTGCCGATGTTAATGTTGCCACCGATATAATGGACAATGGTGTATGGCCAAGAGAAGCGTTCAAAACGCGTCTACGCGAGTCTGGCGAAAATCTGAAGCGAAAGGCGGAGAAAAAAATTGATACGCTCATGAAGGGTTCTGGCTATAAAATAGCAATAATTAATCAATCTCGGCATTTCGTTTCCGGCCGCGGTGTGCGAAGTATCCATAGTGTGAAAAGAAAAAGAAAGAAGGCTAAATCTTCGTCGAGAAAACCGAGAAAGCGGGCAACGGCAAGGAGGAGGATAAATAAGAGAAGGACAACCAAGAAGAAGGCTCTACGGACGGTAGCTGATATTTTCGCAAATATGGCTTTCTTACACACACACTCTTGCGAGTGTTTAAAGTCAGAGCTCGAGCTATTTACACTGCCTCCTACACAAACCACTATCGAGGGAACACAATGGGTGTACTACAAACCGATCTCATCTTTAACGGATGATTCACCAATTGAGTTTGTGGTACCTGGTCAGGGTAATGAATACATTGATCTTGCTCACACCATGCTGAGCATGCGCGTTCAAATCAGAGCTGTTAATTTTTCGGGTATCCGGATAACTCGGATTATCCGGATTTCACGGATCTGGCGCTTCAAATCCGGATACTCGGATACCCGAAAGTATCCCGATCCAGATCCGGATACCCGGATCCGGATAGATCAGATATCCGGATACCAGATCCGGATAATGCGAGTATCCGGATCCAGATCCGGATAATGCGAGTATCCGGATCCAGATCCGGATAATATCGAGTAATAGTGTTTTGTTTCCGATTACCATAATTTTAACTGATGAAATATTCGGTAGTGGGCATTTGGTGCAGCCAGTCGAAAAAACTGTAAGAAAGACGTCCCGGGGCGAAAGGAATATTTAACGATTTATAATCCGTATCTTCCCAACCGATATGAACTTTTGTTAGAACTTCGAGTACTTTGTGTTGATGTGAAAATCTAAAAAATAATTAGCCATGTTGAAGATGTTAATAATATTGATTATCCAATACTACTCATAATGCCATAAAATTCTCAACAAATTATTTTAACAAAACATTGTTCAAATCTTTGATAAAAACTTTTTGTGGTCATATGCGACAAATTCTTTAATTTATCTGAACACATGATTTTTTAAAGAATGTTCTTACTTTTTTAAAAATTTCTTTTTTTGAGAATTATTAAAGGCAGTAGTTATAAAACTATTTGTTTAAGGGGATTATACCCAGTCATTGAGCCGAAAAAGGGTTTTTTAAGGATTTTTTTTGGCAAAACCGTTTATCATATAAATTTATTTTTATTTCATACAATTCTTCATATTTTTAAATAAAATCGGTAAATTTTTTATAGTAAAAAAAATGGTGGTGCTGCACTCGTTTCCCTATATACGACCCTTTTTTAAGGAGCGTCGTGGTGAGGAAGATATCTCGAGAACCACAGGACCGATATTAATGAAGTTTGGTACATATTTTTTCCATATATAAGCTTGTCTTCGAACGAAGCA
The DNA here is from genome assembly GCA_963564615.1 of Rhorus exstirpatorius. Taxonomy (NCBI): domain Eukaryota; kingdom Metazoa; phylum Arthropoda; class Insecta; order Hymenoptera; family Ichneumonidae; genus Rhorus; species Rhorus exstirpatorius. The sequence continues at coordinate 849,966 of OY751321.1, read as the reverse complement.
GTTTTGATTTTATAGAGAATTTTTTTTTTATTTGCAAAAATTTTAAACGTGGTAACGTCATTTTTCCGCTTTTCCCTTTAAGCCAATGCCATGTGATGATAATTTTTTTTTTGTAAAATCTTTTGTTCGAAGACAAGCTATATCCTATATGAAGAAAATATGTAAGAAATTTTATCAAAATCGGTTCAGTCGTTTTCCAAATATCTCGCTCACTCGTAAAAAAAAAAGAGTCGTAGGGAAACGAGTTCAGCCCTGCTATTTTTTTTAATACAAAATTTACCAATTGAATTTAAGAATTTGTAGAATTATTATTATTAATATTTTTTATTATTATTACAGTTCATTAATTGCACAGCGTTACTGCTTTTACACAGCCAAATATATAGAATATATAGAATAAAAATAAAATTGATGTAATGAATAGTTTACCTAAAAAAAATTCTCGAAAAACGGTTTTTTCGGCTTTATAACTACGTCTTACCCCTCAATGCGCCGGAAATTTCTTGAGTGTAATCAATTACACTCAAAAAGTTACCGGTCCAGAACCTTTGTTGAACGACAGCATATTTAAAATTCGCGACTTTCCTTTTATTTTTCAAAATAAAAAATTCTAGAAAATAGGAATTTCAAAAACGAAAGAGAAAAACAATTTATATCTTTTCAGGAAAACCAAGAAATTTGTTTCAAATGACAGAAACATTTTTCGCTGGCTGTTAGACTATTTTTTGTTCAAACAATGTATTGATAACTTTTTGGAATTATCATTATTATTGCAAATTAACTTTTTTGTCATCTTCAAAATGGTTAATTTTTTTCAGTATTTTATCTCAACGTGAAGCACTCAAAATTATCATCAAAATAAGTCATTTTGGTTGGGAATGTACGGGCAATACATCCTCCTGTGCATGCGCCTATATTTTTATAAGACACGTTGGATGTTTCGGCAAAAAATCGTACATAAGAAATATGTATATTTTTTATATTTTCCATATATTCTATATATTTATATATTTTATATTTATTTTCCATATATTCCTCAAAATTCTACACGGTACTTAAAGTACTCTCTCCCGAACTACCTTACTGCATTTTGACTTCCTCACATCGAAAACTTTCAGCATTGAGTAGAATTTCGAGGAAGTAATTTTCAAGTTTCAACTCGCGGCTGTTTCCCCATTCATATCGACTGGATCTATCATAGAAGTTTGACAAAATTTAAAAGAATTACAAGTCGTAATTGCGTTTCATCGATTTTCATGATATTCAATACTGTTCCACAAAATGCCGAAAAATTGAAACTCTACAAAATCCGAATCGTTTCAGCAATTTTCACGAAATTTAATATTAACCAACAGATAACAATAATCAATTCATGTAAAAAACTTTAGCCGGGTATCCGAAAATTTTCGGTAATTAGAGCGATCGACTCTTTTTTTTCCTTCTTTGAATTCAAAATTTCATACAATCTAGACCCCTATGCATTTTCGAAAACTTGATACAAGTATATTCCTTTAAGGATAATCCATTCTCATAAAAAAAAAAAAAAAAATACAACCCGAAATGTCCACATTTCCGGAAGTCAGAGCGTTCAACTTTTTTCCGAAAAAATCAAAAATTTATTAAATCTGAATCATTGTACTGATTTCCTGCGAATTCATTACAAACTTGAACTCAGTACCGTTTTGAACACGTTAGCGTTCAAAACTGAAAAATAAAATTTGTTACCATCGCAAAGCTTCCTCTACGGAGAAGCAAAATGAACTAAACTATATTTAGATAGGACAGTTTGTCTCATCGGGTCAAGTATGATGGCAATTTTTTTCGAACAATCTTCTACTGGATTTAAATACCGGATTCGTGTGAGGAATAAAGCAACAAACGTTCCATATATTTATGGCGATCTGTCTATATAACCTTGAATTTTTCAGGATCCGGGTACCCGGATACCTAAAATGATCCGGATCTGGGTATCCGGATATCCGAAATTATCCGGATAATTTCAGGTATTCGGGTATCCGGATTTGAAGCGTCGGATCTGGCTATCCGGGTATCCGAATATTTTCGGGTACCTGGCTTACCCGGATCCAAGTAGAAGCCTTAGTTCAAATACAGTGTCTGGCTGAGAAGCCTGATTCAGCGATTAAAATAGGCCCCGTCAATAATCGGATGAATTCAATCTTTAATCAAGTAGATGTGTTTTTCAATTAGGAACTTGTATTGCCCCCGAATAACGCGTATGCATACAGAGCTTACATTGAAACACTGCTAAATTATGGAGACGGCACAAAAAACTCTCATCTTACGAGTGTGCTCTGGTTCGCCGATACACCGGGAAAAATGGAGGATACAGATACAGCCAATGGTGGGCTTATTAGCCGCAAAGACCTTCTTAGCAGTGGAAAAACTATTGATCTCCTCGGTCATCTTCACTGCGATGTCTTTAATCAAGAGAGATTCTTATTAAACGGTGTTGAAATGCGTCTGCGACTTGTACGCACGAATAATTCATTTTGCCTTATGGGCGGGACCGCAGACTATAAAATACATATTGTCAAAGCCTCGCTTCTCGTACGTCGCGCCAAGATAGCACCTGGTATACTTTTAGGACATGCAAGAACTCTGTGTAAAGCTACGGCAAAATACTCCCTGACACGCGTGGAGGTAAAAGCTATATCCATGCATAGCGGAGTACACTAGGACCTCGATTTAACGGCCAGTGGCGGGACCGGCTCCGCATCGTACCTTGTTAAATCGAGGTAGCGTATGCCCGTCCATGCCGTATCTACGCATCGGCACTTCGTGCTACGGGCCGGATCGGGGAGACTTTAAGCGTCCTCCACCATCTCCCACCACGCGAAAAACCGATCGATGAATGCGACATGGTGGGGACTGTCTATTAATCGAGGTCCTAGTGTACATGGCAAAACTCTCGATAATATAATTCTCGGCCAGCTACCAAAACGTATCATCATTGACTTCGTCGATAATAAAGCGTTCAACGGCTGCCTCGATAAAAACCCGTTTAATTTTAGGAATTATCAAATCAATCATCTATCGTTGTATGTGGATGGCATGCAAATACCGTCAAAGGCTCTGCAGCCCGACTTTACAGAATCGAAGCTTTACGTAGACGCGTATCATACTCTGTTCTTCGGAACAGATATTCACTTTCTCAATGCAGGTAATTGTATTTCACGGGAGGCCTACCCTGAAAGGTATTGCCTTTTCGCGTTTGATCTTACGCCCGATTTATCAGCAAAGAGCAGTACTCATTGGAATTTGGTAAAACACGGCAGTCTTAGAATAGAAGTACGATTCGAAAAGGCTCTCGCATCAACGGTAAATTGTATTGTGTACGCCGAGTATGATAATGTGCTGGAGATTGACTAATCCAGACAAGTAATCGTTGACTTTTCTGGTTAGTCAGCAGAATTTGTATCCGACAAGCTAGGCCTCCGTGGCACAAAGAGCTAAAGAGTATTGTCATAGAGAACAACGAGAAAGCATCATGAATATCGCAATCGATATACAGGGTTTGCGAGATAAAAACGATCGTTTTGTGCCGAAAGAAGTTGCGATCATTTGCCTACACGGTCCGTACACCGCTCATTCGCTTGTGTCTTCGCCTCACGACGATAAGTATCTATCACCTACTCTGAAGCGTCAGAATTCCTGGTTGACTAGAAATCATCATGGTTTAAAATGGCGTGAAGGCGATACAACGTCGCAACACATGAAATCAATTTTGAAAAATATTGTGGAACAATCTGACCGAATATTCACAAGGGGCTCAATAAAATCAGAGTACCTGGCACAGCTCACAGGTTGCTCCATTATAAATTTAGAGGAGGAGGAGCAGGCTCCCTCATTCCGCTTTCTTCTTCGGGACGACACTCGTTGCATATACCACGCTTCGCTACATAACAATCTCACGTACAAATGTGCGCTGAATAATGCGAAACAAATGAAAGATTGGCCTTGTCATAAAGATCGCATCGCCTCCTTATGGGAATATAGAACGACCACGAGCTGGAGCTTAGACGGGCCTCGCGAGGAAAATAAAAAGAAACCTTCTGCTTCAGGCTGCTATGAACAGTCTAGAAATTCTGCAGGCCTTGCGGAACATATCAGACCACCCGATAGGCGTATACCCAGCCGATCGTATCCCGAAGGTGTGGACGTGGCCAACAGCTTTTGTCGTTAATACCGATGGCCACAAATTGCCCGGATCCCACTGGGTCGCCATGTACGTCGATCGAACTGGAGAAGGACGATACTTTAACAGCTACGGGATCCCTCCAATCGTCCCGCAGCATCTCATCCGACTCCGAAGAAACTGCAAGCGACTGCAGAGTATAAGTTAGACCCTGGACAACGACCATCATTCGCGATCAAACCGTGGTCAGATATCGAAGTAAAACTTCAAAAACTCTTAAAGACTTTTATTTGCTGTCATTTGAGGTGTATGCTGAGAAAACGACGCGAATTAAAGCGGCGAATACAAGCACTTTCACACGACATTGCGAGTATCAAAGCAGTAATACAAGCGAGATCGCAATTTCTCTCTTTAACATGAAAATTTGACGGACTCGATATTTACGATGGATTTCGCACGAATCAACAAAGTGGGACAAACGGCCGCGTTTCTGCCTGTGAAAAAGTTATCGGAACTAGAGCTCAAAAAAGACTACAGCATCAGCGACATAAGAACTGTTCAAACTAAATGGGGCACGCGTATCGTCATCGATGTGGAAAATACATTTGCGTGCTTCCCACCAGCCAGATTCGTCCAGCTGTTCGAAAAAGACGATCAGCTATTTCAGCAGATGATAGCCGCAGCCCGTGAAAATAATTTGGCCATGGAATATCGTGGAACAAAATTCAATAATCTGGAATTCAAACCGTCAACAAATCATTAAGTCCTGCGATGTATGCGAAACGTGCTAACAATCTACGTGCGCTACTGCTACCGTTCGCCTATAAGCTAAATAATCTGGGAACAAAGTCTGTGTTGGTGGGCCTTGATATTTGTCGGAGCGGTACGTTACGGCCTGCGATTAGCTTCAAGTGTTATATCTATGGTTGTTTAACTATCGACGGCACTTCTTGGCACGATTTTAAAAATCATTTCAACATAAAGGATGAAGAAGACCCTGCACATCACTCGTTACCGATATTCTGTTTTACAAAAGAGCAATTCATTATACTGTCATTATTACAAGCCAGTATAAACAGAAATATCTCGTGGCTTCGTCATGTTTGCACCGAGGTAACACATTGCAGAGACTCTCTTGTAGATGCAATAACAACAGAAACATCCATTTTTACAACGAGCTGCATACGCCGTAATATTCGCACGAAGCGTGCGAAAATACGAGAGAGAGCGACCCAAAAACGAACATCGTCGAATAATTAATATAACGAATTACCTACTTGTACAAAAGCAACAATAATTGACAATCTATTGATGCATCATTTGGATCACATCGTTAAAACTGTTATAGCCCGTAAAAGATAAATCCTTGTCTCATTGTATAGAAGCATTACGTATACTTAAGTGAAAATGTATATAAAAATTAAATAAAGAGAAAAAAGTATGGATTATTATTATTTTAATAATGATCATAATTGTACAACTATGGCGAGCCCGCAGAACTCTTCCCCCACCACCTCTCCTCACCATTACCCCCACCACGCTCGGAAAGAGGCTCCAGCGCGGGGGAAAGTGGAGGGGATAGGAGTGGGGGTCTCCATAGTGGTCCATATACTACTCCTTCATATTTATACGTTTGTGGATGTAACAAATTTGATTATTGGCCGATTTTTATTAAAGAAATACCAAATTGAAGAGTATAAAAAAGTAAAGTTTACGCGTTTTTACTTTGTCCATTGTTGTGCCCGTGAATTTCGTCACGTAGGGATTAAGTCGTTGTGGACAGGATTTTGTGGGAATGATTACCAAAATGAGTATGATTCAAGTTTACAAAAACAAAGTACGATGATCTTTAATTGACGATAATGTTCACAAACGAAAGTTTGTACCTCAAGAATAACCAGCTTGAAATCTGAACGGAGTCGGTCGATAATTTGTCGATTACCTGTAGATATAGGGAAATTTTTTCATAGTCCTTAGACGCGAACTGCTTGGTCAACGAGCAGGGTAAAGACCTAATTGCGACATTTCTGTGTATCGCATTCTCGCAGGCAGCCTTGATGCAATCATTGTTACAAACTTTTAACCTTATTTCGAATTAATGCCAAATTGCTGAGCTTGCAATTTCAACATACGCGTTCGCAGAGGTGTTGCAATCGATGTGCTAAATTACATTCATTTGGGGCACAACAAGATGAAACAAAATGAAGGGGTAAACTACTCATCGAAAACCATGCGAAGTGTCTCTCTCAGATATTAATGTGCATTCGATATGTTGAGTCCTTGAAAGAATGGGGACACTTGAGTCCTTGAACGAATGGGGGACACGTATTTTTTTACACCTGCCTTTGAACCGATTAAATGGGTGAAATCAACCCCCGAAGTAAGGGTTTGCAGCTGATAATTTTACGGCTTCATATACATAGAAGCAGTGCTCCGATCGACATGAAATCCTTTGCGAAAGGTTTTTTTTAGTGAAATAATAAATTTTACGTATTCGAATTTTCATGTACCCTCGTTGCAAAGGGGCGAACGACCTATTATAACTTTTATTTTTATACGTTTTTAGATGTAACAAAACGGATTCTTGACTTTTTTGAATGAAACACAGACCGAATTGAAGAGCAGAATAAATGAAGTTTACATGTTTTTAATTTTTTTCGCATAACCGAAATAAAGGGGTAAACTTTCTCTCAGAACAACATTTTTTTTTGCACTCAAATATATTTATCTGATTGCGAAATGTGTCTGATGCTGAAAAATGAAATGGACATTTCCGGCTTTCCATGCGCCCACGTCGCAAGGGGGTAAACCAGCCCTTAAAACGTTCTCTTTTATGCATTTTTCGATGTAAGAAATTGGATTATTGACCGATTTCAATGAAACAAAAACCTAATTTAATAGCAACAAAAACTGACGGTTTTTTGATTTTCTGAGTAACCAAAATAAAGGGGAAACTACCCCTCAGACGGAAGTTTCCTTTTGCACTGAATTATTTTTATTCTATTGCAAAATGTTTCTGATGCTTAATAATAAAATTCACATGTTCGACTTTCTATGCACCCTTGTCGCAAAGGGCTGAATCGACCCTGAAAATGTTTATTTTTAAATTTTTTGAAAAGTAAAATTCTGTAACGTTTAACCATTACGGACCAATGTATTCAACGATTTTTATGGAGCGAAAGTCAAACTGAAGAACGGGGAAAAAAAAGGTTGACATGTTTTTACAGTTTTTCGAAATTCAAGAATCAAGGGGTTCACCACGCCTTATAGAACAATGATTCTTCATTGCATTGAAATAATTTAATTCGATTATAACAACTGCTTCGTATCTTTACTGTAGTAATTCTACTGTCTTGAAAAATATCTTCAAATCAGTAATTGTTTTCATTTTTCCTTCAAATTTTGGAATCCCCTGTATATGGTCCATGTGCTGTATACTTTATATACTATATGCTTTATATGCTGTATACCGTCCGGCCTCTTATTTCGTGAATAACAACTTACTTCAATTTCAATATTATGTGGATGAGAGCAAACAAAAAAAATGTAGAGTCGTAAAGTGTATTTTATTACATTTAAAATATATTTCTGCATATTTCATTCGAGAAACATTAGCTTACAAGTGTAATTATCGTATTGTCAGCAATAATGATGCAATTAGAAGAAATGTTTGAAACAAAACGATTTTTTACACCACGAACATCTTGCTACTGCCAAGTTTGTACACTCATCAACTTTAGATTGTGATTACGTCGATGTACCAAAAGCAAATTCTACCGAATTTCCAAAATGACCCTCGATTTTTCTCATCTCGGCCAAGAAAAGCGTTGCTTTCCCTTTAACACGTTGTTCAGATAAAATCGGCATTGGCCAGGTAATTGCCCTGTTTTGAGCCTAACCTTGCGGAAAATTGCTCAGGATGGGCGGAGAGTGCATACTTTAGTAACAATTACAAATTAAAATAAAATCTCGCGAACAAAACTCTTTAGTTTTCGCGTGACCCATCGAAGAAGACTACTAAATTGGAAATTGGAAAAATTGGACAAACAAAACGCATGATGTGAAGGGAGAGAATAATGAGACTGCATTAAAGAAATTCTAACAAAAATATAGCGTGTTCGACTTCTTCTACAGTTCATGGAAATTCTCTTTCCGAGAGGCAATGAAGATATTATTATGGTCTCTTACACGAGTTTTGTAAGAACGCTTAGCGGCTTCCATTGTTGTAACACTTGTGGCTCTTGACGAAAACATTCTCGTGCCGTGAAGAGTCGAACAAGCCTATGCATGTGTACATGTCACATTGCATGTATACATTGACGCGTGTCCCCGTAGTAATATCGTGGAAAGGGATATTCTAATATTTTAGTTTTGCACCTGCGGTTCATAGTTCGTGTCGAGAAAAACGGACCGTGACTTCAAAAGAACTTGTCGCATGAATTTGATAGTTTATAGCTTCTCCCATTAAGAGATATCAAGAAAATCTAGAAGAGTAAAAAGTTTCTTAAGGTGCACGTGTTCGTTCGAAGTTTGCGTGGGTCTTGGCTATTTCTAGATAAAAATATATAAAATAATTTCTCAATCGTAACATTATACGTGACAGGGTCTTCTAAGATGGCTTAGTTTCAGCGGCGGGGAGGTACGCCCTTAGACGCCCAAGACGCTCCGGGCTCCTCCGCCACCTCCACTTCGCATTCTCAACGACCGCCTTCAATCTATAATTGCAAATCCATAACTATAATTAATACATATTTATACTCATGATAAAACGTCCACTCCTGCATTCCTTTACAATAATTATTCCGTTATTTTGCGATAAGAAAAGCGATTTTCTCTCGTACATACGCCGTATTTCCATCCAGATGTTCATTCTGTCCATGGTGGAAAGAGTGTATGGTGTGCTCAGAATGCAGCCTACTCTCTAAAAAAGTTTCTCTCTCGCGCATCTCAGGCGATAGAAGCGTTCCTCTACCAACTCATGGAATTCCCTAGAACTTGTGGGGTTTAAGTGCCATAATATTGTCACCTTCAAATATTCCTTTAGGATATATGCAGAGACTGCATACTATACAATTATGAAACATGTTATAATTTTTTAATTTATTAAATTGTCAGGAATAAAATAATCACTATTGAAGAGGTCAAAAATTATATTTTAAATATTTTAACACGTTCGTCGCCCAGCGGGCAACGAACGTGTTAAAGCGAATACTCGTCGCGCAAATATGGGTGACGTGGCGACGAACGTGTTCAACCACTTATCGTTATTTGCAGGTATTTAACAATAGATTGAATAAATTATTGAATAAAGTATGAAACTCATGGATCATAATGAGATTAGAGGATTAAAAATGCAATTTTTCCGATTTAATAATTGCACATCTTATTCATGAAAATATGTTATTTATTGTAATTTATAAAATGTACAGCGAATATTAAAAATTAGAGATCACTGAATAAACGCTAAGGAAAAAAGGATTGTGTTATATTTCTAACTTTTCAAAATATCATTACAAATTATGAGTAGACTAGTAAGATAATTTCAATTATAATCCCACACAGCACAAAATATCTGCGGAATATTTACTGGACCGATTTTTATATTTTAAATACTTATGAAAATATTATTACATTATAATTTTAAAGGTGGTTTTCAAAGTGGATCTCAAGGAGTTAATGAAAAATGATATATTGATACAAAAAGCTGAGAGTTTCTCACATGAGAAATATATTTTTTCATATTATTATTGCGACGTTCAAAATTATGGGTAGATCAGTAAGATAATTTCAATAATAATCCCACACAGCACAAAATATCTGCGGAATATTTATAGGACAGATTTTTATATTTTGTAAATACTTATGAAAATATTATCACATTATAATTTGAAAAAATTTGAAAATTATTGTTAATATTTAAGTACAAGGGTCTTTAGATATTCAATAAACATTTTCATAATTATTTTTCATGTATTTTACATTACATATTTTGTAATTATTCGTACAGCAATACCATGTTACAAGATTTACATAATAAAAAATCACATAACAAATTTACAGAAGTTATGTACATATTTATAGTGCCAATACGTGAGCGAAGTCTTTATTATGTCTTCTGCACCTGGAGTTTTAAAGCTTTCACCGTCGAATCTTTCGGAAGTTTTTTCATCTTTCTTTGTACTTTTAGTTGCTCATTAGTGGTGTATATTTTTTTATTAATCTCTCTCACTCTTATACATGTACGTGTTCTGACAAGACATTGTAGAACTTCTTCTGGTATCCACTCGTTATATTCCTTCGTATCTTTCACAAGTTTGACCACTTTTTGTACAACCTGCTCTTCTTTTGAAAAAGTGTCTCCGTGAAATTTTGTGAAACATGCTTCTGCAGCTATAGCTAATTGTAGAAGCATGCTTGAGGGTTGCATAAGGTGGCCCTTGGAGATCGTTTGAACCCAGTCTGGTTGTTCGGGTGGTGATGTGTCGTCAATTTCGTTGGTAGGTTTTCCCAAAAATGTATATTTCGTTCGAAATCTATGAGCAACGTATCCCGCAACATACTTCAACCCCGCTTCTTGTACGATATCCATAGCATTCTGACAGCTGGGTGTTGCAGATGACTCTTTGTTGAGATGAACATACTGAATTCGAGATATTTGCTCAGTTTCATCAGTAAACTCAGTTTCATCTTGGTCTTTGGATTCAAAAAAATCATCGTCAATATTATTTGATGTATCTTGATCAGTACGATCTTCCTCCAACTCATTCGGTGAAATATTGATTATGTTCATAAATAATTCTTGTGTAAGAATTACTTCTGATGTAGGATCTGATTTAAATTCACAATTAGGTATAGAAAAGTCAAGATTGGTCGTAGAAATTTTAGAGTTAGTGCTTTTGGTATCGCAGCCTTCCAGAATATGGCTGATGTCATATGAATTTGAAGACATGCAATCATTGGATTCAACGGCATGAAGCGTAACACCAGATCGCGGAGTAGAAAGGCGTCGTGCATCTTCTCCATAGGAAACGCTTGTTGAGGATGATGACATACAAACAGTTTCAACATCTTCTTCAGTGTTTCGGTTCAGAGTGAAAATAGCGTGCGAGTGTTTTCCTAAGACGTACCAGCGGAGTCTATACCGAAATTCATAGCCAGATGGGTGATCCTTGGCAGCACCCATAGCTCTGATGTAAGAAAAAAAATTCTCAAGAATATCTTGTTGAAGTCTTCTCGTTATAATGTATTCAAACTTGTCGTTAAATTTATTTTTTAGAAATTTGTACAATCCTCGAAGCGACGCATTGCTGATGATTATACCTTGTTGAAAAGGCATCATTGATTTTCTGGAACCTACTCGCATGTGCTTAATACACGATGTCATATGCAGTAGAATTCGTTCTTGTTCTTCGAGATTTACTCCAAAACCATTAACACCTGAGTGTGCACCATATTTTCTTTGTGAATTTTGGACATCGAACCAGCTATTCACAGTCAATATGAAATCGGCGTAGTCAGTATATTCTTTGGTGTTTAATAATCCTCGGTCACCAGCCCATTGTATCGCTTTTCCTGCGGAATGCGACCAAATTTGAGCTGCTGGCCATACAGCTTGTCGCAAAGTATTTCGGGCATCCAATACACGCTGCGTCACTCTATCAGCAACACGAAGATCACCAGCTGAACTTAAATCTATTAATCTCTGGAAAACCTCTGCTGTGAACTTCTCCTTGCATGAATCGAGGGAAAATCCGTCGTCAATAAGCCGATTTCTTAGCAATTTTAACAAGTGCGGAACATCAGCAAACATATAAACGACTGCATCTTTAATTGAAGGGTGTGGAAAGCAATGATTTTCAGGTGTTATTCCGAGCTGTTTCCATACTCCTTTGTTGCCCACGTCGCTAGTAGCTGCAACAACTTGATACCCAGCTTTGTCAAGTTCTATTAAAGCTTCCTCCAAAATAGATTTGGTCATTGGTTGATCAAAATTATAATAAATAGGTTGTTTCCAATTTCCAAACAGACCACGGATCATTATCACTTGAACTTTTCCACACGGACCAATTAATTTTTCCAATTTGGAGTCAAAGCATACCTCTGGAGTTAGAGCCATTTCGTCGAAAGTTAAACTGCTATCCTTTCCATCTCTGAAAGAGTTTTGCTCTTTTCTCTCATGACAGCCAAAACGTCGGCAAGGAAACCTTCGCGTATGTCGAATTTTAGTAATGCCCATCTCCTCATCGACGAAAGTGATGGCAAAGGAAAATTTAATTTATTGCGCATGTATCGATATGCTTTTGAGCTAATGCTTCTCAACGAAATAGCTGCAGCATAATCGTCAATGGACCATTGAACCCACTTCCGTCCTTCGACGATGCACCTTATTTGCCCTTGTGTGAAATATGGTTGTAACACGGATCTCACTGTTTCCTTTACTTCTACTTTGGAATGCTGTTTTTCTTCACTTGCTGTCTGTAATTTTCTGTGCAGTTCGTTGTTTAAACTTTGTAGTTCTTCAATTTTCACCAACATACTTTGTTGCTCATCTTCCCGGTTTTTTATCTCGAGTCCTAATTTAATGCATTCAGCCTCGGCGACTTTACAATTTTGGTTGTCATCTCGTTCCGTTAGTGAATCTCGATAAAATCTCGTAAGCAACTGTTGATGTCGAAGTTCTGCTCTCAGTATTTCGATTGTTTTTTCCGGGTTCTCTTCTTGTGTATTTTTTTGGAAGTTGACTTCAATATTTTCACTTAAATTTTCCTCCACAAATCTGAAATTATACATACATACATGTTTAGAGTTAATAACCGAAAACTAAAACGAAAGGTGTAAAAAAATGGAAATATAAGAAAAATATATATATACCGTCGTGACCGCTTCCGCGCTGGTTCTTTTTCCTCACTACCATATTCTGTGGTGCTGCCGTTTTTGTTGGACCTGCAAAGACGGAAAGATTAATGTGTGCTCGAAACTAAACTTGAAACATTATTTCAAGTAAATAATCATTGTTCAACTCAGATACACTGAAGTGAAAATGAAAATATAATTGAATTAAACAAATCGGTGAACACGCTAATTAGTATTCTAAATTTAGGGGGAATATAGATGAGAATGGGTTTTTTTAGGGGGTAAATTTTTTTGGGGGGTTTTTCGGGGCGTGAAATTTAAGTTAATTTCTTAGAAAAACAAAATACTCATAGCATAGAGCTTATAGATATGGAGAGGCCTTGTTCGTTCGGCTCAGATAGCGTGGCTGTAATGACAAACGCGATTCCGTACACCCATAATAACGAGTTTCGTCGTTATTCGTAACGAAAAACGTCGGTATTGTGTCGTTATGAGACGCTAACATACCGAGGCCTACGGATCCCCTCGGTATGGCATAACGACATATGTTATAGTGCGTGAAACAGTGAACCATATAATCATCTGACATAATGAGATAGAATTCATTGAACTCGAAACCCAATATGACCCAACCGACTCCAAGTAAACCCAATACAACCCAATTTACTCCGAGAAAAGCCAATACAATCCAATTTACTCCAAGTAAACCAAACTAAACAAAACCCAATATGACTCAACCTACTCCAAGTAAACCCAATACAACACTACATTCACTCCAAGTAAACCCAATCCAATATGACCAAACCTACTCCGATTTAACCCAATACAACCCTATCGGCCTCAACTAAATCGATTGCAACTCCGAACACCTAGTCTTGGGCAGCTTATTGATTTATTTCGAGCATCTTCATTTGCCTTGAAAATGGCGAATATAACATAGTAAAAGAACTCGTCATGGTTTTCTCCGAATCCATTTTCTAATCATTTTCAGTGACATCTAATACTTCGAATTGCACAAAATCGAATACCTTATCCCCACCAAATCCTCACTACCTAGACGGAAATCGTTTTGTTTTTTCACTTTTTTACGTAAACTACGGACCGCCGAACATAGTGAATTAAATATTCGTGATCCCCAAACGATTCTGCATCAAATAAGCCCTTAATAAACTGATGTAGCCGTTCATTAAAAAATATTCGGCCAACTTTACGCTAAAAGTTTAATTAGTTATTTTAAAGATCGGTTTTACTTGGAGTGGGATGGGTTGGAATTTGAGGGGGTTCCAAGGGAAATTTAGGGGGATATCAAGTTGATTCTAGGGGGAACGTTTTGTAGCAGTTTGCAACACTGAGTGTATGTGAAAAGTTAGATATACATTTCAATATCGAAATATTTGAATATTTATAGGCAATTGGGTAGCTTGAAATGAAAAAAATTTCGGTGAACGTACTTTGTACTGGTCTCCACATAGAAAGTAGCCCGGAGCTGCAAATTTCCTTTTACGCTCAAAATTCGGAGTGCGTGACGTGGTCTGCGTTCCGTTTTCGACAATATCTGTGATCTTGGGAAAAAATATATACAAATACATATATTGTAACGTTCATCCTATACGTATTCTATGTACGTATATCTACGTTCTACATAACGAAAACCGGTTATGACCGGATTTCGATTAAACAGTGAGTAAGAGAGAGAACGAGCTATAAACCAGCGTAAGCCGGATAAAACCGGTTATACGCATGACTCACGGGCCGCACGAGGCGTATATAAGACCAAGCGAACAGCGCTCCAGACCTTCATTTCCAATCCAACTCTCCTACCGTACGCTTCGTATCGTAGCAAGCCAAATAGGCTTTCCCAAGCCCTTTTGCCGTTTATGAGCCCCCAGAATCGCTTCTGGCCCTCATAAACTCTTGACACAGCCCAGGTCACTCTTGAGAAAGCCCATCTCACTCACCCAAATCCTATCCTCCTTTCTTGCGAGCTCCCAGGATCGCACCTGGCCCTCTCAAGAAAGAATCCACGATAGAGAGCTCCCAGCATTGCAGTTGGCCCTCTCTATCTCCTAATTACGTCACTTCCTCCTCTCTTGCGAGCTCCCAGGATCGCACCTGGCCCTCTCAAGAAGGAAAATCACTATAAAGAGCTCCCAACATTGCGGTTGGCCCTCTCTATCTTTCCTAATTACGACCCATCCACCTCTCTTGCGAGCTCCCAGGATCGCACCTGGCCCTCTCAAGAGAGAACCGAAAAACCTACGATAAAGAGCCCCTAACATTGCAGTTGGCCCTCTCTATCTCCGAACTACGTCAATTCCTCCTTTCTTGCGAGCTCCCAGGATCGCACCTGGCCCTCTCAAGAAGGAATCAACGATAAAGAGCTCCTAACATTGCAGTTGGCCCTCTCTATCTCCCAATTACGCCATTTCCTCCTTTCTTGCGAGCTCCCAACATTGCAGTTGGCCCTTTCAAGAAAGCATCCACGATAAAGAGCTCCCAACATTGCAGTTGGCCCTCTCTATCTCCTAATTACGCCATTTCCTCCTTTCTTGCGAGCTCCCAACATTGCAGTTGGCCCTCTCAAGAAAGCATCCACGATAAAGAGCTCCCAACATTGCAGTTGGCCCTCTCTATCTCCTAATTACGTCATTTCCTCCTTTCTTGCGAGCTCCCAACATTGCAGTTGGCCCTCTCTATCACCGAATCACATCCTCTTTGGTCTTGCGAGCCCCCAGGATTGCACCTGGCCCTCACAAGAGCAAAAATCCATAGAATCAGATCATCCAAACCCAACATCCTAAAAACACTGGCATAAAGAGCCCCCAGCATCGCAGTTGGCCCTCTTTAGCCGGTACTAAATTTCCTCCTCTTTTACGAGCTTCCAGGATTGCACCTGGCCCTCGAAAAAGGGAATCGTTAAGGAATTCAAGCATAATTATAAGCCAGGGTCTCCAAAAATCACCAAAACTATTTATTAAGTGAACGACAAACCTTAGAAAAAGAAATCAAAACATAAGCGCCACGCAAAGAGCCAATTTAGCCTACAAAGGGCAGGCGAAGCCCCTATCAAGAGTATACAGTCACATGAAAGTGACTAACGCTATTATTAAATAAAACAATTAACCTTACAAAAAAAAATAGAACGTCAGCGCCAAGCACAGAGAAGAATTTAGCCTTTAGAGGGCAGGCAAAGCCCTTACTATACGCACCCACACACACACACACCCACACACGCACACAGTCTAGAAAACACCTTTCAAACACTCAGATCAACACTTGTACCAAAATAAATAATAAAGAACAAATATTGTCCGATGATGATACCTGGGTTGACCACCTCTTCGAGAGCGTAACCAACCCAGAAGACTGAGGACTCAAAATAAAATAAAAGTCGAATCAATAAAAATACAACACCCAGGTGTTCCGCAAATCGAGCCTAGAGTCGAACTCACGTAATAATCACACCAATAATCAAATAAAATACACACAAACATTAAACACACATTAATAAGACGGTTTAACGTTTCAATATACATATAAAAATTTCAGGAGATTGTGGTATATTCGCACATTGTATTTAAAAAATAATCAGAGTAGATAACATTTTATAAAAACATTCTATCTCAAATTATTTAACACGAAATTGTGGATGTGTACCTTCGAGGAAAAGTAGTGTCTCTCAAATGATTGACAGCATTGGTCGAACGAGGTGGCGTGTGCTGAATGCGATGTGTCGGGTCTATCCACGGATTGCTACGTAAAAAGAAGAGGGATATTGACGGTTTACGATACTTGAAATGTTGTCTTTCGTCTGCATTTCTACATTATTAACGCTTTTTTTTTAATATTATGAAACAAGATATTTTGTAAACAAACTTATAGGGGTAACGTATGTACCTCTGTTTGTCGATAGCGCTTTGTTCAAAAGTATTTGAAACTTCCTCTGATTTATCAACAGGGCTTTGATTATTTAGCGCGGAATTCTCTAAATCTGCTTCTTCTTTGAATTCATCCGCTTTTTGTTTTTCTCTGACCGCTGGGTCAGCAATGGGAAATGTGATACTTCGCCGTATCACATTGAGCTCCGGAGTAATAATATCATTGATTCTAATAACAAATAGAAAATGGTGTTAGTATATTACAATTATTTATTGGAAACCACAACCGATCATGCAGTTGCTGATAAACCAATTTTTTTCTCCAGTCCTCAAATTAACAGATAACCGGGATTTTTTTATTTCTTATTTTGAAAAACTTTTTTCTTCGTAGTCTTCAACATCTACAAAGAATTAGGATGTTTTGGGTGTGTACGTATCTGTGCGCGCGCGTGCCTTTATGTGTGTGCGCCACACGTGGGCGTGGGTTTGGGTTTGGGTTCGGTTTTCGGTTTGGTTTTAGGTTTGGGTTTGAGTTTCTTTTTCTCGCTTTAGATTAAGTGTTAGATTAAGGAAAGGAGCGCGCGCAAAATAAAATGGAAAAATTGATTTTATTTATTTATTTATTTATTTATTCAACTTTTTCATGCTCCCCCGCCTGATTATCATTGTTAGTGCCTAACTAAAGGGTTTAGTCAAAAAAAAAAAAAAAAAAAAAAAAAAATCGGATAAGTAGTCAATCTAGACAATTATCAAAAATTGAGTTGAAACTCAACGGAGAACTGAGATTTTTTAATTTCTTATTTTGCAAAACTTTTCTGTCCATAGAGTCTTCAGACACTGAGAAGAATCGGAATTTTTAAAAATGATTTTGAATATTTTTTTGTGTAGTCGTGAGAAAATATTTTTCAAAAAATCCCAGCTCTTTGCAGAGTCTGAAGACTCTGTGCACATAAAAGTTTTACAAAATAAAAAATTCAAAAATCCCAGTTCTTCGTTGAGCTTGTACTCAACGGAGAATTGAGATTTTTTCTCTACGGAGTCTAGTGACAAAAAAGATTCTTTTTTAGACTGTACGGACAGAAAAGTTGTGCCAAATAAGGAATAAAAATTTAAAACTTAAAAATCACAGTTCTCCGTTGAGTTCAGGCTCAACAGAAAGAAATAAAAAAATCCTAGTTCTCCGTTGAGCTTCAACTCAACGGAGAACTGGGATTTTTAAATTTTCTTATTTCTTATTTGGCAAAAGTTTTTTGTCTGCGTAGTCGAAAGAATAATCTTGCTTCTCCGCAGAGTCCGTAAAGAAAAAATACCCGATTTTCCGTTGAGTTAAAGCTCAACAGAGAAGTGGAATTTTTTTATTTTTTATTTTGCAAAACTGTTCTGTCCATAGAGTCTTCAGACTGTGCAAAGAACTGTGATTTTTTAAAAATTATTTTCTCAAGACTGTACACAGAAAAAATTATTCAAAATAATTTTTGAAAAATCCCAGTTCTTCTCAGGATCTGAAGACTCTATGGACAAAATTTTTTTGTAAATAAGGAATTAAAAAATCCTAGTTCTTCGTTGAGCTTGTACTCAACGGAGAGCTGAGATTTTTTCTCTACGGACTCTACTGACAAAAAAGATTTTTTTTTAGACTCTATGGACATAAAAGTTGTGCCAAATAGGAAATAATAGTACATTTCGACACGAGTACGCAAAGGCTTTTTTGACGAAACGAGAGGATTACGGCACGAGCCGAAGGCGAGTGCTGTAATGAGTTTCGTCAAAAAGCCTTTTCGTACGAGTATCGAACATAATTTTTCCTCATGAGAGCCGAGAAAGCGCAACGAAGTTGCGATTTCGAGGTTAGAATGAGGAAAAAACTTAAAATTTTAAAATCCCAGTTCTCCGTTGAGTTCAGGCTCAACAGAAAGAAATAAAAAAATTAAAAATCCTAGTTCTCCGTTGAGCTTGAACTCAACGGAGAACTGGGATTTTTAAATTTTATTATTTCTTATTTGGCAAAAATTTGTTGTCCGCATAGTCGAAAGATGAATATTGCTTCTCCACAGAGTCCGTAAAGAAAAATACCCGATTCTCCGTTGAGTTGAAGCTCAACAGAGAAGTGAGATTTTTTTATTTTTTATTTTGCAAAACTGTTCTGTCCATAGAGTCTTCAGACTGTGCGAAGAACTGTGATTTTTTAAAAATTATTTTCTCAAGACTGTACACAGAAAAAATTATTCAAAATAATTTTTAAAAAATCCCAGTTCTTCTCAGGATCTGAAGACTCTACGGACAAATTTTTTTTTTTTAATAGAAATAAAAAAATCCCAGTTCTGTTGAGCTTGAACTCAATGGAGAACTGAGATTTTTTCTCTACGGACTCCCGGTTGCTTATAGGGTTATTTTGCACCAGACAACCGGTTGCTTTTCCCGTTAGGGAACATAAGAAAATTAGGCAGTGGTAATTTATGAGAACTATATTCCACTGTTCTTACCCATCTCCTGATAAATTCAAGGTAGGCACTGCAGTGGGCAACAAGCGTCTTCGTCTCCCATGTTTTCCTGACTTTCCGGCGATGCTTCGGCCAGGATCGGTGAACGACGCTTACGTAAAGTGCACCGAACATATTCTTGCTATGTAACAGATATAGTTATACATGTTGATAATATTCAGCGGATTGATTTGTTTATTTTTCAGCATTCGATAATATGATTTATGCAAATGTAAAGATATAAGTACTTACCATCATCAACCTTTGGCGGCATCTTCACCTCTCCGATTTTCCGAAACCAGCCCTCGCGCATAACCTCCACTTTCGGCAATCCAAAAAAGCTGATATGATTCTCTGCATATATAATTGTGTTAGAATTGTTATTGCAGCACTTCACAATACACCGAACCATTTTTTATAATAATTTTAATATTTTTTATTTGATAAAAGTATCGAGTGCGATGCTATACAGGGTGGCCCAAAATTAGATGCGGAAAATGATAGGGCTAATAAAGGGCGTCGAGCTGAGTAAATTGATCCCAATAACATGTGGTCTGCGAAGTCGCGTTCGCGAGATACGGCCGATTAAAAAATCCCGCTAACCGCCGGCATGTAGGCAACCGAGTACACAGGAATCATCGGTTCTGAGTCTTGTTGACAAGCGCGCGCGTACGCTGATGCGGAACATAACACTTTCAAATTTACGAATTTCAAACGAAAACACTCTTGGCATTGAATTTTCGCCAAACACAACGACAAGGATGGATGGAACAACAGCGATGGAAATGGCCTGTTATCATCCATCCATGCTAGACTGTGTCGACAGTCGATCGTTATCATTCAGTTTGATTGTTGATCATTCAGTTTTGCCGTTTGTTCCGATTGTGTTATTAAAATGCCACGATTCACGTTTATTGAGCAAGCGGATATGCACCTTGCCTATGGAGCTGTGGGAGGGAATGCAGAGGCAGCCGTTGGATTTTGGCGTCTGGGGATTTTCAAAAAGTCTTGTGTATGAAACGCCAGTCGATACTGAAGAAGAGCTTATAGCGAGGATTCAAGTGGCGGCATATGAACTTCAGCAAAAAGAAGACATTTTTGCTTCAATGCGTCAGTCTTTGCTTCGTCGAGCTCGACTATGCATTCAAGTTGGAGGTCGAAACTTCGAGCATCTCTTGTAGCGATTCGTTTTCCTAATAAAATTAGATAAGGAAAAATTACGTTCGGAATTCTCAATGTTGAAAGCGTTATTCACTTCCATTACCCATCCTTGTCGTTGTGTTTGGCGAAAATTCAATGCCAAGAGTGTTTTCGTTTGAAATTCGTAAATTTGAAAGTGTTATGTTCCGCATCAGCGTACGCGCGCACTTGTCAACAAGACTCAGAACCGATGATTCCTGTGTACTCGGTTGCCTACATGCCGGCGGTTAGCGGGATTTTTTAATCGGCCGTATCTCGCGAACGCGACTTCGCAGACCACATGTTATTGGGATCAATTTACTCAGCTCGACGCCCTTTATTAGCCCTATCATTTTCCGCATCTAATTTTGGGCCACCCTGTAGAAAGCGTCTGTGACAACAAATAACAAATGGCGGCGACGCGCAGCTGAAAAATGAAAAGAGCGCATCTCAATCGTACCAATATCTCCCTATATTTCCCTATAATCTATAGTGATTTTACAGTTGTCACCCTAACGCTTCTATCGTGTTTTTACTAGAAAAGTGGGCGGAGTTTGAGAGTTCTGAGCACACCATTTAATCCTTCCACCATGACTCTATCTCTCTCACACTTGCTTATACTGTATCTACTCTCTCATTTACCCACGCACGCACGCACGCACTCACGCACGCACGCACGCACGCCCGCCCGCACGCACGCACGCTCGCACGTGCGTGCATGCGTGTGCATGTTATGTGTGCGTACATGTGTGCGCGCGGACACGCACACACACACATACACACACGTGCTTTGATATATGCCGAGTCAAGGGTGGTTTAATTTTGGGTTTGGGTGTGTGTGTGCATGGCGTGTGCGCGCACACACATACACAAACACACGCACACGCGCACGCTCGCGCGCACACACACACGCACGCCCATCCTCCCGCCAGCCCGCACGCACGCACGCACGCACGCGCTCACGCACACACACACGCACAAACCTACGCGCGCGCGCACACACATTCACCCCCAAACTCAAACCTACGCGCACGCGCGCACACGAATACACACCCAAACTCAAACCCAGGCACGTGCGCGTGACTCGTACTTTAAAGTCCCCAACCCTATTACGCATCATGTAACCACTGAAGGGTTCGTTCACGGTCTTAAAATATAGAGCATTAGCCCATTTTTATAAAAAATAAATGGTTTCAGACAAAAAATGTAGAAATAATAAAAGGTATATTTTTCTATAATCTACAACTTTTGTGAGAAACATTTTTCTCTAAGATGAATATTTATTGAAATATCATTTTAAAAAAACCTGCTAAAAACGTATGCGTGCATACGACGCGCCATAGAAGTGGAACTCGTTGGGTGGACGTGTGAATGAAAATTTTTACTTTCTGCTTGACAAAATGCTTTCTGCTTGAGAGAGAGGCTTCGGTGATGTGTAACAAAATACGCTACTTCTTGGTGTTTAAGTCAATCGCACTATAGTTCTTGGCATCCAGGTCGGTCGAGTCAAAGTTTTTTGCATTCAGGTTGATCGCGCTATAGTTTTTGGCGTCCAGGTTGATCGCGCCATAGTTCTTGGCGTCAAGGTCAATCTCGTGATATATCTTGGCGTCCAGATCGATTGAGTCATAGTTTTTAATGTCTACGTCAATTAGGTCACAGTTCTTGGCGTCTAGGTTCATCGCCTATTAGTTCTTGGCGTTCAGGTCGATCACACTATAGATCGTGGTGTCCAGTTCACACGCTCCATGTTATACGCGTATCATCTTGCCGTCAATCTGGACCTCAAGAACTATGGAGTGCGAGACCTGGACGGCGGATAACTCATTCTCGTCGACTTGGATCTTGAGAACTGCAGAGTGCGAGACCTGGACAGCGGAAAATGCATTCCCGTCGACCTGGACCTCGGGAACTACGGAGCGTGAGACCTGGATGGTGGAAAACGCATTCCCGTCGACCTGGGTCTCGGTAACTACGAAGCGCGAAACCTGGACGGTGGAAAACGCATTTCCGTTGACCTGGATCTCGAAAACTACAGAGCGCGTGACCTGGACGGCGCAAAACGCATTCTCGTCGACCTGGATATCGACAACTACGGAGCACGAGACCTGGACGCGCGGAAAACGCATTCTTGTCGACATTGATCTCGGGAACTATGGAGCGTGAGACATGGTCGGCGGAAAACGCATTCCCATCGATCTGAATCTCGAAAACTATGGAGCGCGAGATCTGGATGACGGAAAACGCATCTTCATTGACGTAGATCTTGGGAACTACGCAGTGCGAGACCTGGACGGTGGAAAACGCATTCCTGTCGACCTGGATCTCGGGAACTACGGAGTGCGAGACCTGGACGGCGGAAAACTTATTTCCGTTGACCTGGATCTCGAGAACTACGGAGCGCGTGACCTGGACGACGGAAAATGTATTCTCGTCGACCTAGATATCGACAAGTACGGAGCACGATACCTGGACGCGCGGAAAATGCATTCTCGTCGACATGGATCTCGGGAACTACGGAACGTAAGACATGGACGGCGAAAAACGCATTTCCGTCGACCTGGGTCACGGGCACTACGGAGTCCAAGACGGGGACGGCGGAAAATGCATTCCCGTCGACCTGGATCTCGGTAACTACGAAGCGCGAGACTTGGACGGTGGAAAACGCATTTCCGTCGACCTGGATATCGACAACTACGGAGCACGAGACCTGGACGCGCGGAAAACGCATTCTTGTCAACCTGGACATCAAGAACTACGGAGCGTGAGACATGGATGGCGGAAAACGTATTCCCGTCCACCTGAATCTTGGGAACTACGGAGCGCGAGATTCGGACGTCAGAAAACGCATTCCCGTCGACCTGGATCTCTGGAACTACGGAGTGCGACACCTGAACGGCGGAAAACGCATTCCCGTTGACCTCGATCTCGAGAACTATGGAGCGCGAGACCTGGACGGCTGAAAACGCATTCCCGTCAACTCGGACCTCGAGAATTACGGAGCGCGAGACCTGGAAGACGGAAAACGCATTCCCGTCGACCTGGATCTCGGGAACTACGGAGCGCGAGACTCGGACGGCGGAAAACGCATTCCCGTCGACCTGGAGCTCGAGAACTATGAAGCGTGAGACCTGGATGGCGGCACATGCATTCCCGTTGACCTGGATCTCGAGAACTACGGAGCGCGAGACCTGGACGGCGGAAAATGCATTTCCGTCAACCTTGATCTCGAGAACTTCAGAGCTCGAGACCCAGACAGCGAAGAACGCATTCAAGCAAATTCAATTTACAATCAAAACCTCTTTGTTCGTACACACAAGACCAATTTTTTCGAGACGAGACGAGAGAGACAAGAGTCTCGTTTTGTCTCGATATTTATTCAAGAATCTATCGAGACCAGACAAGAAATAATTCTCGAGACTTGTTAGAGACGAGACGAGAAATTTCCCGCCTCAAGACAAGACGGCAATACTAATCATGGGGATACTAGTGCGCTCTTTTTTTCTCCCTTTACGATAGAGTTAGAAAGTAATGCTAGCGTTAAACGGTAACGCAAACGTTAAGCGCGCAAACCTCTTATAAGAAGTTTCACTTCAAAAAGCAGCTTTTGGGAAATTTTTTCGAGTTTTGACCTTGAAAATCAAATTTGCGCCAATTTTAATTATCATATTTGTGTTGAGCGAGTCAAAATACTTAAGTATACAGAATTTCAAGGAGAAAAGCGGTATGGGCTTTTCGGAACTACACCCTTATTTACTATTATTATTATTTTCAATATTCTAATCCCTCCCTCTCTCTCTCTCTCCTCCTGGGTAATTATTATTATTTTTACGTTCATAGTTTTTTTTTTTTTATTTAACTATTACTATGATTTTTTCAATATTTCTATCTCTCTCTCTCTCTCTCTCTCTCACGCTCTCTCTCCCTCTTGCCCTCTCCCTCTCTCTATCTCTCTCTCCCACCCTCTCTCTCCCTCTCGCCCTCTCTCTTTCGGTGGCCATCCAGATGTCGCAGCAACTTCGTATCTGTCACCTAAATACTCAATCACTTGTACCTCGCTTTACGGAATTTCCTCAATACTTTACTGAACACGCCTACGATATTATCCTTATCTCAGAATCGTGGCTGAAGCCACACATCTTGGATGAAATTATGCAACTTGTAGGGTACAATCTTACACGCTGTGACAGAATTGGGAAAAGGGGAGTTGGTGTCTGTATATACACGCGTGAAACACTTCAAACAAGCCTTGTCGCCACTTCGTTAGCCACTACGTACGTGCCTGCGCCAGAGTATCTCTTTCTCGCAGTCACTGGATCTAACATATCTAAACTGCTGGTTGGTGTGGTCTATAGACCGCCCAAAATCGCCTTTCTAAACAGCATTAAAACGCTTCTGGACTCGACTTGTCAGCAGTATGTATCTAAGGTCATAATGGGAGATTGGAATGCTGATTTCTTCACAAACAATGCGGATAGTGCCTATCTCCGTCGCATATTTCACTGCTACAATTTCGACATCGTACCTTATCAGACCACACATCTCGACCTCCTCGACTTGGCTTGATCTGTGTATAGTTGACTCCATTGCCAAAGTAACAGCGCAGGAACAACTAAATTTACCTTTCGCTCCGGCTCATGACTTCATTGCTGTTGATTACAATTTCGCTTGTGCTCGTACTTCGTCTCCTCTCAATACGTAACGTCGTAATTGGCACTGTTTTCGTGATCCGCGGTTTCCGCAGTCTCTGGCGTCGCATGGCTGGTCTGCCGTCGTAGCTTGCTCGGATCCTACCACAAAAACTTTTCTTTTCGATAAAACGTTGAATGGATTTTTAAACTCACATGCACCGTATCGAAACATGACTGTGCGGCGTCCTTCGGCGCCATGGATGACGCCTGAACTGCGGCAGCTTATCTCTTCTCGAAATTGTGCATACGCGAAGTATCGTCGCATCAGATCAGCGGACTCTCATCTTATATACAAGGACCTCCGGAAACGCACTAAGGCGCTTCTAATACGAACAAAGGTGCGTTACTGCTTGGATCGACTGTCTGCACTCAGGAACTCCAAGAATCTCTGGTCGGAATTACGCCATCTTGGAGTCATCGCTAATCGCACGCACCCGGTGATCGCTCCAGAAGAATTGAACATTTATTTCTGCTCTATTTTCAATCTTGCCGCACTCGAGCCACCTAACATCTTATCCGTTGCGAGAATGTTCGATTATGGGGATTTCTACTTCCCACATATTACTCCTTGCATTCTCCGACGTTCCATCTCTCTCGCCGACTCGCACGTCACGGGGCCTGATGGGTTCTCAGGTTTTTGCTGAGACACTGCATTGAACCATTATTCCCATGAATTCTCGATCTGTTTAATTCTTCTCTAATGACCTCTATTTATCCTGCCCCGTGGAAAAAATTCTACATAACTCCAGTATCAAAAGTGCGAAATCCATCAGCGCCATAGGACTACAGACCTATCTCGCTACTCTGTGAAGTTTCTAAGATTCTCGAGAGGATCGTAATCTACGACGTGGACAAATACCTGCTTACATATGCACTTAAGGATCCTCATCAGTTTGGGTTCGTCGCTGGAGGGTCAACTCAGGCTGCGTTGACACGTGTGCTAGATGTGACTCGTCAGGCGATTGATCGCCGTGAGGTCACGGTGTTAGTCCTGTTCAACTTTTCGAAGGCCTTTGATACTGTTGACCATGCACGATCAATATAAAAAATGGCCTCTCTTAGATTCTCGCGTCCTGTGCTTTTGTGGTTCTGGTCTTATCTCACGGGGCGATCACAAGCGGTGCGCACATCTCTTGGCAAACCGAGCTGGCGCTCGGTCACCTCGGGCGTAACACAGGGCTCCGTCCTAGGACCGGCTCTCTTTTCACTCTATGCTGCTGATATCAATAACGTAATCGAGAACTGCTCTATCGTGAAATACGCGGATGACCTACAGATCTATAGACACTGCTCCCCCTTGCATATAAAGGAGTGTGTGGCAAGAGTGAACGAGGATGTAAGGCGTATATGTGATTGGGCGAATGAAAACTTACTAAAACTCAATTCGACAAAGACTCAGGCAATGGTGCTTGGGACTACACGGATAATAAACAGCCTCAGACTGGCTCATATTCCTAAGGTCATGGTACGTGGTATCACTGCTCCTTACGTGAACGTGGCACAGAATGTGGGTATTCTCATCACCCCGGCCCTCAATTGGCGTGAACAAGTCACCATCACCTGCAACCGTGTCTATAGGACACTTTACCAACTTAGGGCTAACGGGTAGGCACTCACGGCTGATCTTCGGAGACTGCTTGTTTCTTCTCTTATTTTCCCTATCTTTGACTATTGTTCAACTGTAATGCCAGATATCACCGTTCTGGAGGATGCTCGGCTGCAACGAGCTCTCAACGCTTGTGTCCGTTTCGTGCTCAATGTGCGTAAATACGAGCACATTGCCCCATATTTTCGCAGGTTGAACTGGCTCAAAGTCCCGCAGAGGAGGAATTACTTCTTAGGCCTTCTCGCATTTCGTGCTCTACATCTCGGGGTCCCCCCCTGTTTCACCGCTAAATTGACTGGACGATCGAGTGTACGCGGGTACTCTGGTCCTACGCGCGCTCCGGCATCTGATCTGGTTATACCGTCCTATCGTACTGTAGCGTTCGAGAGGTCAACGCTGGTTAGTGCCACGCGTTTATGGCATTTGCTACCACCTGCAGTGCGCGATGTATCCTCCCTCTCCGCATTCAAAAAATCGCTCTTCGAGTATTTAATAAGTTTAGGTTAGGTATTCTCTCAGCTGCAGCTACTATGTAAATGCAATACTTCGCTGAATGATCTCTTATTTTTATTCTCAGTTGCCGTTTCAATTTGTTATTACTATTATTATAATCATTAACTCTGTCTCTTTTTATCTTTCTGTGTTTATACTTTGGGGTGCCCACCCTGGTAATAATAAAAATACATTCTATTCTATTCTATTCTATTCTCTCTCTCTCTCTCTCTCTCTCTCTCTCTCTCTCTCTCTCTCTCTCTGTCTCTCTCTCTCTTGTACCTTTGGAAATCACTACCTTATGATATTAAAACGTCTTCGAGCCTCAATAATTTTAAGCCTCGTCTCTTTACACACCTGTTCACTCTTGACATCATCGCGTAACAACATAAAGTTCTATTGTTGTTCACTGTAACACTGTATTTATAATTTTAATCTTAATTCTAGTTTCTTATTTTAATTGTAATTACATTAAATTTTAATATTAACTATTGCGCAAATCAACCATTAAGCTGTTTCACGCTAACGAGAGAGAGTATTTGAAGCTCTAAACCAGTGTTGGGCATAATTAATTACTTTCGGTAATTAATTACAGTCTAATTACAAATTACAATCGTAATTTATAATTAATTTTTTTTTTAAATACTAATTACAATTGTAATTAGTATTTAGACAATTTCTAATTATAAATTACAATTACTTAGTATTTAAATTTTTTCTAATTACAAATTAGAAGTAATTAGTAATGAAAATCTTTTCTAATTACAAATTAAAAGTAATTAGTATTTAAATTTTTTCTAATTACAAATTACAATTGTAATTAGTATTTAGATTTTTTCTAATTACAAATTGAAAGTAATTAGTATTGAAATTTTTTTCTAATTACAAGTTAAAAGTATTTAATATTTAGATTTTTTTCTAAATACAAATTGAAAGTATTTAATATTTAGATTTTCTTCTAAATACAAAATACAAGTATTTAGTATTTAGATTTTTTTCTTAAATACAAATGAAAAGTATTTAGTATTTAGATTTTTTTCTTAAATACAAATGAAAAGTATTTAGTATTTAGAATTTTTTCTAAATACAAATTAAAAGTATTTAAATTATCTTCTAAATACAAATTAAAAGTATTTAGAGTTCAGGTTTTTGACTAGTTACAAGTTACAATTGTATTTAGCATGAAATTTTACTGTAAATACAATGCCCAAATGTAATTAACAAGATTTTTTTACCTATGTATAATTTGAAAATGTAATTGATATCATTTCCCAAGCTAATTGCAACAACTTTCGATTGTATTTAAAGATTTTTATCGAGATAATTAAAAATCACAATTTTCATTCCTTAGACCATATAAGTATTTCTGACTATTTGGGTCATTGCGAGGACGATCACGCCGTAGCTGGCATCCAGGTCGGTCGCACCATAGTTCTTGCTGTCCAGGTCGATCGCGCCATAGTTTCTGGCGTCCAGGTAAACCATGCCATAGGTTTTGGCTTCCAGGTCGATTGCACCATACTTCTTGGTGTCCAGGTCGATCGCACCATAGTTCTTGACGTCCAGGTCAATCACGCCATAGTTCTTGGGGTCCAGGTTTATCACGTCATAGTTCTCGGATTTCAGGTCAATAGAGCCATAGTTCTTGGCGTCCAGGTCAATCGCACCGTAGTTCTTAGCGTCAAGGTTGATCACGCCATGGTTCATGGCATCCAGGTTGATCGCGCCATAGTTCTTGCTGTCCAGGTCAATCGCGTCATAGTTATGGTGTCCAGGTTGATCGAGTCATGTTTTTTGGCGTCCAGGTTGATCACACCATAGTTCTTGGCATCCAGGTCGATCACACCATAGTTCTTGGTGTCCAGGTTGATCGCGTCATAGTTTTTGCCGTCCAGGATGATCGCCCCATAGTTTTTGGCGTCCAGGTCGATCGTGCCATTATTCTTGGTGTCCAGGTCGATCGCACCGTAGTTATTGGTGTCCAGGTTGATCGCGTCATAGTTATAGGTATCCAGGTTGATCGTGGCATACTTTTTGGCGTCCAGGTTGATCGGACCACGGTTCTTGGCGTCCAGGTTGATCGCACCATAGTTTTTGGCATCCGGAGGATCACACCATAGTTCTTGGTGTCCAGGTTGATCGCGTCATAGTTTTCGCCGTCCAGGATGATCGCGCCATAGTTTTTGGCGTCCAGGTCGATCGTGCCATAATTCTTGGCGTCCAGGTCGATCGCACCGTAGTCATTGGTATCCAGGTTGATCGTGGCATACTTTGTGGCGTCCAGGTTGATTGAACCACGGTTCTTGGTGTCCAGGTTAATCGCATCATTTTTTTTGCCGTCTAGGTCAATCGAACCATAGTTCTGGACGTCCAGGTCGATCGCGCCATAGTTATTCGCCGAACTATGGTGCGATCAACCCGGACGCCAAAAACTATGACGCGATCAACTTGGACAGCAAGAACTACGGTGCGCTCGACCAGGATGCCAAAAAGTATAGCGCGATCAACCTGGATGCCATGAACCATGGCGCGATCAACCTGAACCCTAAGAACTATGGCTCGATTGACCTGAAATCCAAGAACTACGACGTATTTAACCTGGACCCCAAGAACTATGGCGCGAACGAACTGGACAGCAAGAACTATGGTGAAAATCGACCGGGATGCAAAAAAATATGACGCAATCAACCTGGACGCCAATAACTATCACGCGATCAACCTGGACACCAATAACTATGACGCGATTGACCCGGACTGCAAAAACTATGGTGCGATCGACCTGGACGCCACGAAGTATGGCGCGATCGACCTGGACGCCACGAAGTATGGCGCGATCGACCTGGACGCAAAAAATATGACGTAATCAACCTGGACGCCAAGAACTATGGTGCGATCGACCTGGACGGCAAAAACTATGACGTGATCAGCCTGGACAGCAAGAACTTTGGTGCGATCGACCTGGACGCCATGAAGTATAGCGCGATCGACCTGGATGCCAAAAACTATAGCGCGATCAACCTGCATGCCATGAAACATGGCGCGATCAACTTGGACGCTAAGAACCATGGTGCGGTTGACCTGGACGCCGAGAACTATGGCTTGATTGACCTAAAATCCAAGAACTATGACGTGATCAACCTGGACCCCAATGAAGATAGCGCGATCGACCTGGACGCCAGAAACTATGGCGCGGTCGACCTGGACACGGTAAACCATGGCACGTTCGACCTGGACGCGGAAAACTATTGCGCTGTCGACCTGGACTCCAAGAGTTATCACGTGATCAACCTGGGCGCCAAGAACTGTGGCGCGATCGACCTGGACACCAAGAAGTATGGTGCGATCGACCTGGAAGCCAAAACCTATGGGCCGGTTAACCTGGACGCCAGAAACTATGGCGCGATCGACCTGGACAGCAAGAACTATGGTGCGACCGACCTGGATGCCAGCTACGGCGTGATCGTCCTCGCAATGACCCAAATAGTCAGAAATACCCATACGGTCTAAGAAATGAAACTTGTGATTTTTAATTATCTCGATAAAAATCTTTAAATACAATCAAAAGTTGTTGTAATTAGCTTGGGAAATGATATCAATTACATTTTCGAATTATACATAGGTAAAAAAATCTTGTTAATTACATTTGGGCATTGTATTTACAGTAAAATTTCATGCTAAATACAATTGTAACTTGTAACTAGTCAAAAACCTGAACTTTAAATACTTTAAATTTGTATTTAGAAGATAATTTAAATACTTTCAATTTGTATTTAGAAGATAATTTAAATACTTTCAATTTGTATTTAGAAAAAATTCTAAATACTAAATACTTTTCATTTGTATTTAGGAAAAAAATCTAAATACTAAATACTTGTATTTTGTATTTAGAAAAAAATCTAAATATTAAATACTTTTAATTTGTAATTAGAAAAAAATTTCAATACTAATTACTTTTAATTTGTAATTAGAAAAAAATCTAAATACTAATTACAATTGTAATTTGTAATTAGAAAAAATCTAAATAATAGTTACTTTTAATTTGTAATTAGAAAAAATCTAAATACAAATTACTATTGTAATTAGTATTTTGAAAAAATTTAAATACTAATTACAATTGTAATTTGTATTCAGAGTGTAATTAATTACAAAATTGCCCAACTCTGCTCTAAACTTCTCTTCCTAGAATTAGTTCGTAATATTATATTATCAATCAATAATCATTTACTACATTGTAATTTTTCGAGCCTATCTTTACCTGTTACATATGTAAACACTAATCACTACGTTTTCTTAAGCCATGCCTCTTGTTTCCACTCATTAGACGTTAATATTAGTCTAATCATATTCTATGTTCTATCTATCGATATAATTTTTCTTTTGTTATCTTATTTTGCCGAAGGCTTGCCATGGCATAGCAAATAAATAAATCAATCAATCAATCTCTCTTAGACAGCTCAGATCAGAGAAACAGATCAGCTCCGAGTTTTATCTGTCACCAGTCGCGGAATTACGCACTATCTCGTATTGAATGTGCACCTAGAGATCGAAGGTGCTTGTGTCCTTCGACACATGTACTTTTATTTTTCGGACTACGTGGTGCACAGTGTTTATTGCGGTTTTTTGTTATTCATAATTCTTCATAATTTTCTTGTTTGCCCGGCATCTTGGCAAGCCGTTAGGCTATCATCGCTTATTGCGCGTATATCGTCGGTTATTGCGCACCACTGATAGGTGTACTCTTGTGCTTGTCTTAGTAGAACACACGAACATCAGTTCTTATGCCTACTCTATATCAGTGTTGTGTTGTTATTGGATTTCGGACTTATATGATCTCAAACGTCTAACTATGTGCGTGTGATCTTAGGAGTATTGAGCTCCATTCGTGCCATCTCCATCAACGACTAGTATATGTGATACTTTAGAACTTTAACTCATCGAATTTAGAATTTTCGACTGTGTAAGTGAGAATGTCGGAACGCTGAGCTAGGAGTGTTGAGTCTGAGCTCCATCCGTGCCGTCTTCGTCTATGACTAATATATATGTGATGCTTTGGCCTTGTGCCCATGGAATTTTAAACATTTGACTGTATAAGTGAGACCGTCGGAACGTTGAGCTCTACGTCTGTCTTATTTTTATTTACGCCTAACGTACATTAACTGTTTCCACCTGAAATTCGCTGCAGCATGCTGATTGCATGCCGACCTTTGCACTGATTCTTTATGTGAGCCTCTATTGAGTCTCGAGTTCCATACAGTATGGCAGCTCGTTGCGGTGTTTGCAATCGGACGATTTGAGCCTGAGACAGAGTTAAGTGCACTAGTGATTGTGATTTGACCTTTCACGTATCTTGTGCTACATCGAAATTCGGATTCGACCAATCTCGCTCTGACAACGGAACAGACTTTCGCCGTGATGCTTGTACGATGCATTGATCTAAAACCTTAGCACGTACCCCTCCGCTTGTGGCAAAGAATATCACTCTTGAGGATGTCATGTGCCAACTCAAATTGTCAAGCACTTCGACCAATGATAAGTTTGAGTCAATACAGAGCTCTCTTGCTGGCATGGGGCATAATATTGCTGAACTTCATAGTGACGTCTTCGAGCTGGCTACTGCACAAGAAGCTTTGACAAATCGCATTTCTATCCGCGAAAAACACTCAGCTGATGCCCGAATCGAATTGGTAGACATTCTGAATGAAAATTGCTTACTGAAAGCCCGTATCAGCGAATTTCCGAGTCGTTTTTCATCGATGGACAATCTGTCATCTGGTCCTTTCTCCTCGGCGGCCACGAATTATTTCTGTCCATCTGCAGACATCACATTATCCAGTGTACCTTTGGCCATCAACGATTCTGCCCAAGCTATCGTCAAGAAAGTCTTTCTGGCTCTGGGTGTTCCGAATCTCCTCACCGACATCTTTCAGATTCGCAGTCTTGATAGAAACGTCAACAGTGGACCTGTTGGTGATAATACTAGCGCACCTACGACCTCAACTTCAAGACGTAACTCCAGCAAATCCTTCATCATCAGCCTCAAATCGCACTAAGTTCAAGAACATATTTTAAATAAGAAGGGAGCAAAAAAAGTTTTGTCCGTAACTGAAGTTTTTGGGCTTGGGCAGCCAGGGACTGTATATTTAAATGAGTTTCTTCCGCCAGCACTCTATAGCCTACTTCGACTCGCAAAATCTCGGGCGTTGGAACGTGGTTACAAATATGTTTGGACCCGCTCAGGTTCCATATTTGTTCGTAAAAGCGATGGTCATCCACCAATTATCATTGTCACTGCTGCGGATCTTAATAAGCTAATCTGACTAGTACCAGCGAACCAGGCTTTGCCTCCACCCTCATTGCCGTTATCAATTGCGAAAATTGCTCAGTTTCATGCTAATTTCGTGCGTGGTCACATGGATTTTATCCAGTCTGCCTTTTGCGACCACAAGTTTCATATTGTCTCTATGTGCGAAACTTGGCTCCATTCCTTTATTGATGACAGTTTGATACACATTGACGGGTATTTTCTCATTCGTAACGATCGGAAGGGCAAGGAGGGAGGAGGGGTGGCCTGTTACATTCACGATTCCTTAAAAGCGCAGGTTCTAATGACTTCCCCAAATCAGTTCTCGAATTCACCAGAATACATGATAATTGAAATCACAAGCTCTAATTCTGACAAGCTTCTTCTTGCTTCTGTCTATAGGCGGCCTAAGGGTCGAATGCTTAGTGACTTCTTTCATGCCATAAATAATTTTTCACATGCTTATAAGAATATTATCATTAGAGGTGACTTTAATTGTGATCTAGCCAGCGATAATTATGAATCGAGGTATTTACGCCAATTAACCTTCTCCCTCTCTATGCATATTGTCAACTCACATACTAGCCACCATACAACAACTTCGGATTCGTGGATAGACGTTTTTATTATTGATAATGAGGAGAAAATTCACTCTATCGTGAAATCTGAAGCTCCGTTCATAGCCGGTCATGATCTTCTCGAGCTTAATTACATTTTTAATACCAAGGCTGTGGCGAATCGCATCATTACTCGCCGAGCGTATCGTAATTTCGATGAGTTGAATTTCTGCCATCTGTTAACCAGTGGACTCAACGTCTCTTCACTACGTGGTCTTGATCCTACGTTCAGTGTTAATACTAACCTAAATTTACATGTATTACCGGAAGATGTTAACTTGGTTGTCACCGAATTTACGGCGACATTTCTTACATCGCTAAATAAGTGCGCACCATTGCGGTCATTTCAAGTACGTCGGCCACCTGCGCCATGGCTAACGCAAAATCTTAGAAATCACATATCACAGCGGAATTCGTTATTTACTCGTGTGCGGGGATCTAGAAGTTTACATGACTAAGAAATCATCAGAGAGCACAGAGACGAGCGTAAAAATGACCTGAAAATGGCCAAGGCTGATTATTATATCCGGAGGTTGACCGGTATTACAGAGCAAGTCAAGTTATGGAGGGAATTCGCTAACCTCGGCTTGGTCAAATCCTCGTTTCCTTCTCCGCTTCACTTTTTTCGACCAGACTTACTTAACGAAATTTATTCTGCAGTGTCCAGTCAGCTGCCGCCTTGTTCCTTCTTAGAGTATCGAGTGTTGTCCTCGGCTGTTCAGTCTGAACGTCTTGAATTCTTTAGTTTTGTTGAAATTACGGCAGCTCAAGTGCGTTCATTCATTTCCTACAATCCTGGTTCTACATCCTATTCTGCCGGTCCTGATGGCATATCACTTTTCTCGGTGAGTAAGTCGCTCCAAGTTACTGGTCCTCTATTAACATTCATTTTCAACCTGTCTTTGCAGTCATCTAAGTTTCCGGAAAGTTGGAAAAAAGCTTATCTCCGTCCGCTCTCTAAAATTAAAACACCCAAGTCACCGTCTGATACGCGCCCAATAGCTAATCTAAGTGAATCATCTAAATTACTTGAGTGACTAGTGCACAAACGAATAACGGATTGGCTAACTACTGACCAGGGATGGACGAAATTAACTTAAAAAAAAAAATGACGATTGGTTTTTCATTCCTCATTTAATGTAAATTTAAGTGAAGAGTGGATTTCCACTCGTCATTTACTTTGGATAAGAGTGCCGAATAAATTTCAACTCGCCATTCGTTTCGCGTTCGAGTATCGAGTGGTTTTTTATTCTGTATTTACATCGCGACCGAGTGACGAACGGATTCCCACTCGTTGTTTACATCCGAACTGAGTGGAGAGTGGGGAAACCATTCGAACGCCGTCTTCGGTTCGAGTGGAAAAACACTCGTTATTTGTTTACTTTCCGATCCCAATGAATTTCCACTCGACAAATTTTTCGAAAAAGATGATTCTTAAATCAATAATTTCTTTAAATTAAAATGAATTTCCACTCGATATTCGGTTCAAATACAAGTGGAAATTTATTGACGTGATGCAGTGAGAATAAGATAGATAGATAGATAGATACATAGACAGCGAGACGGAGAAAGATTGAGAGAGAATGAGAGAGATTCAGAAAGACTGAGAGAGAATAAGAGAGATTGAGAGAGAATAAGAGAGATTAAGAGAGATTGAGAGAGCATGAGAAAGAATGAGAGAGATTAAGAGAGAATAAGAGAGATTGAGAGAGATTGCGAGAGAATGAGAGAGATTGAAAGAGAATGAGGGGGAATCAGAGAGATTGAAAGAGAATAAGAGAGAATGTAAGAGAATGACAGAGAATGAGAGAAATTGGTAGTGAATGAGAGAGGTTGAGAGAGAATAAGAGAACATAAGAGAGAATGAGAGAGAATTAGAGAGATTAAGAGAGAATGAGAGAGAATTAGAGAGATTGAGAGAGAATGAGAGAAATTGGGAGAGATCGAGAGAGACTGAGAGAGCATGAGAGAAATTGGGAGAGATTAAGAGAGATTGAGAGAGAATGAGAGAAATTGGGAGAGATTAAGAGAAATTGAGAGAGCATGAGAGAGATTAAGAGAGAATAAGAGAGAATGAGAGAGTATAAGAGAGATTGAGAGAGAATGAGGGAGATCTCTCTCAATCTCTCTTATTCTCTCTCAATCTCTCTCATTCTCTCTCATTCTTCCTCAATCTCTCTCATTCTCTCTCAATCTCTCTCATTCTCTCTCATTCTCTCTCAATCTCTCTCATTCTCTCTCAATCTCTCTCATTCTCTCTCAATCTCTCTCAATCTCTTGTATTCTCTCTCATTCTCTCTCAGTCTCTCTTATTCTCTCTTAATCTCTCTCATTCTCTCTCATTCTCTCTTAATCTCTTTCAATCTTTCGTATTCTCTCTCAATCTCTCTCATGCTCTCTCAATCTCTCTCAATCTTTCTCAATCTCTCTCAATCTTTCTTATTCTCTATCAATATCTCTCATTCTCTCGCAATCTCTCTCATTCTCGCTCATTCTGTCTCAATCTCTCTCAATCTCTCTTATTCTTTCTCAATCTCTCCCATTCTCTCTCAATCTCTCTCATTCACTCTTAATTTCTCTTATTCTCTCTCAATCTCTCTCATTCTCTCTTAATCTCTCTCAATCTCTCTTATTCTCTCTCAATCTCTCTCATTCTCTCTCATTCTTTCTCAATCTCTCTCATTCCCCTCAATCTCTCTCATTCTCTCTCATTCTTTCTTCATTTCTCTCATCCCTGACAGAACGTGACACCGTAATTTTTCGGTGCTGAGTGTCACGTGTAGGGTGTCAAATGACAATTTTAACACCTGAAAAAGTGGGTGTGGACACCCATCTGAACAAGGCCGTTTTGGGTGTTAGCACCAAAAAAACGGTGTCGACACTGATTTGGGTGTTGACACCCTAAAAAACGGTGTTGACACTGATTTGGGTGTTGACACCCTAAAAAACGGTGTCGACACTGATTTAGGTTATGACACGGTAATTTTACGGTGTTGAGTGTCACTTGCAGTGTCAAATGACAATTTTAACACCTAAAAAATTGGTTGTCGACACCCAAAACAGCCTTGGCCAAGATCAGTGTCAACTCCGTTTTTTTGAGGTGTTGACACCCAAATCGGTGTCGACACCGTTTTTTCGAGTGTCGACACCCAAAACAGTCTCGACCAAGTTCAGTGTCAACACTGTCTTTTAAGGTATCGACACCCAAATCAGTGTCGACACCGTTTTTTTTTGGGTGTCGACACCCAAAACAGTTTTGACCAAGTTCAGTGTCAGCACTGTTTTTGGGGTGTCGACACCCAAATCAGTGTCGACACCGTTTTTTTGGGTGTTGACACCCAAAACAGTCACGACCAAGTTCAGTGTCAACACTGTCTTTTAAGGTATCGACACCCAAATCAGTGTCGACACCGTTTTTTTTTGGGTGTCGACACCCAAAACAGTTTTGACCAAGTTCAGTGTCAGCACTGTTTTTGGGGTGTCGACACCCAAATCAGTGTCGACACCGTTTTTTTGGGTGTTGACACCCAAAACAGTCACGACCAAGTTCAGTGTCAACACTGTCTTTTAAGGTGTCTACACCCAAATCAGTGTCGACACCGTTTTTTTGGGTGTCGACACCCAAAACAGTTTCGACCAAGTTCAGTGTCAACACCGTTTTTTTGAGGTGTCGACACCCAAATCAGTGTCAACACCGTCTTTTTGGGTGTCGACACCCAAATCAGTGTCGACACCGTCTTTTTGGGTGTCAAATGGTCATTTGACACCCATCGCTTGGGTGTCACGATCTGTCAGGGATACTCTCTCAATCTCTCTTATTCTCTCTCATTCTCTTTCAATCTCTCTCAATCTCACTTATTCTCTCTCAATCTCTCTAATTTATTCTCAATATGTCTCATTCTCTCTCAATCTCTCTCATTCTCTCTCAGTCTCTCTCCTTCTCTCTCATTCTTACTTCATTTCTCTCATACTCGCTTAATCTCTCTCAATCTCTCTCATTCTCTCTCATTCTTTCTTCATTTCTCTCATACTCTCTCAACCTCTCTCATCCTCTCTCATTCTTTCTCAATCTCTCTCATTCCCCTCAATCTCTCTCATTCTCTCTCATTCTTTCTTCATTTCTCTCATCCCTGACAGAACGTGACACCGTAATTTTTCGGTGTTGAGTGTCACGTGTAGGGTGTCAAATGACAATTTTAACACCTGAAAAAGTGGGTGTCGACATCCATCTGAACAAGGCCGTTTCGGGTGTTAGCACCCAAAAAAACGGTGTCGACACTGATTTGGGTGTTGACACCCTAAAAAACGGTGTTGACACTGATTTGGGTGTTGACACCCTAAAAAACGGTGTCGACACTGATTTAGGTTATGACACGGTAATTTTACGGTGTTGAGTGTCACTTGTAGTGTCAAATGACAATTTTAACACCTTAAAAATTGGGTGTCGACACCCAAAACAGCCTTGGCCAAGATCAGTGTCAACACCGTTTTTTTGAGGTGTTGACACCCAAATCAGTGTCGACACCGTTTTTTTTGGGTGTCGACACCCAAAACAGTTTTGACCAAGTTCAGTGTCAGCACCGTTTTTTGGGGTGTCGACACCCAAATCAGTGTCGACACCGTTTTTTTGGGTGTTGACACCCAAAACACTCACGACCAAGTTCAATGTCAACACTGTCTTTTAAGGTGTCTACACCCAAATCAGT
The DNA here is from genome assembly GCA_963564615.1 of Rhorus exstirpatorius. Lineage (NCBI taxonomy): Eukaryota > Metazoa > Arthropoda > Insecta > Hymenoptera > Ichneumonidae > Rhorus > Rhorus exstirpatorius. Next base: position 811,007 of record OY751321.1, on the reverse strand, counting down.
GTCGACACCGTTTTTTTGGGTGTCGACACCCAAAACAGTTTCGACCAAGTTCAGTGTCAACACCGTTTTTTTGAGGTGTCGACACCCAAATCAGTGTCAACACCGTCTTTTTGGATGTCGACACCCAAATCAGTGTCGACACCGTCTTTTTGGGTGTCAAATGGTCATTTGACACCCATCGCTTGGGTGTCACGATCTGTCAGGGATACTCTCTCAATCTCTCTTATTCTCTCTCATTCTCTTTCAATCTATCTTAATCTCACTTATTCTCTCTCAATCTCTCTAATTTATTCTCAATATGTCCCATTCTCTCTCAATCTCTCTCATTCTCTCTCAATCTCTCTCATTCTCTCTCAATCTCTCTCATTCTTACTTCATTTCTCTCATACTCTCTTAATCTCTCTTAATCTCTCTCATTCTCTCTCATTCTTTCTTCATTTCTCTCATACTCTCTTAACCTCTCTCATTCTCTCTTATTCTCTCTCAATCTCTCTCAATCTCTCTTATTCTCTCTCAATCTCTCTCATTCTCTCTCAATCTCTCTCATTCTCTTTCAATCTCTCTCATTCTCTCACATTCTCTCTCATTCTCTCCCAATCTCTCTCATCCTCTCTCAATCTCTCATTCTCTCTCAATCTCTCTCTGTCTCTCTGTCTATGTATCCATCGATCTATTTATCTTATTCTCACTGCATTACGTCAATAAATTTCCACTCGTATTTGAACCGAATATCGAGTGGAAATTTATATTAATTTAAAGGAATTATTGATTCAAGAATCCATCTTTTTCGAAAAGTTTGTCAAGTGGAAATTCATTCGGATCCGAAAGTAAACAAATAACAAGTGTTTTTCCACTCGAAACACGGGGAAAAATAATTGGTTATATTGACAGCTATATCTGTTGATCTGACCGACGTGCGGCGCTACTAGAACAAAGTTCATCTTGGTAGAGTTTTTTTGTTGGCACGCCATTGGTAAGATTGTCAAACCAACCACGTGTATCTTTGTAGGCATTAATCGTTGACTTGACCAGGCTACCTTTGTTAAATCAAGAAAGGTAGATCTGTAGAGTGCCTTATGGACTTATATTCGTGCCTCGTGCGCATGCGCGCAGCCAGAACTATATCCAAAAGCGCGATACTTTGTTAAATCAACAAAGGTACTATGTGGAAGTGACTGAAGTGCCCCGACGTTGGCAGCATTTGTCAGAACTACGAACCAGTTTTCCCCGTGAACGAAGACGGCGTTCGAATGGTTCCCCCACTCTCCGCTCAGTTCGGATGTAAACATAGAGTGGGAATCCATTCGTCACTTGATCGCGAAACGATTGGCGAGTGGAAATTCATTCGTTACTCGTACCCGAAATAAATGACGAGTGGGAATCCACTCGTCACTCGAACGCGAATTAAATACAGAATGAAAAATCTCTCGTCACTCGAACGCGAAACGAATGGCGAGTGGAAATTCATTTGTCACTCGTACCCGAAATAAATGACGAGTGGAAAAGCATTTTGTATTTTAATGATGTATTTGAATACTTTTTCATTCGATGTTGCCCATCCCTGCTACTAACAATGTATTTAACCCACGTTGATCGGGGTTTCGGAGTGGTCATAACTAGCACGCAGTCGGCACTATTGCGCATATGTGATGACGTCAGACGCAACATTGATGAGAGGCGAATCACTTTCCTAATTCTGTTTGATTTCAAGAAAGCATTCGACACAGTTCCACACTTGCAATTACTACTAAAACTCAAGAGTATCGGATTTTCAGACCAAGTACTCGGCTGGTTTGTTTCATATTTGACGAGCAGAACACAAGCAGTTGTTGACGATCATGGCAATTGCTCCGCATGGTTGCCTACGACTTCGGGAGTTCCTCAAGGCTCGGTTCTGGGCCCCCTCCTTTTTTCGCTTTTTATTAATGATATAGGACTAGTCCTTCGCCATTCTCATCACATGATATTTACTGATGACACACAAATCTATCTCAGCTGTCTTCCAACTCAACTGCATCACGGACTTAGCCTGATATCTGAAGATGCTCTCGCTATTTCCAACTTTGCGGCTACCAATGGTCTGCAACTAAATATCAGTAAATCTAAGGTTCTTTTACTTGGCAGCAATTCCTATACGCGTGAACTTGACTTTTCTACGTTATTACCGATATCTCTAAATGGTGTAAATATATCATTCGTTAGTGAGGCCAGAAACTTTGGTGTCATTTTCCAGTCTAATTTGTCGTGGAAATCCCATATCCTTAACATCTCTCATCGTGTTCACTTCATCATCTACAGATTAAAATTTCATCGCAATGTTCTTTCTCGTGAGTTACGAACATCGCTGATTGTTTCCCTAGTTTTTCTACTACTAGATTATTGTTGTCTAGTTTATCATAATCTGTCTGATGAGTTAAACACGAAACTTGAACGTCTCATAAATTGTTGTATTCGGTTTGTTTATGATCTCCGACGTGACACTCACATTACACCATTTAGGCGCCAACTTGGCTGGCTGGATGTTAAATCGAGACGCCTTTATTTTCTAGGCATTTCGATGTTCAATGTTGTTCGTCTGAAGTCTCAAGCTTATAATATTGAATTGTTTAGGTATGTTGATGGTGCTACAGAGCGCCCCATGAGAAGACCGCGGTCGATATTTACTATACCAGTGCATCGTGCGGCTATTTATCGTCAATCTTTCTCTCTTTCTGGTATTTACCTTTGGAATACCCTACCGATTTTCATCACCTCCTCTCAAAGTTTAGGAATTTTTAAAGTTCGTCTCTTTGCTCACCTATTTAACCTTGTAGGTTCTAATACGTAGTCTGAGCAATCTCAGTATGGAAATTAATAAATTCATATGTCTGGACCTTGGGCTCCATTAGTTATTACTACCTGCTTATTCTCCATATTTTATATATACTTATCTTTTTCTTTAAGCGAGCGAGTATTCTCTTCTATAATTTCAAAATGTTCACTTAAGTTACCTTTATGCTTTTATTTATTTACTTTTTTTTTCAGCCGAGTCTATTTTAGAGTCTATTCATTCCTAGTGTTTGTTATTGATTTATGTTTTCTGCGTCTATTTCGATCATGCGACTTTTGAACCTATCCACCGTGTATGTATTTTTGCCAAAGGCTTGCCAAGGCATAATGAACTTATCAATCTCTCTCTCTCTCTCTCTCTCTCTCTGTCTCTCTCTCTCTCTCTCTCTCTCTTCTCATCAAAAAATCTACCACTGTCTCGGCTATACGTCTGTGGAACTCGCTCCCCTCCACGCTACGTGACTTGCTCTCTTTCGACATGTACTACAAGGCCTCTCTCTTCGAATTTCTAGCGAATACATAGCTCTAATTTTACGTTTAAGTTCTCATTCTAATGCTAGTTAAAAACAATTTAAATATAACTCTATGTATTACGCGGAACCAAGATCGAGATCATTCTTTCTGTGCTTCGTACTCCCGATACTCTACATTTCGGCTATTTAATCTTAATTTTATATATTATTTCTGTATTTTTTGTGCATTTGTACCTATGGGTCACCACCCTTGTATAATAAAACTCGGTTCTATTCTATTCTATTCTATTCTCTCTCTCTCCTACGTCTGTTGCTTAGGCTTTTTCTCTATTTCTCCTCCTCTCACCCGCACTCTGCTGTTTGGCGCACGCCTTTTCCCTCTCTCCTTCTCTCGTGGTCTCTCGCTATTCTCCCTCATTATTTTGGTAGCAAAAAATGTTTTCCAAATTAGTGAAAAAAAAATCACCGCACCGAATAACGCGTATAATGCATCAATGCACCGTCAGCACCACGTGCATGTCTCATGGACGCTCGGGCTTGCTCGAATTCACTCATCTTTTTATTCGTATGGAGAATAATAAATTTAATGTATATAATGAGATCTGAAGATGCAACGCGAGTATGCCTATGGGCACAATAGGCGGGTTACATTCAAGCAGGAAAATTAAGGCAGGCCAACCATCAGATAGAACAAAAATCGTGCACCTAAACAAGTTGAAACTCTTTACTCTTCCAGTCAACCGAAATACATCGGAAGAAACTGATAACGAATAGATTCACAGATATAACGAAATTGACCATGATAAGCTTCGAAAAAGCCGTTTCTTTTAGGTTATAAACGCCTTTTTTTATAAGGGAGGAGGTGTGACGATCGGACACATATTACGACAACGCGCCATGAATATGGATTACCTCGTATCGCGTGTCTACCATTCGCGCGCGACCGCGCTTTTAAACACTGCTCTTATACCACGGATTCGCGGGGTAAATTGAAACTTAAATTCGATCGTTCTCAAAATGCATCTGCTCCATAGGATATAAGATAGATATTCGATTCGTTTAATACTTTAATATAAGAATATCATAAGAAATGTTTTAAGAAAATACATATAAATATATATAAATTGTAAGGGTCTGCTGCTCGCTTCCTTTTTCTTTTTCCTTCTTTCCTCTACCACTTTAAAAACTTTCTCTCGAGATCCCTTTTTTTTTGTCAAACATTTGAAGTAACAAGGCACTACCCTTAACTTGAGTTTTACGGCAAACGACTGCTGGCCACATGTGCGATTGTAAAAAGATGAGCTTTGTTCTCAACATCATGTAAGGCCTACGTGACTTTTCTTCAATTTCTCGGACTCCAGTTTAGTTTTTCACCCACCTAATAAACACCTAAATATCGGGTTTTACGAGTTAGAGGTCCAAGCATTCTTGGACCCTTTTTTTTGTCGAGCCCGCTTTGCGAATAGCCGTGGAGAAGGGGCTTCTGTCTTTCGTCACCAAATCCCTGAACAGGGCAAAGTATATAAGCGTTGCACATAGACTTCTAATAAAAAGGAGAGAGAGAGGGAGAGAGGAGAGCGAGGGCAGCTAGGCCTAGAGTGAAAGAGTATAAGTGTAGAAGAGAGAGAGAGAGATTGATTGATTGATTGATTTTTATTTAATGCCCTAGTTTCACTATGGGGCCAACAATTTACAAGTGGTACACAATTATCAACAAATCGAAGTAATGCGAGACTATAACACAATTTCGCGTTAGTGCTTAAGACTACGAAATTAAAGCTAAAAACTAAAACTAGGATCTCTACATGATACAATGAGCAAGCATAGCACTGATGAATATATAAAATTTAAAATTTGTTGAATAAAGCAAGACAAGATTATACACATTATTATACACGAGTATTATAAAGCTAACAATATTGTACACTGGCATACCGGTGAAACGAGTTTAGTCAAACGGGAAACAATACAACCTTAAAGACGAGAATGTTGGGAGGCACTAGAACAAAGACTCACTGGCTAATAAGTGTGAGAATAAAAGAATAAAAGAGAGAGAGAGAGAGAGAGAGAGAGAGAGAGAGAGAGAGAGAGACTCTGAGAGTCTACTCTGCAAATATACATATGGTTCACGAGGTATCGTTCCGTGGCGCTCAAGAGTCAACAGCTATGGGCATACTCACGCGGTATCGTTCAACAGAAGCAGCAGTTATTTTACTTACAGGGCGAAGAATATTTCAAAAATGGTGCAGATCACAAGCAGGGATACTTTAACATCGAATAACCCATTTCCAAGAGTATAACGACGACTGATACTGTTCTCCATTGTAAATGTATTTTTGAAAATTTCTCCCGGAGGGAAAAGATGCGTAGCTCTCACCGCTACACTTAGTCAGCTAATTTGCACACGCCAAGGTTTACTTTCTTTTGGCAAAAATTCAGCTGCTCGAATTGGTCTGCTGCCCGACTATAAATTATTGGAAAAATATCTCGAGGTCCAATTATTGTCGTAAAAAATTGAAAAGCAAAAACCAAAGCATAAAAATTATAAATCGAAAATGTCTCTCTGTGTCTTCCAAAATATTTTCTTTATTGAAAAAAAATTTTTTTTCGAAAAAGTGCTAAGAGGCGAGCTTGAAACATGGCAAGGAGCTACGGCAGAGAGCACGGGCATAGCTATCGAGCTCTCCTCTTTGTGCTGGTATTTGCTAACTCTCTCTCCCTCTCTCTCTCTCTCTCTCTCTCTCTCGCTCTCTCTCTCTCTCTCTCTCTCTCTCTCTCTCTCTTTCTCTCTCTCTCTCTCTCTCTCTCTCCTTGTACTTCCTTGTACCTTAAATAATTTGCCCCAAAGTGGACACTAGGGCATAATAAATATTATCTATCTATCTATCTATCTATCTCTCTTTTTCTAGAACGGCGATAGTAGGTATTTATTTTTATATTGTTTTCTATGCTTTGAGAATATTGTTTCTCTCTTCTAACATATGAATTTCATTTATTAATTGTTGAACGCGTTGAATTCTTGACAAGGAATAATAGGAATTTGGTGGTGGGGGGTAGTAATTTAACACAGGGAAATAAATTTAAATTATACAGATATTCATATACCTCACAATGATTTTTTTGAAAAAGTATCCAAGAAATAATTGTATTTACATATTTGCGTACATAATAACTTTATACAGGGGAAAAAAGGCACGTCGTTAGACATTATGATTCATAACATTTTTTACAATTTGGTCCAAATGAGGTATCATCAGCTCATCGATCAATGCAATTTTAAAATACACGGGTAACTCACAGGAGGCATTCGGTATCATTTTTTGGCCAACAATCGACCGTATTTTCTTGCGTTTCGTTCGAATTTTATGTCGCACGCATCTCGTCGTGCAAGTAGAAATTATTGATACAATTGTGATTCCGAGCAGTTGCCTACACATTTCCACATCATTACGAACACGATAAAGCCACGATATGTAATCGGTTATACATGATTGTAATATTGTTAATTTAATGAATCGATCATTCACGAGACGGAAAAATGCTCCCAAATCAGGACTATTCCTGCGTCGTACGATTATCGACTGGTCCTTGTATTGCTCCTCGTACTCCAGTATATAACCACTGCCGTCTGTTGTACTCATGATTTTGCTATTGGTATCATCGTTCTGTTTTTCATGGAAGTATTCGATGATACTCGTGAAATGATTTTGAAAAGCTTCCCAAGAGGTGGCCGTCATGGTTACCCAGCCATCCATATCACACATGGAGCTGATTACCGGCTGTTATTTGCCATCGTTACGAATATCTATACCCAGCAGTATGTATTTCGACCATGAATCATCCAGTTTATACGCCATAGGTAGGACCAACGACCACACGGTCTCAATTTCTACACACATGGTTTTAAGAGGTCTTGAACTCCAGATTGTTGAATTTTGTGCCGTAGTATTGAACGAACAAATTATTTTCTCATGCTGCTGCCTGAAACTGTTGAAACAGCGCTTCGTCTTCTTCAAACAATCTCATCGGTACGAAACATGTAAACGTATTTTTTAAATCGATGGTAATACGTTGGCCCCATTTACAAGGAAACGGTTGAGGTGTATGAATGATTTCGTTCATACAAGGATATGTTATTCTACATCGAAATCTAAGTGACACACATTTTTTTATCGGCGGATAAACGGTTTAAAGTGGTGAAATCAACCCTCAAAGTTGGGCATCCCTAATGGTTGTTTCACAGTTTCACAGTTGAGATAATTGAATGAAACCAATTGGAGGATAATTCTCATGTTAAATCATGAAAAATGCATTTCATCCGGTTACGACGGGGTTGAATAGTCGAAAATTATAGGGGCTGAAAGTTACAAATTTTCATAACTAAAAAACTATTCTTATATTTCAATGCACTTAATTGCATTTGAAAAAGCAGAAAAAGTAGGGTATACATGTTTTTGCGTTTCTCTTAATGACGTCGTTTAAGGGTTCAACTACCTTTATACCCGTGCAACCAAATTCCTATTAAAATCGCACTATTTTGCTCCAATTCGTCTGATTTAATATTACAAAGCTCTTTCTAAGCAACAATTCAGGAGCACATTCATTTCAGTAAATTTCGGTTGCATTTATAACAAAAACCACCGCCTCAAATTTCCGAACGACTTCTGGCAGAGTTTCTTTTACGATCGTGAAATCTTCCGGAGCCCGGTATTTTAGTAGTTTGTGAGGTTACTATGGAATCGATTCCGAGCTTGAAATTTTGGAATTCAATATAGTTAATGCTGTAAATATTTAGGTCTTTGGTAATAATTTTTTCCAAAAAATTTTAAGAGATTCGAAAGTTGACATGTAATGGATTGTATGTCATTGAATAAATAAAAGGTATCTTGTGACGCAGAAGCACCAAAACAATTACATTTTATTTTGGCGAAGTTCTAATCTTATCTGCCGGCTGCAACGTATCATGCGAGACATACGATAAAAATAAATCTGTTTTTATATTCGACTGGCGAGTAGAAAATATTGGACCGCAAAAAATTAAAATAGCTTGTCCCCACCGCTCTCGCAGCGGTTTCAATTGTCGATGGAATGGTGTGCGCCGAATTGCATCATAGTGCGGAGTAATTGGTTCCTCTCTCTCGCCAACTATGAACGAACGTATCTACCGATAAATTATTATCAACGAGATATTTGCAAAATTGAACATTCTTCGCTTTCTGAGCCATTGGGGACTCGCACAATAAAGGAATAAAATTTTGGCCCACCAGATACAAACAATGCTATATCACTACCCTCTCCGTAATCACTGAGTTCATCTGTCAGATCACCGAGAAGCTGACCGATCGGTGGTACATACTCATTCGAATCTTTTTTCGTCACGTAGATACAAGAGTCCGTGTCGCAGTACAATGCACGTCGACCCAAGCGCTCAAGATAGGGACCGTGCACGAAATATAGAGGCAGCACTACTGCCGAAGCTCGCGCTCTCTGTTGTCAACTTTTTTTAAAAAAAATTTCGTATAATTGCATTGAATAACTTGATAAACAATGGAAAAAGTAATTAAATATAGTTTTCGGCCAATGATTAACAACCGTGTTCAAGACCAAAATATTATAAAAGGTGAAAAGTTATTTGAATCCAGGTCATGTTTTCAATGTTGCCGAAATAGAAGATTTAAATGGACAAATCACCATAACCTGTCAAGTGGTTATCACAAACAAGCGTTTATCATTTCTCCACAGAGCACCAAGCATGCAGTCAGGAAAACCGTAAAATTTCACTGATGAATCGAGAATCCACGCTTCCGACGTGAGATTTTTGTACATCCTCGGATGCAACAAACTAATTGGTTGGGTTGCAACAAACTAATTTATTTGGGCAGACATTAGTAAAATTATTTCAGTTTATTTAATAAATAATTATTAAGCCACAAATGACGTGTAAAAGCTTAATAAATGCCGAAGATTAGTAAATGTTTTTATCACCAGGTGGCGAAAAAGTCTACGCGCACGGTTCCTATAACTGTACAATTTTATGCGCGCCTAAGCTGTGGTGTACGCTGCGATTATGGCATTAGCTATGAAATATGGTTGTATTGCCTCATCGGGTTCCGTGTAATTAACATATAATATTTCGTTATTTACAAGTAGAATACCTGTGATCTCATACTTGGGGCTCGTCAGAAGCTCTATCAGTTTCCCCGGTAGGATACTATCACATTTTGCGGAAAGTTTTCACGCTGACCGAATTTTCCCCAAAATGAATTAAAACAAAACTTTGCCACCAAGTGCAAACCGGGATTGTTGGACATACCGTCGCAATCCAATTTGATACCCTCATAGCGCTCAAAGTCAGCAATAAACTGATATTTCGCAGCCTCGTCCTGTAAACAATTTTCAGGCCAACCACTAGATTCCTGCTTAATTTTGAGAAATGTATTAATATATTGTGTAAAAAGGCCGCCATTGCGAGTGTTTCGTTCGAACTGCGTGATCTTGTATAGCCTAATTTCTATTACACGCATGACTCTGTACCCACACGAGACTGCTTTGTGTATCTCAACAACAACCCATGTCCCCTTGAAAGTACTATCCGCAGAATTTTCATGCGTGCACTGTTCCTGACTCATAACCACGTAACAGCTACGACAGAGGGCAAATAGCAGGCAATGATGCATGCGTACAGGTAACACCGGGTAATAAAGGTTGCATGGTGGTAATACAATGCACTTGACGAGCCCCTCAACGCGCCAAAGATTGGTATTATCAGCTCTCGTCAGTTCCATACACTCGTCACCTACATAGACTTTCGGATGGCTGATAGGATATTTACCGTACATACAGATATACGGGTATAGCGAGCAAACGTCGAAGTAATGTATCTCCTCTGTATCTTTCGCATCATACAGTGTGACCATATTTTCGGTACGCCCACCGAAGAACGCGTCACGCGGGTCAAGTTACTCGATACAGGCTAGAGGATGATCACGCACGAGAGCTGCCATTTCAGCATTTTCCTTTAGCATTTGATCATATGCGCATTCCCAAAATTCCATCAATAAATAGCCACCCGTTCGGATTCTTTCGGAAATAGCGATGGTTCTTTTGAACCATTCGTCCATTGATATATCGCCACTGTGTTTGCGATCGCGATTCACGAGAAAACATCGCGGACAACCATGCTAATAGCACCCGTGAAATTTCAGTACGTGTTTCGTGTCATCCGTCTCGTAATAACGGTCTACTAGTGAATTCAGCGGTAATTTAAACTCCCGCGAGCGACCAGCGTGTACGATAGGATGACTGAGAGAATGTTTCATCCATACGAGCCAGCTCATCTCAAGGAGCTACTAGTCTTCCGTCATGAGGTTTCACGTAGACCTCTCAGAGGCTCATTTCTGGATCTTGCTATTCCGCATGCTAAGACTGTAACATACCAGGGTTCCTCCGTGTGCAGTACAGCCACTGTCTGGAACAGTCTTCTAGAGACGGTACGTGGTGCCCTTTCCTTGCCCACTTTCAGAACCCGTATCCACTTTCACCTTCTTCGCAAACAGTGAACGAGTATTTTCTCTTTTTTTCTCCTATATTTATGGTGAATGGGTTTTGGGTTGTGTGGGCTTTTTCTCGTATACTACTGTTACGTCCTGGGTGAGAACGATAGGGTATATATAGAAATAAGGGTGCCTCTTGTTGGGACCGGAATGCGCCGGTCGGGGATAGAGGCAAGAGTGCGGTGATCGTGTGACGCTACTTACGTGAAACGTAGATTTTTCTTGCTTTCTTTGGTAAAACGTGGTGTTTTACCGTGGTTTTTGTTAGATGATTTTTGTTTGGGCGTAGCGGATGTTTAGTTCATGAAGACGACGTTGTCGGTTGAGGTGTCGCTCGAATTGTTGTTGCTGTGCTCGTACCGCTCGTACATTAAACAATTCTTCCCTGGAGCGAGTCGTTATTATTTTCGGATTTACCGCTTCGGCGTTTGCTCGTAAAAGTCCAAATGAAAAAGTTATCCTTCGAGTGTGTCCTATTTTCGGGTGGGACTCCCACACGATAGGGTTGAAACCTCCACCACAGTGCGTGCGTCTAGCGCACGGAGTTGTGGTTGGCTGGTTAGAGTACAGAGCGTGCGTCTGGCGCACGGGACTGTACCCGGAGGGAGGAATAAGTAATTACTTAAGCACGTGCGTCTAGCGCACAGTGCTGTAGTCAGAAAAGGTGAGAAGAGTAACTGCTTAAGTACGTGTGTCTAGAGCACAGTACTGTACCACTTAAGAACGTGCGTCTAGCGCACAGTACTGTAGTCAGAGATTTTAATTACTTAAGCACGTGCGTCGAGCGCACAGTACTGTACTACTTAAGAACGTGCGTCTAGCGCACAGTACTGTAGTCAGAGAAGGTGAGAAAATTAAGTAAAGTAACTGCGTGAGCACGTGCGTCTAGCGCACGGTACTGCAGTTATGAAAAGGTGTTGGGAACGCGTGAATTTTGGTGGGTGTCCCAATCGAAACTGAACAACTTGAAGTATGTTCGTACGTTTTATCTATTACTTTCCCGTATTTACCGGCCGAATCTATCCTCGTTGGATGAGCGGATGCAGGCGTAGCGGGTTATTTGAATGAGTTTGTCGAATCACTTTTTAATTTCAACAAATAAATTTCGGCGTTTATTCAAATAGTCCTCGACCAATCCCGTTGGGGAAATTGGACAGGAAGTTTTCACAATGTTCACATCTTTTTAAGGTTTAGTCCTGTTTTACACGCGGTCGGGTCCCCGAGGTAGACCCGCCGATTTTTCCGATGGTTATTCGTTAACCTGCTCAAGTGACTGAGTACGCTGACTCTTTAACACTTGGCTGGTGATTACTCTCTACTCACTCTTCCCAGACTGACTTATAGACTCCATGCTGGTCATTATATAGGCCCTTATTCTATTGTCGCATAAGGTGGGAGATGTCGGCGCGTGAGGGAAGAGTTTCTCTTACACCTCGACATTTTGCTGACGATAATCGCCAGACGGATTTCCAGTTCTTATGGCTGGCGATTTTCCTGTCAGCCGATAATCGCCAGACGGATTTCCAGTTATTATGGCTGGCGATTTTCCTGTCAGCTTCGTGTAATCGACATTGTCCAGACTGATTTCTGACTACTGCCAGTGCAGGGATATCGATACTCACGAAATGCACTTGTTGAGGCTCATTGGTAAGCGATAAGCGCGGCTACCGTGTGCGAACCAGCAAGGCGTTGATTTTCACCAACTTCCAGCATTTTGCGGGAGCTTGGTGATAACGCGCGACATACGCCGGTTCGTCACTCAGCGCCTTCCCCCGTGACGAGCCTCGTTCGTAAAAGATTCAAGTTTTTGTGCGTTTAAGTGGTGAACTCCGGCAATGAGGGTCACCTCTTTTCGTTCATGTTTTCTCGTAATTTGAGTATTAAAAGAACGTATATGAAAAATTTCAAATTTAGGTGGGTATTTCGACCCAGGACGTTACACTACTATTAGTATTAGTCTTGTTTTCATAGTTGTAATATTTGTATTTACATTATACAGTTACATAGTATTTACATAGTAGTTACATAGTATTTACAGTACACAGTTGTATTTATTTGATTTGAGAATATTTGAAATACCTTGTATTATTATTACTGTGCTCTTATGGGCTAACCTCCAGAGCCGAACAAATAAATAAATCAACCAATAAAACAATCTCTCTCTCACTCTCTCTCTCTCTCTCTGGCAATTAATAGTTTAGAGCCCAGTGCGAAGGTTGCGAGCTTCAATGAGTGCCTCAACAGTTTTCTTGACTGTCACGCGCCGCTCCAAGTGGTCACCCTCCGTCGACCTTCAGTGCCTTGGATGTCCTATCAACTGCGGGAACTGATTCTAACACGTAATCGCGCCCATGCGAAATGGCGCCGAACGAAATGGCCGTCCGATCATCTCGAGTATAAAGAACTCAGGCAGCGCACTCGGTCTCTCATTACGCGCACCAAAGCGGACTATTACCGACAGCGGCTCTTGACTATCACGGAGCCCAAGCATCTGTGGCCTGAGCTTCGTCGTATGGGGGTGGTCTCGAGCGGGTCGCGCCGAGAAATCACAATCCCACCTGATGAGTTGAACACTTACTTTTGTTCGGTGTTCAACCCAGTCTCACTCAGGCCACCCGCAATATTGCAAATGGAGGGACTTTTTGACGACAGCCAGTTCTATTTCGCGCATATCACGCCGGGAACTCTCAATCGCTACATCCGGATTGAGGACTCTCATGTCTCTGGCCCTGATGGTTTCTCGGGTTTCTTACTGCGTCATTGTTTAACCCCCCTCTTCCCGATAATCCTTGACATTCTCAACTGCTCACTCCAGACCTCGATCTTTCCCTCACCGTGGAAGCAATCGTACATCACCCCTATCCCAAAGGTCAGGACTCCGTCAACGTCATCAGATTTCAGGCCAATTTCGTTGCTATGCGTTCTGTCTAAGATTATTGAGAAACTCGTGCTCGCCGATCTCACAAAGTTTCTGCGAGCCTCCTCTAGAATCGATTCGAATCAATTTGGCTTTGTGACTGGGGGCTCTACTCAAGCCGCACTAATCAGAGTTCTGGATGCAGTACGTTTGGCCGCGGATCGGCGTGAGGTTACGATACTTGTTTTATTCGATTTTTCCAAAGCATTTGATACCGTGGATCACGCTAAACTCATCGGCAAACTGGCCGCGCTTAATCTCTCCCGGTCAGTACTAAAATGGATCTGGTCCTACCTTACGGATCGCAGTCAGGCTGTTCGCACAACGCAGGGGCTGTCTGATTGGTTACCTGTCACGTCTGGCGTCCCACAAGGTTCAGTGCTGGGCCCGGCCTTGTTCTCCATCTACATAGCCGACATTAACGACGTTATCGCGCATTGCTCTATCGTTAAATACGCAGACGATTTGCAGATATACGCCCACTGCTCTCCTGACGGCATTGCCGAATGTGTTGCTCGTGTTAACGAGGATGTAGCACGTATCTGCGCCTGGGCGGATAACAATCGCCTGCGGCTCAACCCCGCGAAGACTCAAGCAATGCTCCTTGGTTCTGCTCGTGTGGTGAATGCTTTGAGGCAGGCTGGAATCCCAGAGATCGTTGTACGGGGCACGGCTACTCCATACGTCGACTTAGTGAAGAATTTGGGTATCCTAGTCACTCCAACTTTAAACTGGCGGGAGCAGGTTACTAATACTCTCAATCGAGTTCACAAGACGCTATACCAGCTAAAGGCTAACGGGCAGGCTCTTACTATAGAGATACGGCGTCTCCTTGTCTCCTCGCTCATCTTTCCTCTCATTGACTACTCCTCTCTTCTCCTGCTCGATATTACCGTCATAGAAGATATTCGCCTGCAACGTGCGCTCAACGCTTGTGTCCGATTCGTCCTAAATGTCCGGAAGTACGAACACATTACGCCTTACTATGAGCGATTGAAATGGCTCAAGGTTTCGGAACGTCGTAACTACTTCCTGGGAGTCTTCACCTTTCGTGCTCTCAAGTATCGAGTTCCACCATTCTTCTCTTCCCAATTAACATTACGCACTACCATATCAAGGCGGGAGCTGCCATCTCGTGCACCGTCATCCGACTTAATGACGCCTGCATGTAGAACAACAGCGTACCAAAAATCGACAATTGTATCCGCTATCAGGTTTTGGAATTCTCTCCCCCTGAGAGTGCGGGACGTGGCCTCTCTAGATACTTTTAAGGAACGACTGCACGAATTTCTCATCTCCTCAAGATAATAATAACAATTCCTATTCTACTCAACTACATTTGTACATTTATACCCGGAAACTCGATTTATACAAACATGCGGAATTCCAGATCTAAGCATAAAATTAGAATTTAATTAATATGATTATTTTTAGTTATTTAACTATTTCTTAATTATGTATACTCACTCACTCTGTAACGCCGTTTTATACCCACGGGTCTCTACCCCAGTATAATAAAGTCATGTTCTATTCTATTCTATTCTCTCGCTCTCTGTACTACCTGCTTTTTATTGCACACGCACGAAGGTACATTCCGACGCATCTTTCCCTGAGAATTATTCTGTTCTCACACGAATCGTTCTAGCAAGCTTTGAGAGAATATCCTATTGTATATTCTCTATTTCATTTGTCCGCATAACCATTTGCGTACGCGAACTTTTAATTAATCTATACAATTAAAAATATACTGCAAAAGCTAATTACTGTCGATAAATCCTTCTATTGTAGAGTGTCAATTGCTCGAAAAATGTTCGTGTCGATAGTGAAATTCCTTTATTGAGAATGGAAATATGTATTGCACCACAAGAGTGTGAAAAGTATTCTAGATGGGAGAAAATTATCTGCTCTAAGCTGCAGCAGTCGGTTTTCCAAGGTTCTGTGCTTAAAGAACACTTATTTTTGTTTCAAAAAAAATCTTGGGGACGTAAAAGATTCCATTCAAGTAGAGAAACAGGGCCGGTTCTAACTCAAGATCCCTACCCCGACATTTACCGACATTTTTTAGCTCAGACATGAACCATTTAGCCGAGACATGAACCCGGGAGGGGGGGGGGGCTATCTTTAAGAGTCCGAATGCACTGAGTCGATCGGGGGGGAGGGGGGTCTCTAACAACTGGAGGGCACCTAATCTCTTATGGGTCGAAACATCGCGAGGGGGGGGGGGGGGGGGGCGGGCTAGCTTTGAGGGTGGTATTGGAATGCCGCTATCTCTGGCAGCGGTGGTGCGCCTAATTTTTCATGGTGGAATTTGATTGCCGATTATCAGTTAGACTGGCGTCTCTGCAGGGGGGTGGGGGGGGGGGGAGCTAGTTTTGAGGGTGGTATTAGAATGCCGCTATTTCTGACAGCTGCAGTGCAGCTTGTCTTTCATGCTGGCATTGGAATATTGTTATCTCTAACAAGTAAATAGCGGACTAGAGCGTTAGACCTTTCAACCACACACGACACTACCCTCCCGGGCCAGTGCGTCTGTTTGTCGCAACCTTATCGTTGGTCATAAATCATATCTGGTCGTGTGCCAAGGGTTAGACCACAGTCTGGAAAAGGCCAAACATAAAATCTTAGAGGCGCCTATGATAGTGTCTCGCCGGTCCTCGGCACCCGAAGGAAAATATCCCTAACAGGTATTCTTCTGACCGAGTTTATATAAGCATTTCCCTATCGCACTGACTGGTGCGTGAGCAGATGTAGCGCAGAGAGCTGCGGCAGATCTTTTTTCAAACCGCGATGAAATTGGGATGAAGAGGAGATTGAAAATATGGAAAAGCACGTTCGATTCAATACTTGAGCTCAAATTCACATGATGTATGCATGTGATTATGCGTACAGAGCCGCTCGCCGAGGCTGGTGGGAAGAGGTTGCACGTGATCGTGAGCGATTTAGATTAAGAATTGAAAAATGCGGCAAACTGATTGAATCTGTATTGAGGGAGAAAAAAAATTTAACGGAAAATGGTATACTGATATGCGCCTTCGACGTGTTTCGACCTGTTTCGAGCCCTCCCATTACCTTCGAGAGCGGATGATGCCATCTTGCATGTCTGAACACGCTTGAGCCTGCACAGTGTTTACATATTGTGACAAACCGCCGGAAAATGAGGCTGTGATATTCATGGAATGCCGCTATGACGTGCTTAGTCGCTTTCTTATATATATATAGATATATAGATATATAGATATATAGATATATAGATATATAGATATATAGATATATAGATATATAGATATATAGATATATAGATATATAGATATATAGATATATAGATATATAGATATATAGATATATAGATATATAGATATATAGATATATAGATATATAGATATATAGATATATAGATAGCATAGATGGAGAAAGAAAAGCGTTCAAGTGTCCCTAACGGGTATTCTTCTGGCCGATATATAAGCGTTTCCCCATCACTAGCTCACATTTTCTCCCGTGCATTCAAACAAATATTATCGGTCGGAAAAAAAAAATGGATGCGCAAATGTGTAAAAGGACTGTCGCGCTTATGGAGGAGGCATTTTCCATAATTAGGAGAAAATCTAGACCAGCTTCAGTGCAAAAGTGGATAAAGTTCAGTGATAAACATGTGAAGATTTTGGGCAAAGTGTTACGTGCAAACGTTCCGACAATAGGTGAAAAAATTCGTATTCAGACAACAATAGCGACATTGATGTCGCTGAGTGAAAAGCTGAAAAAATGTGGTGCTGGTGCTGTGAAAAGTGACAAGGGGCGGTGGAGGGACATGGACACTGCGTTTAAGAAAAGAATTAGGACTGGAGTGGTTATCAATCTACAGCATAAAGATGTACAAAGTTTTCTTGACGACGCGAGACCTCTGATAATCTCGAAAATAACCGCGGTTTTGAGCAAAGCAGGAAACTTAAAAGTTAACGTTATTCTAGCCTGCCGTTTTCACATCACCAAACTCGATGAAATAATGGAAGATAATAAATTCTTTAATACGCAGAATCAAGCTATTCTACCCTCGACAGACATGGAAGAGTGGTTCAGGGTACATGTAAAGGATAAATTGTTGGTGAAAATTGTGGAGTTTACGGAAAAGGAATCCGGCTGGTCTCTCTCTTCCATAATTAACTTAGTCGTCAATATGAACAAATACATGCCTTTGCGTGGTGGACTATCTACGTATACAAGTCTACCAAAAAAAATTCAATTAAAACGTGCAGTCGTCAATATTATAAATGATGACCCTTATTGTTTCTTATGGTCTGTGACGGCAGCCCTTTACCCTGCAGCTGAAAATTGTGAGCGAAAATCGTCGTACCCGCCGTTCAGTGAAGTGCTTCAGTACACTGGGCTCAATTTTCCTATGAGTCTAAAGGACGTACCGAAATTTGAAAAAATGAATGGTTTGTCAATTAACGTATATGGCATAGAAGATCATCGTCGTGGAAAGCTTGAAATATTGCCAGTATATTTGAGCGCTCAAAGGTCCGATAGACCTACTATACACCTACTCATGCAGGAAGCTGCGAGCGAAGAAGAAGAAGAAGAAGAAGAAGAAGAAGAAGAAGGAGAAGAAGAAGGAAAAGAAGACAGCCATCCGGTGCATCACTTTTCATGGATAAAAAATATTTCTCGGCTGGTCAGCTCGCAAATTTCAAAAAATTCACATCATACTTGGCTCTGCGACAGGTGTTTGTGTCATTTCAAAACAGAAAATTCGCTAATAAAACACACAGATGACTGTGTAAAAATCAGTAAATGTCGAACGGTCTTTCCGGAGGGTGAGGACAGAATATTAAAATTCAAAAATTTCAAATACAAAGAAGATGTTCCATTCGTCGTGTATGCCGATCTCGAGTGCTTATTAGAGCCAATAACATCGGTACAGAAGAACACAATGGGATATCAAAACCATGTGCCCCACAGTATCGGTTATTATCTGCGCTGTAGTTATGATGATGCACTTTCCAAGTACAAATCATACCGTGGCAAAGACTGTATCCAGTGGTTTATGGCGGAGTTGAAAACCCTATCAAAATCGCTGCATTCACGTCTAACACATATCACACCGATGGAGATCCTGAACACGGCACAAAATCATCAATTCACAACGTCTACAACCTGCCACATTTGCGAGAAAGAATTTCTTCCAAGTGATCTAAAGGTTCGAGATCACTGTCATTTTACGGGTCGTTATCGCGCTGCTGCACACCAAGATTGCAATTTAAATTTTAAGAACTCTCATGTAGTTCCCGTTGTATTCCACAATTTATCCGGATATGATTCTCATTTTTTAATAAGGTCATTAGCAACTGCATTCGAGGGCTCTTTATATCTATTACCTATAAACAAGGAAAAATATATTTCATTCTCGAAAAGTGTCAAGGGAACAGTTGTAAATTACAGATTTATCGATTCATTCCGATTTATGCCGAGTAGCATCGACAAATTAGCCTCATATTTAGACAGTAATAACAAATTAATTACACGCGCAAATTGTAATAGCGAGGCTGAATGCAAGCTATTGACACGAAAAGGTGTTTTCCCGTATGACTATGTTAATAGCTGGGATATCCTCGATGAGACTGAATTGCCCTCAAAAAAAGATTTTTTTTCCAAACTCAATAATACGGAGATTTCCGACAGCGAATATGCGCACGCGTCTAACGTTTGGAAAACATTCAAGATAAAAACCTTAGGTGAATATTCAGATTTATATTTAAAAACAGACGTTCTCCTTTTGGCTGACATTTTCGAAAATTTTCGACGAAATTGTTTGAATACGTATAATTTAGATCCGCTCCATTACTACACAGCCCCTGGTCTTTCATTCGATGCAATGCTCAAGTGCACGCAAATTGAACTTGAACTCCTCACTGACGTGGATATGTTACTTTTTATTGAAAAAGGCATCCGAGGCGGAGTCGCGCAATGTACCAACAGGTATGCGAAAGCAAACAATCGATTCATGGAAACGAATTTCGATCCAAACACCGCCGAGTCATATCTGATGTACTATGATGTCAATAACTTATACGGTGCAGCTATGAGTGAATCATTACCATGCAGCTCATTCGAATGGGCGGAAAATTTTATTGAAAATATTGAAAATATTCCCGAAGACTCGCCGATCGGGTATATACTCGAGGTTGATTTAGAATATCCCAAGGAGCTGCACGAATCTCATAAAGACTTACCGCTATGTCCAGAACACTATCGAGCCCCGCAATCTAAAAATTCAAAATTGATGACGACATTGCTACCGAAGGAAAAATACATTATTCACTATCGTAATCTACAGGAGTCTTTGAGATTAGGCTTAAAATTAACGAAAATTCATCGCGTGCTAAAATTCAAACAATCCCCTTGGTTGAAAAAATACATTGATCTCAATACGAATTTGAGAAAGCAGTCCAATAACGATTTCGAGAAAAATTTTTACAAACTAATGAATAACGCGGTGTTTGGGAAAACGATGGAAAATGTACGTAATCATCGTGAAGTAAAGCTCGTTACACGCTGGCATGGGCGATATGGCGCAAGAGCTCTCATCGCTCGAGCTACCTTTCATAGCTGCACCATATTCGACGACGATATGGTTATAATAGAATTGACTAAAGCTAAAGTAAAATTCAACAAACCGATATATGCTGGATTTTCAATTCTTGACCTGTCTAAAATCTATTTATACCGTTTTCATTATGACTATATGAAGATTACATTCGGCGAGCAAGCCAAATTATTGTACACAGATACGGACAGCCTAATCTATCACGTAACTACTCCAAATATCTACGAATCCATGAGACGTGACATACACCAATTTGATACATCCGATTACCCGACAAATAATCCCTATGGAATGCCTCTTGCAAATAAAAAAGTGTTGGGTCTTATGAAAGATGAAAATAATGGTAAAATTATGACCGAGTTTATAGGGCTTAGGGCAAAGTTATACTCGTATAAAGTACAAGGTAATGAGCTTGAAAATAAACGTGCAAAAGGCGTTAGAGGAGCGACATTGAAAACCATCACGTTCGATGACTACAAAGAGTGCCTACTTCACTATAAAACTCTGATTAGGACCCAGCACATGATACGCAGCTCAAAACACGTTGTCGAGACGGTTAGGCAAAATAAAATAGCATTAAGCTGGAATGACGACAAAAGAGTTCTCTCCGCCGATACAACCGATACTCTACCTTGGGGTTATGAGCGCAATACGAAAGAATGTTTGTAGCTTAAAGTAAATCAAAAATGAAATAAATGTGTGGAGGTAAACTGTGAATGGTATGAAAACTATGAATATATTGTATATAAACTAATAAAATTGATGCGCTGGAGGAAAAATATATTAAAAAAAGATATATTGAAACCGACTTTTTCTTAATTAATATCCTGTCCAACAAAATAATCCTGTGAGAGATGGGATAGAAGGTGGCGATTGAAAAGATCAATAATGTTAATTTGTTGAAATATTTTATTACACATCAGATTTCCTTATCCAGCTATTGTGGGGGTTGTCGAAACCCAGCCATTTTACAAACATTTTATTTCCGCGCTTCTTCAATACTCGTTCAATCAGATAAATATCGGGATTTTCAACTCTAAGTGCTCTTGCTCATAACAACCATCGGTGATGGGTTCATCTTGATAATCTTTCAGACTGAACGTCACAGGGTTCGTATTTTTCCCTTGATGTATTGTAAATATTTCCGTTGTCCAGTTTGGAGAATAACCCTTGGCAAATATATTTTTGAATTTGCTTATCCCCACTTTGTCACCGCATCGAAATTTCGTCAACTTTTTTTTTTTCCTTTTTTTTTTTTTTCAACGGTTCTCGAGTCGTGAAAACGCGTTGTAATAGCTGCTTCTTATTCTCCGAGTTCACGTCTTTCGGCTTCATTTTAATTGTGCGATGTTATATCTGGAAATCTATTGTTATATCTGGAAATCAAATTTTTGAGAATATCGGTCCACTTGTAGCTTCCACGAAGATTAAATTGCATCCACATTTTATTTTTCAAGGTACGATTAAAACGCTCTCAAATTGATGCTTTCAAATTACTGTATGTCGAGTACATATGAATATTATACTTGTTCATGAGAGTTTGCAAGCTATTGACACGAAAAAATGTTTTCCCGCATGACTATGTCAATAGTTGGGGACGAGGGGCTATTCACTTTGATTTTGGGTGTACAGGAGGCTTCCAACTTCCAAAGACTTCCAAAAACTTCCGAAGATTTCGGAAGACTTCCGAAGAATTCCAAGCACCTCCTCAGACTTCTGAAGACTTTTAAAGACTTCCGAAGACTTCCGAAGACTTCCGAAGATTTCCAAAAACTTCCAAAGACTTTCAAAGACTTCTAAAGACTATCGATTGCGTATTATGAGGAATTCTTCGAAGACTTCCATAGACTCCCAGAGCCTCCAAAAGACTTGTCTGGGAAATGTCAAGACTTGTCTCCAAAAGACGGTGCTTGTCTGGGAAATGCCAAAGCGTAATCTCCCTGCACCCCCTCGCCCCCCCCCCCCCCCCCCCCCCCCCGAGATTACGCTTTGGCATTTCCCAGACAAGCACCGATGCTCAAGCAGCCACGAGAGGAACGAAAAAGGCTTCAGCATAGGCGCCGCCTGCCTAAGCAAAGAAGACCGAGAAAAATTGCTAAAAGAATATCATGATGCCCCCCCACCCCTTGGGTGAGCACGAAGGCATTTCGGAAGTCTTTAAAAGTCTTCAGGAGTCTGTGGAAGTCCTTGGAATTCTTTAAAAGTCTTCAGAAGTCTGTGGAAGTCCTTGGAATTCGTCGGAAGTCTCTGTAAGTCTTTTGGAGGCTCTGGGAGTCTATGGAAGTCTTCGAAGAATTCCTCATAATACGCAATCGATAGTCTTTAGAAGTCTTTGAAAGTCTTTGGAAGTTTTTGGAAATCTTCGGAAGTCTTCGGAAGTCTTCGGAAGTCTTTAAAAGTCTTCAGAAGTCTGAGGAGGTGCTTGGAATTCTTCGGAAGTCTTCCGAAATCTTCGGAAGTTTTTGGAAGTCTTTGGAAGTTGGAAGCCTCCTGTACACCCAAAATCAAAGTGAATAGCCCCTCGTCCCCAACTATTGACATAGTCATGCGGGAAAACATTTTTTCGTGTCAATAGCTTGCAAACTCTCATGAACAAGTATAATATTCATATGTACTCGACATACAGTAATTTGAAAGCATCAATTTGAGAGCGTTTTAATCGTACCTTGAAAAATAAAATGTGGATGCAATTTAATCTTCGTGGAAGCTACAAGTGGACCGATATTCTCAAAAATTTGATTTCCAGATATAACAATAGATTTCCAGATATAACATCGCACAATTAAAATGAAGCCGAAAGACGTGAACTCGGAGAATAAGAAGCAGCTATTACAACGCGTTTTCACGACTCGAGAACCGTTGAAAAAAAAAAAAAAGGAAAAAAAAAAAGTTGACGAAATTTCGATGCGGTGACAAAGTGGGGATAAGCAAATTCAAAAATATATTTGCCAAGGGTTATTCTCCAAACTGGACAACGGAAATATTTACAATACATCAAGGGAAAAATACGAACCCTGTGACGTTCAGTCTGAAAGATTATCAAGATGAACCCATCACCGATGGTTGTTATGAGCAAGAGCACTTAGAGTTGAAAATCCCGATATTTATCTGATTGAACGAGTATTGAAGAAGCGCGGAAATAAAATGTTTGTAAAATGGCTGGGTTTCGACAACCCCCACAATAGCTGGATAAGGAAATCTGATGTGTAATAAAATATTTCAACAAATTAACATTATTGATCTTTTCAATCGCCACCTTCTATCCCATCTCTCACAGGATTATTTTGTTGGACAGGATATTAATTAAGAAAAAGTCGGTTTCAATATATCTTTTTTTAATATATTTTTCCTCCAGCGCATCAATTTTATTAGTTTATATACAATATATTCATAGTTTTCATACCATTCACAGTTTACCTCCACACATTTATTTCATTTTTGATTTACTTTAAGCTACAAACATTCTTTCGTATTGCGCTCATAACCCCAAGGTAGAGTATCGGTTGTATCGGCGGAGAGAACTCTTTTGTCGTCATTCCAGCTTAATGCTATTTTATTTTGCCTAACCGTCTCGACAACGTGTTTTGAGCTGCGTATCATGTGCTGGGTCCTAATCAGAGTTTTATAGTGAAGTAGGCACTCTTTGTAGTCATCGAACGTGATGGTTTTCAATGTCGCTCCTCTAACGCCTTTTGCACGTTTATTTTCAAGCTCATTACCTTGTACTTTATACGAGTATAACTTTGCCCTAAGCCCTATAAACTCGGTCATAATTTTACCATTATTTTCATCTTTCATAAGACCCAACACTTTTTTATTTGCAAGAGGCATTCCATAGGGATTATTTGTCGGGTAATCGGATGTATCAAATTGGTGTATGTCACGTCTCATGGATTCGTAGATATTTGGAGTAGTTACGTGATAGATTAGGCTGTCCGTATCTGTGTACAATAATTTGGCTTGCTCGCCGAATGTAATCTTCATATAGTCATAATGAAAACGGTATAAATAGATTTTAGACAGGTCAAGAATTGAAAATCCAGCATATATCGGTTTGTTGAATTTTACTTTAGCTTTAGTCAATTCTATTATAACCATATCGTCGTCGAATATGGTGCAGCTATGAAAGGTAGCTCGAGCGATGAGAGCTCTTGCGCCATATCGCCCATGCCAGCGTGTAACGAGCTTTACTTCACGATGATTACGTACATTTTCCATCGTTTTCCCAAACACCGCGTTATTCATTAGTTTGTAAAAATTTTTCTCGAAATCGTTATTGGACTGCTTTCTCAAATTCGTATTGAGATCAATGTATTTTTTCAACCAAGGGGATTGTTTGAATTTTAGCACGCGATGAATTTTCGTTAATTTTAAGCCTAATCTCAAAGACTCCTGTAGATTACGATAGTGAATAATGTATTTTTCCTTCGGTAGCAATGTCGTCATCAATTTTGAATTTTTAGATTGCGGGGCTCGATAGTGTTCTGGACATAGCGGTAAGTCTTTATGAGATTCGTGCAGCTCCTTGGGATATTCTAAATCAACCTCGAGTATATACCCGATCGGCGAGTCTTCGGGAATATTTTCAATATTTTCAATAAAATTTTCCGCCCATTCGAATGAGCTGCATGGTAATGATTCACTCATAGCTGCACCGTATAAGTTATTGACATCATAGTACATCAGATATGACTCGGCGGTGTTTGGATCGAAATTCGTTTCCATGAATCGATTGTTTGCTTTCGCATACCTGTTGGTACATTGCGCGACTCCGCCTCGGATGCCTTTTTCAATAAAAAGTAACATATCCACGTCAGTGAGGAGTTCAAGTTCAATTTGCGTGCACTTGAGCATTGCATCGAATGAAAGACCAGGGGCTGTGTAGTAATGGAGCGGATCTAAATTATACGTATTCAAACAATTTCGTCGAAAATTTTCGAAAATGTCAGCCAAAAGGAGAACGTCTGTTTTTAAATATAAATCTGAATATTCACCTAAGGTTTTTATCTTGAATGTTTTCCAAACGTTAGACGCGTGCGCATATTCGCTGTCGGAAATCTCCGTATTATTGAGTTTGGAAAAAAAATCTTTTTTTGAGGGCAATTCAGTCTCATCGAGGATATCCCAGCTATTAACATAGTCATACGGGAAAACACCTTTTCGTGTCAATAGCTTGCATTCAGCCTCGCTATTACAATTTGCGCGTGTAATTAATTTGTTATTACTGTCTAAATATGAGGCTAATTTGTCGATGCTACTCGGCATAAATCGGAATGAATCGATAAATCTGTAATTTACAACTGTTCCCTTGACACTTTTCGAGAATGAAATATATTTTTCCTTGTTTATAGGTAATAGATATAAAGAGCCCTCGAATGCAGTTGCTAATGACCTTATTAAAAAATGAGAATCATATCCGGATAAATTGTGGAATACAACGGGAACTACATGAGAGTTCTTAAAATTTAAATTGCAATCTTGGTGTGCAGCAGCGCGATAACGACCCGTAAAATGACAGTGATCTCGAACCTTTAGATCACTTGGAAGAAATTCTTTCTCGCAAATGTGGCAGGTTGTAGACGTTGTGAATTGATGATTTTGTGCCGTGTTCAGGATCTCCATCGGTGTGATATGTGTTAGACGTGAATGCAGCGATTTTGATAGGGTTTTCAACTCCGCCATAAACCACTGGATACAGTCTTTGCCACGGTATGATTTGTACTTGGAAAGTGCATCATCATAACTACAGCGCAGATAATAACCGATACTGTGGGGCACATGGTTTTGATATCCCATTGTGTTCTTCTGTACCGATGTTATTGGCTCTAATAAGCACTCGAGATCGGCATACACGACGAATGGAACATCTTCTTTGTATTTGAAATTTTTGAATTTTAATATTCTGTCCTCACCCTCCGGAAAGACCGTTCGACATTTACTGATTTTTACACAGTCATCTGTGTGTTTTATTAGCGAATTTTCTGTTTTGAAATGACACAAACACCTGTCGCAGAGCCAAGTATGATGTGAATTTTTTGAAATTTGCGAGCTGACCAGCCGAGAAATATTTTTTATCCATGAAAAGTGATGCACCGGATGGCTGTCTTCTTTTCCTTCTTCTTCTCCTTCTTCTTCTTCTTCTTCTTCTTCTTCTTCTTCTTCTTCTTCGCTCGCAGCTTCCTGCATGAGTAGGTGTATAGTAGGTCTATCGGACCTTTGAGCGCTCAAATATACTGGCAATATTTCAAGCTTTCCACGACGATGATCTTCTATGCCATATACGTTAATTGACAAACCATTCATTTTTTCAAATTTCGGTACGTCCTTTAGACTCATAGGAAAATTGAGCCCAGTGTACTGAAGCACTTCACTGAACGGCGGGTACGACGATTTTCGCTCACAATTTTCAGCTGCAGGGTAAAGGGCTGCCGTCACAGACCATAAGAAACAATAAGGGTCATCATTTATAATATTGACGACTGCACGTTTTAATTGAATTTTTTTTGGTAGACTTGTATACGTAGATAGTCCACCACGCAAAGGCATGTATTTGTTCATATTGACGACTAAGTTAATTATGGAAGAGAGAGACCAGCCGGATTCCTTTTCCGTAAACTCCACAATTTTCACCAACAATTTATCCTTTACATGTACCCTGAACCACTCTTCCATGTCTGTCGAGGGTAGAATAGCTTGATTCTGCGTATTAAAGAATTTATTATCTTCCATTATTTCATCGAGTTTGGTGATGTGAAAACGGCAGGCTAGAATAACGTTAACTTTTAAGTTTCCTGCTTTGCTCAAAACCGCGGTTATTTTCGAGATTATCAGAGGTCTCGCGTCGTCAAGAAAACTTTGTACATCTTTATGCTGTAGATTGATAACCACTCCAGTCCTAATTCTTTTCTTAAACGCAGTGTCCATGTCCCTCCACCGCCCCTTGTCACTTTTCACAGCACCAGCACCACATTTTTTCAGCTTTTCACTCAGCGACATCAATGTCGCTATTGTTGTCTGAATACGAATTTTTTCACCTATTGTCGGAACGTTTGCACGTAACACTTTGCCCAAAATCTTCACATGTTTATCACTGAACTTTATCCACTTTTGCACTGAAGCTGGTCTAGATTTTCTCCTAATTATGGAAAATGCCTCCTCCATAAGCGCGACAGTCCTTTTACACATTTGCGCATCCATTTTTTTTTTCCGACCGATAATATTTGTTTGAATGCACGGGAGAAAATGTGAGCTAGTGATGGGGAAACGCTTATATATCGGCCAGAAGAATACCCGTTAGGGACACTTGAACGCTTTTCTTTCTCCATCTATGCTATCTATATATCTATATATCTATATATCTATATATCTATATATCTATATATCTATATATCTATATATCTATATATCTATATATCTATATATCTATATATCTATATATCTATATATCTATATATCTATATATCTATATATCTATATATCTATATATCTATATATCTATATATCTATATATCTATATATCTATATATCTATATATATATAAGAAAGCGACTAAGCACGTCATAGCGGCATTCCATGAATATCACAGCCTCATTTTCCGGCGGTTTGTCACAATATGTAAACACTGTGCAGGCTCAAGCGTGTTCAGACATGCAAGATGGCATCATCCGCTCTCGAAGGTAATGGGAGGGCTCGAAACAGGTCGAAACACGTCGAAGGCGCATATCAGTATACCATTTTCCGTTAAATTTTTTTTCTCCCTCAATACAGATTCAATCAGTTTGCCGCATTTTTCAATTCTTAATCTAAATCGCTCACGATCACGTGCAACCTCTTCCCACCAGCCTCGGCGAGCGGCTCTGTACGCATAATCACATGCATACATCATGTGAATTTGAGCTCAAGTATTGAATCGAACGTGCTTTTCCATATTTTCAATCTCCTCTTCATCCCAATTTCATCGCGGTTTGAAAAAAGATCTGCCGCAGCTCTCTGCGCTACATCTGCTCACGCACCAGTCAGTGCGATAGGGAAATGCTTATATAAACTCGGTCAGAAGAATACCTGTTAGGGATATTTTCCTTCGGGTGCCGAGGACCGGCGAGACACTATCATAGGCGCCTCTAAGATTTTATGTTTGGCCTTTTCCAGACTGTGGTCTAACCCTTGGCACACGACCAGATATGATTTATGACCAACGATAAGGTTGCGACAAACAGACGCACTGGCCCGGGAGGGTAGTGTCGTGTGTGGTTGAAAGGTCTAACGCTCTAGTCCGCTATTTACTTGTTAGAGATAACAATATTCCAATGCCAGCATGAAAGACAAGCTGCACTGCAGCTGTCAGAAATAGCGGCATTCTAATACCACCCTCAAAACTAGCTCCCCCCCCCACCCCCCTGCAGAGACGCCAGTCTAACTGATAATCGGCAATCAAATTCCACCATGAAAAATTAGGCGCACCACCGCTGCCAGAGATAGCGGCATTCCAATACCACCCTCAAAGCTAGCCCGCCCCCCCCCCTCGCGATGTTTCGACCCATAAGAGATTAGGTGCCCTCCAGTTGTTAGAGACCCCCCCCCGATCGACTCAGTGCATTCGGACTCTTAAAGATAGCCCCCCCCCCCTCCCGGGTTCATGTCTCGGCTAAATGGTTCATGTCTGAGCTAAAAAATGTCGGTAAATGTCGGGGTAGGGATCTTGAGTTAGAACCGGCCCTGTTTCTCTACTCATTCAACCATGAAAGCTGTTGCATCGTTCTATCGAGCATACAAACCTATTAAACCATTGAGTTTCAAAAGTCACCCGTTATCATAGGGTGTCATAAAAGTAACAGGACGGCTGAAGATTTCCTCAGGTACGATATTTTTCAAAAAGGTTAATGTCATTCTTGTAGTAACGTTCAACGAGGAATTCAATGGTGACCTTGATTTTTACTTTGACGATGACCTTCAAGGTTATTTCAAGGTCACCTTTTTCTCAATAGAAATCTCCTTTTTGACATCGGCAATCGATAGAGCGTAAAATTTTACGTTTAAATGTGTCCTTAGGTTATAGATATATTTTGACCTCGAAGGTCACTTAAACATGACCGTGACGATGACCTTTAAAGTTATTTCAAGGTTAAATTTAAAAAAATTAAACCTGTATTCTTAAAAATTGAAACCTGTATTTTTGAGTTCTGAATTCAATAAAAGAAATTGTGTTACATTTACATTAAAAGATTCGGAAAGTATCGTATATTTTTTTCGCAATAAATTTCATTTACTTTATGCATTGCCCAGTGTTACGTCCCGATCAACATTTTACTCCATCTCGGTCAAGAAGAGATTCCCCTTCCTTTACACGTTCTTTGAAAGTTAAAGTTAAAATCGAGTTGGTGCCCTGTTTTGAGTCTAATCTTTTGGAAAAATACTCGGGAAAGGGCGAAGAGTGCAAATTCCCATATTCCAGATAAATGTCAGTTTATATTTCATTTAATTTCGAAATTATTTTCGATTGAATCTCATGCGTAGTAAGGCAGAATAATGTTAGTCGCTTGAAACAAAATTGAAAGCGGTTGAAATATTATTTGAGAGCGAAAAGATACAGGAGCATAAGCGTTCGAAGAGAAGGTCTCATTGTGCTCGGCGGCGAGTGTTTACATTTGTCGCTCTCTCTCTCTCTCTCTCTCTCTCGGTTGACCGTTTGCTATTGTCTCGCGCCACTGGTCGAAACTATCTTTGACGAATATTCGAGGCCTTGTTCGTCGCTACAGAGCGTTTCAAAAAAAAATTTTCGTCGACTTCCAATTATTCTTTTCGCATTCGCTAGATGTAATTTTACAAAATTTTCGACGAAATCTTCATGTTGGAAATTTTCAAATTATTTTAATCGTATTTCGGATTTTATTTTGTCGACTATTGTGTTGCGAGATTTTAATCCTTATTAAATTTTCGCTGCTGATGAGTTTTCACTCGGCATTAACGAATTATTCATATATATTTATATTTTTTTTTTTTTGAAATTTCGTTATCTAGAGTTTCTTTGATCGTGTGACAAGAAAGGTTTCGTCGTCAATCGCGATCTTTTTAACCTTTTCTATCCCTATACTAATGAAATTTTCTTAGGCTATAATAATTTTGTTACAATGAATTCTCGCAATAAAATTATTTTCGCAAGGAATGGCGAGCGATAATTTTACTTTTTTTTAAAACATTTCATTTACTTGATATTATAAACGTACATTTGTAATAAATCATATTTCGACTTCATCAGTTATTTTCACGATAATTTTGAATAAATAATAACATTGAATTTATTTTAACAATAATTTTTGAATAAATAATGACAATGAATTTATTTTCACAATCATTTTTGAATAAATAATAACATTGAATTTATTTTCGCTATCTAAAGGATTTCTTTGATCGTTTGACGAGAGACGAATTTCACTCGACAAAGGCGATCTTATACAATTTTCTTTATCCTATAATAACGAATTCTTTAATCTTTTTTTTCAATAATTGTTACTATCAATTATCGCAAAAGACTTTGCACAAGAATTGACGAATAACATTTTATTTCGTTAACATTTAATTCATACAAAATAATTTACATGAATTTTCCAACTTCGAGCCCCACGTTAGGCGTCAAATGAGACAGGCTATTTTTACACAAACGATTTACTATGCCTTCTCCTGCCGCGGCCGTGGTCCGTCGGCTGGCAGGGCTCTAATTAATTTCTTATATACAATTTTAACAACGATACTAGAACTGAGACTTTGTGACCTTTGTCGAAAGATTCGACAAAATTCACACTAGTTCGACTAATATTAATATTCTTTATATTTTCCGCGACAAGACTCCTTGGGAACTGACCTGGCTCTTACAAAAGACGTGAGCGAAGTGTCGTCTCTCGGCTCGCTCGTCGCTCGTTAGGCGTAATTTCTAATGCGCACGCGTCATCGATGACCAATCGATTGACACGTGCTTCTTATTTCCAGCAGTGTGAGGAGTCTTGTCTCGGCAAATCCTTACAGTTGTATCGCCTTAATGAATAATCTAGGGGTCTCGGTACGATAGACCCGAGGAGTCGAGTCGAGCGTTGACGTCGAGGAAAGGTTTTTATTTTCCTGTCGCAATCATTTCCGAAAGAAAAAGGGTACTATAATCGTAATGATTCGCCAGATATAGAGTACTTATTAGAGGACTTGAATATCAGCAAAATGCATCGGTGCTTTCAAACTAAGCATAAGACGAACGGGAAGAGTCCACCAGTTAGCCGCAGATGGTAACAAAATGCCTTTCAAAAGTATTTCAGACTATCTTTCAGAAAACCGAGAGCGGACACATGTATGACTTGCGATGAACTTAAGACCGCTGATGATGCTGCGAGTGATAAACAATCTAAACTGTCTGCTAAACGTGATCTACGTGAACATCACGATCTCTTCAAAGTAATCTAAGAGTATACAATATAAGAAATAATGGATTGACTAAATAAAATTGAAACAATTTAGATACTTAATTTGTAGTATCAAGTTTTACACATTTGATTGTTTACATTCTTGTGTAACGTATTTGCCAGGACAGTCGAAGAATGCTGAAGCACGATAAAAGGGACATCGAGAAGTATGTTGTTTGCTTTGATTTGCAACAGTCTTTCTACGCTAACACATTCCAGAATGTTTTATAGCCGTCAACTTAGTGGCGATAATCTTGGAATCCACGACAAACACAGACGTAAAGGCTTTATGCGCTTATGGACCAAAGTTTGCGGAGGTCGTGGTTCCACTGAAATTGCGACAGCTGTATACGATTACGTTTCAAAAGAAGTTTCCCAGTGAACACAGTTATGATGCAGCAAGGTAACGGCTATGTTACCGATTGTAACAGGTAATATTACCTGGATGTTACATGTAACTTACATGTAAGTTACAATTTCCTACTCATCAATATAACTATGTTATATAACGTGTTATATACCCGGTATGTAACAGTTATATTGCAAGGTAATGTAACGAAAGTCATAACAGGTATATAACTGCAATATTCTGAAGTGATGTGATAAAATAAAACATTATTATTATTAACCAATTTTTTTATTTCATTATATTATTTTGTCTTCATTATAGGTCGTGGAAGGATTACACTAAAAAAAAAGAATCCTGCACGGATTTCTCGACAGGATTTTATTCTCCCCGACAGGGACTTGAACCTGCGACCTACCCATCTATTCTACCTATCTACCTAACACGCTACCCACTACGCTATCAACTGTTTATGAACTTTGGAAATTTACAACATGTCTTTGCACACTCTATTTTCTCCAGCGTCACATTATTATAAGCATGTTATGTAAGCGTTACAGAGTCATGTTACACTACTGTAATGTTACTACGTTACGCCCCATTAACGTTACATAAATATTACCGAAGGTACACTCACATTGTTATGAGCATGTTATGTAAACGTAACAGAGTCATGTTACATTATTGTAATGTTACTAAGTTACACCCCATTAACGTTACATAAATGTCACCAAAGGTACACTCACATTGTTACAAGCATGTTATGTAAACGTTACAGAGTCATGTTACATTACTGGAATGTTACTACGTTATACCCCATTGACGTTACATAAATATCACCAAAGATACACTCACATTGATACAAGCATGTTATGTAAACGTTACAGAGTCATATTACATCACTGTAACGTTACTACGTTACACCCCATTAACGCTACATAAATATCACCAAAGGTAAACTCACATTGTTACAAACATTTTACGTAACGGCTACAAAACTCTATTACGTTACTGTAACGTCAAAACGTTACATACCGGTTATGTAACCAGCATATAATAAATGGTACATAACATGTTAATTCCACGTTATATAACAGCTATGTATCACAAGAATAACATTGTGACATTACCTGTAACTTCCATATTATATTGCCGCAATATAACGTGTTCACTGGGTTCCACCCATACGCAACAATTGGTATTGTGGAGCGATAATTTCAGTGCCCAAAACGAAAACCCGTTCCTTATTGCGATGTGCCTGTGCCTTATTGCGAAAGGATACTTTGATGAAGTCATAAGATCAAGAAAGTATAAATTGATAAACTCATAGTTAGGGGGGTGAGGTTGCTAAATGGCGACATTCTCGAGCGCCGTCGAGACCTATCAAAATCGGAAGATGAAGTAATTTCGAAAAGAAAAGCTCGTATGGTAAAAACCATTTTAGCGGTGGGTATGGCGTGTACGGTTTGTCAAAAATGTAAAAAAAAACAGTTCTTTCGGCATTCTCGAGCGCGTCAGATATTCATACCACGTATGCCCCAAGTGCTTCTGATAACAACGGTATACTAATCTGCCGGTTTGCGTGGTGGGGGTAGGCACATAAAGTAGTCAAAAATCCGAAAAAAAAAAAATTTACTCGAGCGCGCCAGATTTTCGGAAGGGGTGTTAAGTAGGCCCCAAGGAAGCTCCCTTTAAAAAAACTGACAATTTCGGCGTGACGATAAAATACGACAAATTTTTGAAAATGCAAAAAAAAAAAGTTCTCTTGAAATACTCGAGCGCGTCAGATCTTCATAGGGGAGGTTTATCTCGGTATCCTGAAAACATATTTTCTTAATCTAACAAAAATGTTGGTGGGTTCTCTTAATCTGACCGAAAAAGGTTTTTTTTTCTTTTTTTTTTCTTTCTTTCTCTCTCTCTTCAATCGGCGTCATACTGAGGGCATATAGGTCTATGGTAGGGGACCATAAACATATATATATATATATACTAGGGGGGCTTCGCCCCCCTGCGCGCTTCGCGCGCCAACCCCCCGTATTGTGTTTGTGTCAGTGGTTAGAGAAAAATATTGTCGAAAGATGTTTTGATAAAAAATTGTTCATATTCGTATTTTTTGGGTTTGGGATATGTTTGGGTTGAGTTTTGGTTTGATTGAAATATCGACATATCGATTCTTGATACGGTTCGATGTATAGAAATATTGATTCTTGACACATTTCGATATATCGGTAGATCGATTCTTAAAACGCTTCGGTGTATCGATATATCGATTCTTGGCATATTTCGATATATCAACAGATCGATTCTTAAAACGCTTCGATGTATCGAAATATCCATTCTTGACACAGTTCGATATATCGATATATAAATGCTTGACGCACTACAATTAATTGTAAACGATTCTGTGTATCGATTCTGGACATGATTCGATATATCGATATATCGATTCTTGACACGATTAGATATATCAATATATCGTTTCTTGACACGGTTCAATATATCGATGTATTGATTCTTGCATTTCCTTCGAATTGGGTTTATTTATAAGTGTAACAATTATATTGAATATTATATTTATATGTGAATATTCATATTCGGATGGTGCGATTATATCAATACGGTTCGGTTTATATGAATGCTTGACGCAGTACAATATTTTAATTTATCGCTTTTAGACACGATTTGATATATCGATATATCAATTTATCGATTATCGACACGATTCGATGTATCGATATATCAAGTTATCGATTCTTGACATGATTCGATATATAAATTTATTGATACTTGACACGATTCTATATATCGGTTTATCAATTTATCGATACTTGACATGATACAATATATCGATATACCGATTACTGACGCGCTTCGATATATCGATTCTTGCCGCAGTTCGATATATTGTTTCTTGACATGATTCGATATATCGATTTGATATCGATTTGATTGTTAAGTTTTTTTGGAATTAAAATTTTTCAATTTTATTTTAAGTTTTCTTTTGAATTCTTTTGAATTGAAATTTTTTGTGTCAAAAATTATAGATGAAAATTTCTGTCATAATTTATATACGAAAATTTATATATGTTTGGGCTAGGTCTGGGTTTAGCGATATATCGATTTTATGGCTTAGGGTTTATGTATATGACAAATATTATATTTATATATCATTCTATATATTATATAAAGATATCGCCACCGCCGCTGTTTCAGAGCTTATAACGGTTGTCCAATTTAGAAAGGATGACCAAGAATCAAGCTGATAACGGGTGTCCAATTTAAAAAAGATGACCATCCCAACCCAACGTAAACCAAACCTAACCTTACCCAGGTTACCTAGGTTACGTGGATTATATATGTTACCATGGTTACCCGGGTTATCTTGGTTACCATGGTTACCTGGGTTACCATGGTTACCTTGGTTACCATGGTTACCGTGGTTACCTTGGTTACCATGGTTACCATGGTTACCTAGGTTACCATGGTTACCATGGTTACCTTGGTTACCTTGGCTACCATACTTACCTTGGTTACCATGGTTACCATGGTTACCTACGTTACCATGGTTACCATGGTTACCTTGGTTACCTTGACTACCATACTCACCATGGTTATCTTGGCTACCATACTTACCATGGTTACCTTGGTTACCTTGGTTACCATTCTATTATAAAATTGACAACAGCCAATAGCCTAAGCTACTGGGAATAAAAAAAAAAGAAAAATAGATACTACCCCATACATAGTATTATTATAATTCTTTTATAATAGTTCGATTGTAATTCTCCCCTATTTTTATAACGTGAAACAAATAAAGAACGATCGACCGATGACGAAAAGGAATTGCGAGACAGAGGGAAGCAATTCTAAAAACGAAAATGGAGACGGTAGCGGCAGTGGTGGAAAATTTATGTGTGATTAAACTGGGTTTAGATAGTTATTCGAACAAATTAGATGATACAAAAACATTTAATGGAATTATTTAAGAACATTTAATGAAATTATTCAAGATCAATTATTTATTTAAGAACATTTCAATACATTGTAAATATATTGTAACGTCCTGGGTCGAAATACCCACCTAAATTTGAAATTTTTCATATACGTTCTTTTAATACTCAAATTACGAGAAAGCATGAACGAAAAGAGGTGACCCTCATTGCCCGAGTTCACCACCTAAACGCACAAAAACTTGAATCTTTTACGAACGAGGCTCGTCACGGGGGAAGGCGCTGAGTGACGAACCGGCGTATGTCGCGCGTTATCACCAAGCTCCCGCAAAATGCTGGAAGTTGGTGAAAATCAACGCCTTGCTGGTTCGCACACGGTAGCCGCGCTTATCGCTTAGGGATGAGCCTCAACATAAACAACAAGTGCACTTCGTGAGTATCGATATCCCTGCACTGGAAGTAGTCAGAAATCAGTCTGGACAATGTCGATTACACGACGCTGACAGGAAAATCGCCAGCCATAATAACTGGAAATCCGTCTGGCGATTATCGTCAGCAAAATGTTGAGGTGTGAGAGAAACTCTTCCCTCACGCGCCACCTTATGCGACAATAGAATAAGGGCCTATATAATGACCAGTGAGCAGTCTATAAGTCAGTCTGTGAGCAGTGAGTAGAGGGTAATCAACAGTCAAGTGCTTAAGAGTCAGAGTACTCAGTCACTTGAGTAGGTTAACGAATAGCCATCGGAAAAATCGGCGGGTCTACCTCGGGGACCCGACCGCGTGTAAAACAGGCCTAAAACTTAAAAAGATGTGAAAATTGTGAAATCTTCCTGTCCGATTTCCCCAACGGGATCGGTCGAGGACTATTTGAATAAACGCCGAAATTTATTTGTTGAAATTAAATAGTGATTCGACAAACTCATTTAAATAACCCGCTACGCCTGCATCCGCTCATCCAACGAGGATAGATTCGGCCGGTAAATACGAAAAAATAATAGATAAAACGTACGAACATACTTCAAGTTGTTCAGTTTCGATTGGGACACCCACCAAAATTCACGTGTTCCCAACACCTTTTCATAACTGCAGTACCGTGCGCTAGACGCACGTGCTCACGCAGTTACTTTACTTAATTTTCTCACCTTCTCTGACTACAGTACTGTGCACTAGACGCACGTTCTTAAGTGGTACAGTACTGTGCGCTCGACGCACGTACTTAAGTATTTAAAATCTCTGACTACAGTACTGTGCGCTAGACGCACGTTCTTAAGTAGTACAGTACTGTGCGCTCGACGCACGTGCTTAAGTAATTAAAATCTCTGACTACAGTACTGTGCGCTAGACGCACGTTCTTAAGTGGTACAGTACTGTGCGCTAGACGCACGTACTTAAGCAGTTACTTTTCTCACCTTCTCTGACTACAGCACTGTGCGCTAGACGCACGTGCTTAAGTAATTACTTATTCCTCCCTCCGAGTACAGTCCCGTGCGCCAGACGCACGCTCTGTACTCTAACCAGCCAACCACAACTCCGTGCGCTAGACGCACGCACTGTGGTGGAGGTTTCAACCCTATCGTGTGGGAGTCCCACCCGAAAATAGGACACACTCGAAGGATAACTTTTTCATTTGGACTTTTACGAGCAAACGCCGAAGCGGTAAATCCGAAAATAATAACGACTCGCTCCAGGGAATAATTGTTTAATGTACGAGCACAGCAACAACAATTCGAGCGACACCTCAACCGACAACGTCGTCTTCATCAACTAAACACCCGCTACGCCCAAACAAAAATCATCTAACAAAAACCACGGTAAAGCACCACGTTTTACCAAAGAAAGCAAGAAAAATCTACGTTTCACGTAAGTAGCGTCACACGATCACCGCACTCTTGCCTCTATCCCCGACCGGCGCATTCCGGTCCCAACACGAGGCACCCTTATTTCTATATATACCCTAGCGTTCTCACCCAGGACGTAACAATATTGTAAACCGTATATAGAAATGTCCTTCCCAGGTTTTTAAGTTTTGGTTTTCCCTGGGGTATTGGGCAAATGCCAGGACATAACTGAGAGAAATTCAAAACAAAAAAAAAAATATTTCCTCAGTAGATACGATAAGAATTGTCATGTTTATTTTGGGTTTGGGTTTGAGTTTGGGTTTCGGTTTTGGGTTTGGGTTTGGGTTTGCGTTGTTATTGGTTAGGGTGTATTCTTGACACGGCGGCGGCAGCGGCGGCGGCGATATATTTATATAATATAGAACGATATTTGGGTGTATCGAAAATTCCCTTCTACCGCTTTTTTCCCCACCATCAATGTTGCAAAATAAAGGAAAAATACTGGACGGCATATTTCTGTGGAGCGCTCAGTCTGTATTACATGTTTATGGCACATTCCTTTTTTTTGCTTCAATTCTTCACTTCGTTTTGCTTACGGTTCGTCCAAAAAACAATTTGAGGATCAACAGGCTATTGAATAATATAAATAAATGAAAGTGTACATATTAATAATACTTTTGTATTATTAACATACAGATACATACAGATGTATATTATATACAGATTTTGTATA
This sequence comes from Rhorus exstirpatorius, assembly GCA_963564615.1. Taxonomy (NCBI): domain Eukaryota; kingdom Metazoa; phylum Arthropoda; class Insecta; order Hymenoptera; family Ichneumonidae; genus Rhorus; species Rhorus exstirpatorius. The sequence continues at coordinate 772,320 of OY751321.1, read as the reverse complement.
TAGCATATACAGATACGCGTAACTTTTTCCGAGTCCATGAAAATTTTCGAGAAGCTTTAGGAAAAAAAAAGTTTTGAGATATAATAAAAGTTACATAATTTAATCATCGTTGTTTTATATTAATTTTTGTTAACACCCTCCGTTTTCGAGATATACTCAAAAACCGGGAGTTCAAGTTTTCATGATGCTTTAAGTCCAAAAGTTTCAACTTTAGACAAAAATATGAAGAGACCTTTTTTTGTGTAAAATAAAATTACCTTTTTTTTTTATTTAAACTTTTTTTTTGTAAAATGTATCGTTCGCGACTTATATGCCGCAACGCGTTTTTCGGAAGACGAAATGGCTCTTCCACACTTCCGGTCATGCGGAAACCGGCAGATTTTGTATTTTTAGTAAGTTTTAGATTATATTCTTCATAATAAAATAAAAATTGATCGCGCTCGAGAATGCCGCATTAACGTTTTTTTTTTTACAAGTTCGCGACCCTATAACTCTGCGGCGTCAAGGACTTATCGTCAGATTAGTTAAATTTAGTCTTAAAACACTATAATCAACCCCCAATATCTTAATCTGACGCGCTCGAGTATTTCAGACTATCGATTTTTTTTTACTAATCTGATCGTCTATCCTAGGCGCGCGTCACTAGATATAGAGCTAATACTTTCCAAAGTTGTTCTATCAGGTCTAAGGCAACTCTCATATCTTAAACTGCCGCGCTCGAGTATACCCGAAAATTCCCCTCTTCGCCTCCCTAACTATCATAAGTTCTTGGTGAAAGGTCCTACATACATGTCATGCGTTAGAGATTTCGGGTTGATAGAGAAAGAAAGAGGGTTCATGTTAAAGGACGTAGCTCAAATAATCGGTGAAGCGGCGCAAAAAAATCATTTTCAAATGATGCTAATGGAAGAATTCATCGTTTGAAAAGCCGTTGCTGCCGACGCTTTCAAACCAACAAAAAATTTGAAAATCAGTCAAGCAGTCCAAATCAAAATATCCAAAGAAAAGAACGGAGAAGTCTGCATATCTCGTGGCTTCGGCGAAACGTGGACGCGTCACCAAATCTTTAAAAAATGTATGTGTTTGTATAGTAACATATGATATAAAATCGTTACCAAATTTTTGCATGCCCTTATTCTTTTCACAGGTGCGACATTAAACGATTTAGCGAACTTTGAACTAACTCGAAGCCCCACGAGTTCAGGGCTGAATAGTGAGAAAAAGAAAGATCTAACGGATATGCTTCGTTTCATGCCACTGCTGGAAAGACTATATTATGAGGACTTACTTGAGATTGAAAAACCGTACTTTAAAATTCAGATATAGTATATACGTAAGAAAAATCTAGGATTCGAATTGTTCCATTCGTTTCCTACTAATCATTCAATGAAATTTCACGATTTTGTCAACAAATAATGTTCATTTTGGCCTTTACACCGATTCCAATCCCTCCCTAGTCCACTGATTTTCTCCGGAATATTTAAAAATGTCTACATATTCGAAAACCTCTAATCGGATCGTATTCGTTAAGGTTCGAGCTTTTGATTCATATCTGTTTCGTAATTTTAATATCGTAATTTCGCGTTTAATCAGCATCCAAAGTAAAAAAAAAAAATTAGCACAAACTGCGGACTTACACTGGCACGGAAAAAATCGATTTTCGTGAGTAATTTGCTCGAAGATGGATTGCTATATTGAATCGGAGTTTTGACCATTTGAATGAGCTTGAAAAACTCTAAAAAGTACTTTCAAAACGTTTTTTTTCTGAATTGATTCATCGAATTGGGGGACAGTTTTTTTGCTCTCTTGTAAAATCGTAATGATGATGTGACGTCCTGACCCTCGATTTTTCTCATCTCGGCCAAGAAAAGCGCGGCTTTCCCTTTAACACGTTATTCGAGATAAAATCGGCATTGGCCAGGTTATTGCCCTGTTTTGAGCCTAACCTTGCGGAAAATTGCTCAGGATGGGCAGGGAGTGCATAATTTGGTAACAACGGCAAATTGAAATAAAATCTCACGAACAAAACTCTTTAATTTTCGCGAGATATATCGGAAAAGACTAATAAATTGTAATTCGGCAAAATCGGACAAATAAACTCGTAATATAAAGGGACAAAAATTGTATGATCGCATTAAACAAATTCTGAATAAAACGAGAACTAAACTGTCACTGACGCGGAAGAAAATAAACTACAGAGCCATCCTCAAGATAAGCCTCCTGGGGTTTATCCGCGCAAACTGCAAGGACAAACAAAATTATGGCGAGTATTAAAATGACCGCTACTACAACGATAGCTATTTTTAGCTGAAAAAGGTCCATGGTCATTCGACAGGACAACTCACGCAAAGAAACAACACAGAATTTACTCAACCACGACTCGATTGAATTTAATCACTCAAAGAAATTCTAAATTTCCGAAAATGAATTTAACCACAGATAATGTATAAATTTATATTAGAAATGAAGATCAAATGATAAACACAAAAAACACTATAGTAGTGTTACAAGGAGAGTTCTAACCCAAGATCCCTACCCCGACATTTACCGACATTTTTTAGCTCAGACATGAACCACTTAGCTGAGACACAAACCCGGGGGGGCTATCTCGATGAGCCGGAATGCACGGAGCCAATCGGAGGGGGGGGGGGGTCTCTAACAACTGGAGGGCACCTAATCTCTTATGGGTCGAGACATTGGGAGGGGGTGGGTGGGAGGGGGGGGCGGGCTAGCTTTGAGGGTGGTATTGGAATGCCGCTATCTCTGGCAGCGGTGGTGCGCCTAATTTTTCATCGCGGCATTTGATTGCTGATTATCAGTTAGACTGGCGTCTCTGCAGGGGGGGGGGGGAGGGGGGGCTAGTTTTGAGGGTGGTATTAGAATGCCGCTATTTCTGACAGCTGCAGTGCAGCTTGTCTTTCATGCTGGCATTGGAATATTGTTATCTCTAACAAGTAAATAGCGGGCCGGAGCGTTAGACCTTTCAACCACACACGACGCTACCCTCCCGAGCCAGTGCGTCTGTTTGTCGCAACCTTATCGTTGGTCATAAATCATTTCTGTTTGTGTGCTAAGGACCAGACCGTAGTCTGGAAAAGGCCAAACATAAAATCTTAGAGGCGCCTATGATCCGGCCGGTCCTCGGCACGTGAAGGAAAAACATCGAAATGCCCCTAGCAGGTGCTAGCAATATAAATTCTGACCGAATTTATATAAGCGTTTCCCTATCACTGACTGGTGCGTGAGCAGATGTAGCGCAGGGTGCTGCGGCAGATCTTTTTTCAAACTGCGATGAAATTGGGACGAAGAGGATATTGAAAATATGGAAAAGCACGTTCGATTCGATACTCGAGCTCAAATTCATGTGATGTATGCATGGGATTATGCGTACACAGCCGCTCGCCGAGGCCGGTGGGAAGAAGTTGCACGTGATCGTGAGCGATTTAGATTAAGAATTGAAAAATGCGGCAAACTGATTGAATCTGTATTGACGGAGAAAAAAATTTAACGGAAAATGGTATACTGATATGCGCCTTCGACGTGTCTCGACCTGTTTCGAGCCCTCCCATTACCTTCGAGAGCGGATGATGCCATCTTGCATGTCTGAACACGCTTGAGCCTGCACAGTGTTTACATATTTTGACAAACCGCCGGAAAATGAGGCTTTGATTTTCATGGAATGCCGCTATGACACGCTTAGTCGCGTTCTTGCTATCAACATGGACGGATATCTTGCGTAATATTTACAATGGCATTGGAATGCCGTCTAGCAGTTAGACTGTTGCGTCAAATCTTGTGGCCACGCAACGCTACCCCTGGAACCCTATGTTTATTCTACGACGACCCGAACGAAGATGTACTCGTGCAACTGATATACTTGCTGATGCTGATGGCCCGTAGAATGACGGGAAGGAGTGGGAGTATATATTGCTGGCTCCAATCATTTAGCCCTCCATTAACATTTGGGCAGTCTCTCCTTCTTCTCGGGTTATTTTTTCTCCTAATATGGATACTCATAAGTGTAAGAAGCTCATTTCCATTATGGAAAACGCTTATTTAATTTCACAAAAAAGATCATCACCAGCAATAGCACTAAGGTGGATTGGGAGGGGGAAAAAAACGTGAAACTATTGACGAAAATTTCTCGGCGCGAATGTCCCTCAGTGCATGAGAAAATGCGCATTCAAGCGACAATTGCGTCGGTATTATCGGTGGTAGAAAAATTGAAGAAAAGAGGAGCTGGTTCTGAAGCAGCTGATAAAGTGCGATGGAAGGATATGGAGACGGCGTTTAAAAAAACAATCCAAACGGGCATAGTCATCAACCTTCAACATAAAGATCTCGATGCTTTTCTCGATGATTCTAAACCCTTGATCCTCACCAAATTGGAAGCTGCATCCCAGCGTTATGGCAATTTAAAGGTTAACGTAATATTAGCGAGCAAGTTTCAACTTAATAAAATAGGTGAAACTGCGTTGGAGGATAAATTTTTTAACACGCGGAATGAGGCAATTCTTCCCTCTACGAACATCGACATGTGGTTCCAGGAGCATGTAAAAGATCAGTTGTTGAAAAAAATTGAGGAATTTCATGGGAAAGAGTCTGGTTGGTCACTGCACGAAGTATTGAACCTAACTGTGAATTTTAATAAATACGTGCCACTCCGGGGAGGCACCTACGTTAGTGTTCCGAATGATATTCAACGAAAGCGTGCTGTAGTCAACATAGAGAGCAATGATGAATTTTGCTTTTTATGGGCAGTCACTGCTGCACTTTCTCCGCCAGTTCTAAAATGCAATCGAGCAAGCTCTTACAAACATTTCAGTGAAGTTTTACAGTACAAAGGTTTGGATTTTCCAATGAATGTAAAAAAAGTGCCAACCTTTCAAAAAATGAATAACCTTAAAATTAACATTTACGGTGTTGATAATCAGAGGAAAAACAGTGTAATAGTGCCGATATATATCAGTAAACAAACATCTCCTAAATCAACAATTCACCTTCTCATGCTCGAGAGTGACAGGCATGATTGTGATGAAGATGATCTTGCGAGTCCTATCCATCACTTTGCATGGATAAAAAACATTTCGCGCTTAGTGAGCTCGCAGATTTCTAACCATAATGGTAAAAAATGGTTGTGTGACAGATGTCTCTGTCACTTTCAAAGCGAAATCGTGCTGCAGAAGCATATCCTCGACTGCACGAACCAGTGCAGAGTGTATTTTCCCGAGGGTGATGCGAAATTCATGAGGTTTAGAAACTATAAGCATAAAGAGAATGTTCCGTTCGTGATATATGCTGATCTCGAATGTCTCCTGGAGCCGATTGCGCCTGCAGAGGAGACGAATACTATGGGCTACCAAAAGCATGTGCCTCACTCCATCGCCTACTACTTCCACTGCTCGTACGATGATACCATTTCGGAATTTAAATCTCATCGAGGTTTGGATTGTATTGGATGGTTCATGGAGGAATTGAAGAATATCGCGAGCTTGGTGAATACCCGGTTGACGAACATCATACCAATGGAGCATCTCAGCGATGATCAGCAAAGCGCATTTAAATCTGTAACCATTTGTCATATTTGTGAGAAGCCTTTCGAAAATAACGAGTTGAGAGTTCGAGATCATTGCCATTTTACAGGGAAGTATCGCGGGCCCGCACACACTGGATGTAATTTAAATTATAAAAACTCTCACGCGGTGCCGGTTATTTTTCATAATTTATCGGGATATGACGCTCATTTTCTGATTAAAGCATTAGCCGTAGCATTCGAAGGTGCGGTTTATCTTCTGCCAATTAATAAGGAGAAATATATTTCATTCACAAAAAAAGTCCAGGGCACGTTTGTAGAGTTCAGGTTTTTAGATTCATACAGATTTATGGCGTGTAGCACTGACAAATTAGCATCGTACTTGGAAAGCGATGAAAAACAAATAACTCGTAAGCATTGTAATAATGCAACGGAATTCAAGCTTCTGACTAGAAAGGGGGTTTACCCATATAATTATACCGATTGTTGGATGAAACTTGACGAGACTGAGCTACCATCCAAAGAGCAGTTTTCTTCTAGGCTAAATAATGAGGAAATTTCCGAAGATTCATACGCTCACGCCATGAATGTCTGGAAAACTTTCAAAATATCAAGGTTAGGAGAATATTCAGATTTATATCTCAAAATCGATGTTCTCCTTTTAGCTGACATTTTCGAAAATTTCCGACGCAGCTGTCTATCGACATATAATTTAGATCCGTTGCACTATTATACAGCTCCTGGACTCGCTTTCGATGCGATGCTTAAGTTAACAGGTATTGAACTCGAACTCATCACTGACGTTGATATGCTATTGTTTATTGAAAAAGGTATCAGAGGAGGTCTTGCTCAATGCTCAAATCGCTATGCAAAAGCAAATAATCGATACATGGGAGAGGATTTTGACTCATCAAAGCTTGAATCATACTTAATGTATTTCGATATAAACAATCTTTATGGTGCAGCTATGGTTCAGGCTTTGCCATATGCTGGATTCGAGTGGGTGGAAAACTTTGATAAATCGGATATTGACAATATCCCTGTCGATTCTCATACGGGGTACATATTCGAGGTCGATTTAGAATACCCCAAGGAGCTGTACGAATCTCATAAAGACTTACCACTTTGTCCGCACCATTACAGGCCACCCACCTCCAAAAATATAAAATTAATGACAACGCTATTAGAAAAAGAAAAATATATAATTCATTATTGAAACTTGCAGCAGTGTCTCAACTTGGGCTTGAAATTGAAGAAAATTCATAGAGTTTTAAAATTCCAACAGAAACCATGGATGAAGCCATACATTGATTTAAATACTGGATTGAGGCAAAAAGCTACCAATGCGTTTCATAAAAACTTGTATAAACTACTCAATAATGCAGTTTTCGGGAGAACAATGGAGAATGTGAGAAAGCATCGAGAAGTGAAGCTTGTTACTGAGTGGGGTGGTCGGTATGGAGCTCGAGCTCTAATCGCTAGGGCTACTTTATACAGCTGCACTGTATTTGACGATGACATGGTCATCATCGAGCTCAACAGAGCAAAGGTGAAATTTAATAAGCCATTGTATGCAGGGTTTTCAATCCTTGACTTATCAAAAATTTACATCTACGATTTCCATTATGAGTATATGAAAAAACAGTTTGGGCAAAAAGCTCAATTAATGTACACCGACACTGATAGTCTTATATATAATATTACAGTGCCTAATATATATGATGTCATGAAGCTCGACATAAACAAATTTGATACCTCCGATTATCCTCTTGACAATCCTTATGGGATGCCTTTAGCGAATAAAAAGGTGTTAGGGTTAATTAAGGATGAGAATAATGGACAGATCATGGAAGAATTCGTGGGCCTGCGCGCCAAACTATACGCTTACAAGGATCGAGATGATGACGTAGAAAAAAAGCGTGCTAAAGGTATTCGAGGATCTACGTTAAAAAGAATCAGATTCGATGATTATAAACATTGTCTTTTCCGGCATGAGAATCTTGTTGAAACACAAAATTTAATTCAGTCGAAGAAGCATGTAGTGCAAACTGTAAGACAAAGAAAAGTCGCTTGAAGCTGGAATGATGATAAAAGAGTTCTCTCCGCTCATACGACTGATACTCTACCTTGGGGTTATGAGCGCAACACGAAAGAATGTTTGTAGTTTAAAAAATAAATAAATAAAATTAAAAATGCGATAAGCTGGCGTGGTAAACTATGATTGGCATGAAAACTGTGAATACATTGTGTATGAATTAATAAAATTGATACGCTGGAGGAAAAAATATATTAAAAAAAAAAGATATATTGAAACCGACTTTTTCTTAATTAATATCCTGTCCAACAAAATAATCCTGTGAGAGATGGGATAGAAGGTAGCGATTGAAAAGATCAATAATGTTCATTTGTTGAAATATTTTATTATACATCAGATTTCTTTATCCAACTATTGTGGGCATTGTCGAAACCCAACCATTTTACAAACATTTCATTCCCACGCGTTTTCAATACTCGTTCAATCAGATAAATATCGGGATTTTCAACTCTGAGTAGCTCTTGCTCATAAAAACCACCGGCGATGGGTTCATCTTGATAGTCCTTCAGACTGAACGTCACAGGGTTCGTATTTTTCACTTGATGTATTGTAAATATTTCCGTTGTCCAGTTTGGAGTATAACCCTTGGCAAATATATTTTTGAATTCGCTTATCCTCACTTTGTCACCGCATCGGAATTTCGTCGACCTTTTTTTCAAGGGTTCTCGAGTCGTAAAAACGTGTTGTAACAGCTGCTTCTCATTCTCCGAGTTCACGTCTTTCGGCTTCATTTTAATTGTGCGATGTACACTATTGTTATATTCGGAAATCAAATTTTTGAGAATATCGGTCCACTTGTAGCTTCCACGAAGACTAAATTGCATCCACATTTTATTTTTCAAGGTCCGATTAAAACGCTCGAAAATTGATGCTTTCAAATTACTGTATGTCGAGTACATATGAATATTATACTTTTTCATGAGAGTTTGAAAATCGGCATTATAAAACTCTTTGCCTTGATCAACATGTAGGTTCTCTGGTATGCGTCCCTTTGCAAGTATAGATCTCATGGCGGTCGTTGTGTCTTTAGCGTTCTTGCTCCTCATTGGCACGGCCCAGGCAAACTTGGAGAAGACATCGATGACGGTTGGGAGAAATTTATGATTGCCGTTTTGCCGCGCGTAAGCCGACATGTCAACAAGGTCCGCTTGCCAAGTCTCATCCAAGCCTCGTATATCCACATGCCGACGAGGATAGTTTCTGCGTGCGGGCTTATGTAGTTCCTGCACCAGCGCTCGCTTCTTCTCGTTCATTTTTTCTCAAGGATGTTTAATCGAGCGTCAATCTGGGAAAACATGCTAAGCATGGACACTCGCAGGTTTTTCGTACCAGCATTCGGAGTTTTGAGAATTTCTTTTATCTTGGTTGTAAGATCTTCAGTTATTTGCGCACTAATTCTCTCTATTTTATTCCGTAAGTCGGTATTTAACGTGTCGCATTTATCTTTTATTTCCTCATGTAAGTTCTTAGTTACGTGTCGGGCTTTAGCATTCAGCACCTTTAAGCTGATAGCGTCGTCGTCCTCTTCGGGAATTCCAACGTTGCAGAGTCGCTTGTTCTCCAAATCGTAATGTCCGTCTTTTGTAATCTTGAATCCAATGCCCGGAGGACTGCGATTGAGCGCACTTTTATTATCCAGCTGCCGTCCAAACACGTCGACACTCATTTTGTGAATGCGCGAAATTGCGATGATGAATGTATTAATAAATGATTTGAGCCTCACGTAATTCGTCGATAATCGATATGATTTCTTTCGAGTGAGATAAGTTTCCGGCTGCTTGAGATGCGAGGAGTAAACGTAGGCGGTCCACCAGTTCATTGGGATCGTCCCAATAAATATAATCGAATCTCGCGTCTTTTCTAGCCACTTTATACTTTGGCATACCTTTACCCGTGTGCGTATCAACTATTTTCGCGATATAAGTCTTGAATTTCAAATTTTTATCTGTCCGTATTGCTTCATCTGCTTTATAATACTTCTTATGAGCATTCGTGGCAATTACAATGTTCTCATAATTTTTCAAATCGTTGGATGTCAGATCCTCAACGCGGGGCACTTTTTTGAACAACAGATCCGCTAATCCAACAGTTTTTGGATAATTTTTATCTCGTACACGAATATGCTGAGAATCAAAAAATATTGGAGGATCTCCAAACATTAATTTATTGTAAGCGAGGTTTCGTATACCGTATGAGACATCCAAGGTTGATTTTCTATTTGTCTGCAGCAATACTACATACTTATTTATTAATTCATCAACATTGACAGCTGTATCCTCAACCTCCACCTGCTTGCCCTCTTCATCACCGTATGCAGACTTGAAAGACAAATCTTTCAACATTGGATCATCTTTAACTTCATGGTCACCATCCTCAATATGTTTTTCTTCCCTTCCTTCTTCAACACGATCTTTGACTTCCTCCTCAAGTTCCTGTTTCATCTTTGGCGTCTCGTTTTTCCGCATCACCAATTTTTCTAATGGCGTGACTATTGGCTTGAAGACATTTTACATTGCCTGTTCAGCATTGTCTTTGCCAATTTTTATCATCCGATGTTTTCGTCGGATTGCATCGCTCGCTTTGACAATTTGACGCAATACGTCTTTCTTCTCCTCCAAAAGTTTATTCATGTTGATACCCTCGAGTCAGAGATGATACTGTCTCCAATGCACGTTTACTTATGACTGAGAAAAGAATCGAACCCTCGTCTATATCTACCCTCATTCATTTGAGTATCCTTGTCGATCGTGATGAATCCATACTTGTCGCTATTCCAGCATTCTGAGCACATATTTTTAAACTGTGTATATGACATATCGGTATTGACATGATCATTGTACACATGTTTCAGGTTCATCTCATCTTGCTTAAATAGAACCACAAAATTCGTATTGTCACGCACGAGATGTTTAGGAATACGAGCATAGGTCTGGCAAAGATAGAAACAGTCGACATTTTTGTGTCGCCCCATGGCAAAAAAGGCTGTGATGTCATCCTTTTTTTCACATGCCACGTCATCGAAGATAAATATTGAGTTAGGGTGCGTGCATCGCTGGGTGTCATTACTTGTTCGTGCTCATTGCATGGGAAATATTCAACACCGCTCACGGGCTCGAGTAATCGTGCGAGCAATGTATATTTTGGCTGATGGAGGGATTTAGAATAAAGGTCAACGTTCTTGAATCTCAGACCTTTAGGATGTGTTATAAGGGAGAGTAAAGCGTTCGTTTTACCACAGTTCGAGGGGCCACAGAATACTGCGCGAATCCTATTAGGCAACAAATCGCCATGACGTTTTTCGCGAGGTTCACCTCCCCGCATGAATTCATCGAAATTCATTACAGGCAGTTCATCCGTCCCCATCCTGAGCACGACTAATGGGGGAAAAAAATATAAATAGGGTTTTATAGGGATTATTTACCAGTCGAGCAGTCATCCCCGATATGATCGGTCGTGTTTTCATCAATAGTCTGATTGGCAAGCTCCCTGTCGAGCTGCTTCTACATGGGTATCAGTATTGCGGACCTGGTACAATGTTATCTAAACGTCGTGCACGAGGCGATCGAGGTATTAATCCATTGGATGCAGCCTGCAAGCAGCACGATATTGCATATTCAAAAGAAACTAGCCTCGAAGCGAGAACTTCAGCCGGCAAATTACTGGCCGAGCAGGCTTGGAAACGAGTATACGCCAAAGATGCGGGTATTGCCGAGAGAGCAAGTGCTTGGGGTGTGGCAAACATCATGAAGGCCAAAACTAAACTAGGCATGGGGCATTGCGTGAAAAAAACAAAATTAGGCATGGGACAGAATAAAATCGTTGATGAGAAAAGCCGTGGTCGAAAGGGTGCTCGGAAAGGTAGCAAGAAGGCGAAAAGTTAATTGCGCATTCTACCAGCGCCTCGTAAAATTGGGGGGTTTTTGCCGCTCTTCCTGCCGATATTTGCCGGTCTGAGTGCTGCAGGAGCACTGTCAGGTGGCGCTGCTTCTATCGCTAAGGCTGTAAATGCGGCTGAAGCTGCTAAGCGGGAATTGGATGAGAGTAAGAGACATAATAAGATGATGGAAGCTGCTGCTTTGGGTAAAGGTCTGCATCTAAAACCGTATAAGAGGGGGACGGGTCTTGGTTCAAAAAACGGAAAGTCACGCTGCCTCCCCAAGCCTTAACTGATGCTGATCTGCTCAAATATGCGAAAATCATGGAAATTCCGCACTTTCGCGGAGTTTTTATGAGAAATAAATTGCCGAAAAGTGGACCGGCAAAATGCGAATCAGCAATTATCAATTTAGATGAGGATATGGGACCTGGTACACACTGGGTTGCATACAAAAAGAGGGGGGAGAATGTCATGTACTTCGATAGTTTCGGCAATCTTCAGCCTCCAGTCGAGTTGATGAAATATTTTGGTGTTGGTAGCGTGAATTATAATTATAAGGAATATCAGAAGTATGGTACAGTCGAATGTAGGCACTTATGCCTAAAGTTTCTCTGCCAGCAATTGAGTGGCAAAGAAAAATATTCTCTATATAAACGTGCATAATGATGAATATAGAATCAGTTGACTATGTGCCGTCGTCATGGATGATAGTTTTACACTAACTATTTCCGGGACGTCATCTACACTTGAAGCTCAATATTTTCCCCCCATCGAACATTCACCCCACAAAAATTACACTTTAGGGCTCATTGAATTACTAACCTTCAATTCTATTCCTAATATAGACGATGGTAATAATAAAATTTATGTGGGAGACAAGATATTGACTATACCGACGGGTAGCTATGAAATAGATGACATTGAGAAGTACGTGCAGGCAGAGTTGCCGAATATTTCTATTAAGATTAAACCCAATAACAATACAATAACATACATCTGATCTCCCAGTAGCCATTCTCAAAGTGAACGCCTTGCGTATAGAGTGTAGCATTACCACCGGTGCCTATATTAATGAGCCAAAAGCTTATACGATTCACGAGTTTTTCCCGTTCGTACCATCCGGATATAAAATCATTGAAGTTCCTTCGCACGTCATTTATCTGCCAATCACGAGCAAGACAATAGATAACATCCAGCTTCGGATAGTAGACCAAGACGGAGATTTAGTAAATTTTCGCGGCGAAGTCATAACCATACGATTGCATATAAAATCATGGGTATAGTTTTCAATAGAAGCCATAATATCAAGTCGTCATGGATGAGCGTGACCAGTCGCCGATCGACACTCAAAGTGCTAACACCTCAGAACGTAATACTTCTAAAGAATTTGGGTCTGACTGTGCGCGGAAAAAGCGCATAAGGTATTATTTATTCTGTGCGCTCTACATCTGCTGTGTAAAATGGAGGAGGAAATAGTAAATATACAAAGTCCTATCGTCTTCGATGAATCTATAATACCCTGCGAGATTCATGCTCATAAGCCGTATGCATCGTCAACTCTCAATAACAGCGATGAGATACGTATTTCCATCCAACATCAGGATCTATGTCTTCTACCAAACAAAAGTTTTATACATATATGCGGAAAACTGACTAAAGCCGATGGTGCAGCGCTTGCCTCCACAAGCCTCGTCAATAATGCTATTTGCTTTTTGTTCGAAGAAGTACGATATGAGCTGAACGCTATTGAAATTGATCGAAACAAAAATGTAGGTCTTACGAGTCTAATAAAGGGATATTCATCTCTGAGTCCTGGTAAGAGATCTATGCTCGAGAACACGGGCTGGCTTGATGTTGAGGAAACGATGCAAATCATAGATGCAGCGGGCAACTTTGACGTATGCATACCGCTAAGTATGCTGTTCGGTTTTGCCGAAGATTATCGAAAAATTGTCGTAAATGCCAAGCATGAGCTGATTCTATCGAGATCGAAGACTGATGATAATGCTATTGTACAGACGGCTGACGAGGAGTTCAAACTTGTATTGCAAAAAGTAGAATGGCTTGTACCATACGCGACAGTCTCCGATCAGCGTAAAATACAACTTTTGAAGTTTATCGGTAGAGATGCGCCAATCTCCATGAGCTATCGTACGTGGGAACTGTATGAATATCCGCTGCTCCCCGCAACCTCGAAGCATGTTTGGACCGTCAAGACTTCTACTCAGCTGGAAAAACCGCGATATGTCATTCTCGCTTTCCAGACTGATCGGAAAAATAAGAAAAAGAAGAACGCGAGTAACTTCGATCATTGTAATCTCGCCGATGTTAAACTATATTTGAATTCGCAATGCTATCCATATGGAAATTTGAACCTAAACATAGAGCAAAACCAGTACGCCCTACTATACGAGATGTATGCAAACTTTCAGAATACTTATTACAACAAGGAAGCGGAGCCGTGGCTAAAAAAATCCGAGTTTCTAAAGTATGCCCCTCTAGTCGTCATCGACTGTTCGAAGCAGAACGATTCTCTCAAGTCAGGCCCCGTTGACATTCGTCTTGAATTTGAAGCAAGAAATAATATTCCTGCCAATACATCCGCGTATTGCTTGATTCTACACGATCGTATTGTTGAGTACAATCCAATAAGTGGCGGGGTAAAAAAATTAGTATAAAACCTTTAACGATGAGCCGACTCTCTTCAATCAGCACCATAGACTTTCGATATTCAAGGCTTCAGGAGACCCATAAACGAATTTGTGCTCAAAGAAATAGCAATTGTGGAAATCTCTGACAACACCGAGCCCCTGACGTTTTTCTTCAAACCTCCAACGCCATGGAACTCTCTACCAGCGAAGTACAAAACGATGAATTCATGGCTGGAACGAAATTTTCATGGAATACGATGGAATTCAGGCGACACGCCGTACGAAGCTGCTGGAACAACAATTCGAGCTATCTCGAAACAAGCCCGAACCATCTACGTGAAGGGATTAGAGAAGAGGACGTGGTTAGCGCAATTCACGGATTCGTTGGCACATATTGTCGATGTGGAAACTCTCGATTGTCCATCATTGCAGAAATTATCGAAAATATCAAACAACAGAGGATGTTCTCGTCATCCCCACGACTCAAAATATAATTGTGCCAACGCAAACGTGAAATCATTAAGGAGCTGGTACATAAGGCATTGTGTAAACGCAGGATTTTTGAAATAAATAAAAACATTTTATCGAAAAATATATGTGTGTTTTTTATTGAAATAAACCATAGGAAATTGTTTTACATATTTGGTTTCACTCCAACTTATACATTTCGCACCACACGTCATCTATAATGTTTTTTTTTTTTACTTTTTCAACCATGCGCACTTATGGATTCAAACACTTTTTTCAGTGCCACCATCGTTCGCGTAGAGTCACGACCCCATAGTAGGCGCGATGGCTTGATGGTTTGATGGCGTCAGATGCGTTTGAATTCTACGCTGTTATATTTCCCACCGAAGTAGTTCATATAGAGTTGATTTGTATGCGCAGCGTCAATCATCTCTTTGAATATTTCTTTGTTCTCGTCGAACGCTTTCACGAATCTTGCAGGTAGGAATACAGAGGAATCGTTGGTGATATCCGCCACGATCCTCCTCCCGAATTTCGTTTCAACTATTCTCAGGTCGGAGATCGGATGATCTGCCTGAACGGAGAGTTCAGCCAATTTTTTTGTTGGCAAAAATTCCACCATTTTTCCCACCTTGTTGATACTTGTGAAATCCATTTCGACTTATTGATGTATTCTTCAATGTATTTATAATGAACTTCAAATCACACCTCGTACGTATAAGATTTTTTACTTCTTCGATATTTTTTAAAAGCAAGAGCAATCGTTCTTTTAGCTCACGTCGCCTGTCTTGCATGTCAACTGGTGCAGTTCAGACGTGCATCTTGATATTATATAGGCCCTCCAAATTCCCGACCCCCACCAACTCTCAATTCTAGGACCCAATAGGATTTTCCACACTTTCCTCCGCCCACGCTTTGCGGCGACACATTTGACAATTCCGTACAGAGGGTGCAGGGCCATAGATATGAGTCATGATGTGGGGCGTATTCCAATGTTCCATACAAGGCAGATATGACATAATTTCGGCGTCTGCACGAAGATTTTCGGGTAAACGATCATAAAACATATGAATTGATCGACTAAAATATTTTAAAATCATAGGCTTCGTTATATTCTTAAGATCACCCCTTGATAATTCCCACGGATATTTGGCTCCGAGAACGCTATCAGAATATCCGTCCATGTTGATAGCAAGAACGCGACTAAGCGTGTCATAGCGGCATTCCATGAAAATCAAAGCCTCATTTTCCGGCGGTTTGTCAAAATATGTAAACACTGTGCAGGCTCAAGCGTGTTTAGACATGCAAGATGGCATCATCCGCTCTCGAAGGTAATGGGAGGGCTCGAAACAGGTCGAGACACGTCGAAGGCGCATATCAGTATACCATTTTCCGTTAAATTTTTTTCTCCGTCAATACAGATTCAATCAGTTTGCCGCATTTTTCAATTCTTAATCTAAATCGCTCACGATCACGTGCAACTTCTTCCCACCGGCCTCGGCGAGCGGCTGTGTACGCATAATCCCATGCATACATCACATGAATTTGAGCTCGAGTATCGAATCGAACGTGCTTTTCCATATTTTCAATATCCTCTTCGTCCCAATTTCATCGCAGTTTGAAAAAAGATCTGCCGCAGCACCCTGCGCTACATCTGCTCACGCACTAGTCAGTGATAGGGAAACGCTTATATAAATTCGGTCAGAATTTATATTGCTAGCACCTGCTAGGGGCATTTCGATGTTTTTCCTTCACGTGCCGAGGACCGGCCGGATCATAGGCGCCTCTAAGATTTTATGTTTGGCCTTTTCCAGACTGCGGTCTGGTCCTTAGCACACAAACAGAAATGATTTATGACCAACGATAAGGTTGCGACAAACAGACGCACTGGCTCGGGAGGGTAGCCTCGTGTGTGGTTGAAAGGTCTAACGCTCCGGCCCGCTATTTACTTGTTAGAGATAACAATATTCCAATGCCAGCATGAAAGACAAGCTGCATTGCAGCTGTCAGAAATAGCGGCATTCTAATACCACCCTCAAAACTAGCCCCCCCCCCCCAGAGACGCCAGTCTAACTGATAATCAGCAATCAAATGCCGCCATGAAAAATTAGGCGCACCACCGCTGCCAGAGATAGCGGCATTCCAATACCACCCTCAAAGCTAGCCCGCCCCCCCCACCCACCCCCTCCCAATGTCTCGACCCATAAGAGATTAGGTGCCCTCCAGTTGTTAGAGACCCCCCCCCTCCGATCGGCTCCATGCATTCCGGCTCATCGAGATAGCCCCCCCGGGTTTGTGTCTCGGCTAAGTGGTTCATGTCTGAGCTAAAAAATGTCGGTAAATGTCGGGGTAGGGATCTTGGGTTAGAACTCTCCTTGTAACACTACTCACTATTGATCCATTATTTTCCGGAACAAAACGTGAATGACTCAAACGAATTTTACTCGCACATATTTCACTGAATTTGGGCACATGAACACTTCCTAGGAGAAAATAAATTCACGCGAAAAATAATCCTACGACCGATTGAAACACGAACAGGTTTTTCGGAATGATTTACTCGGAACATTGAAATATTGAATTGCACAAACAAAATAAAATAATGTTAAAGGACGTTAAATAAATCGGACAAAGAATTGAATTGAAACACTAGGAAAATAAAATTAGCAAAATAATTTTGGTCAGACACTTTTCACAAAACTAAAGTTAAATTGACATACCTTTTTCGCAAAACTGAATTTAACACAAAAATCTGAACTTCCATAAAACTGAGCTTAACACAAAAATCTGAATTTCCAATAAACACAAAAATCTGAATCTCCATAAACTGAATTTAACACAAAAATCGGAATCTAATACAAACTGATAACGCGAAAAGGGAAACCAACGACAGAAAACATTTCATAGACTTTCAACGGTGAGTAACCCGGTAGTTTCGGTTACGGGCCTCGAGCCGTCTTGGGGTGTCAACCGGGGTCGGAGACACCACGCAACACGAACGAAAATATACTGACACATGCGAGAAAATATTTTGAGAAACTTACTACTTCGATGATTATGGAAACAGAGCAAAGTGTAAGGCCGGCAAAAATTGGACGATGACGACAATGGAAGCGATTTACCACGAGATTGAACGTAATGGTAAATTTGTGTCAGGGCGAAAGCAGTGTCCAACAAAACAAAGTGTTAACACAGGAAAAAAAAATATATTGCTCTTTAAAACACAATGTCCAGCGAAAGGAAAATGAAATGTCTGTTCACAACAAATTAGGAATGAAAATATTGTCCGCAAAAATAAAATGGTTCGCACAAATAAAATTGTTCACAAAATAAAATTGTTCGGTATTGAAATCGGTCGAATAAAATAAAATAAAATAAACTTGAGATAGTGTGTCAAAAATGATGAAAAGTATATAAAGAAAAATAATTGACGCGACGGACAGCGATTCTGCTTAAAAATTTGTCCGGAGTTTCTGAACGTACCGCGGGCTCATTACCCGGTCTCATATAGGGTTTTCTAGGATGGCTTAGTTTCGGCGGTGGGGAGGTACGCCCTTAGACGCCTTAGACGCTCCAGGCTCCTCCGCCGCCTCCACCTCGCATTCCCGATGATCCCCTGGAATCTATTTAATCGAAAATTTATACTTATGATTAACACGAATTCATCCTTATAATATAATATTCACTCCTGCATTCCTTTATAATAATTATTCCATTATTACCTAATAATCAGAAAACGAATGTCTCGTACATACGCCGTCTTTTCATGAAGACGCTCACTCTGTCTCTCTCATACTTACATATTTCGTATTTACTTTCTCACTCATTTAATGCCTTATTTTCGAAGTTTCACACAGCGGGGGAGATAACCCCTCCTCTTCATTCTGGTCACTCTCTCCTTCTCATCCCTCCATACTTGGGTTTGACTTATCCTATCGGCCGCGAGCTGACCGGTCATGGGCTATCGATGTCAAACACACACACACATACACGCACTTTCCCCACGCATTTCCATTCGTCTCTTCCCATTCGTACTCTCGTTCGGTGACAACTTCTCCTCTATTTCTCTGTATCTTTCTCGCTCTGGATTTCGTTCGATCTTTCCTCTCATTCCATTTATTCCTATTTCTTTTTAATTATTTACCATGCGGAGGTTCTGATGCAATGATGTATGACATGCAGTTTCTTTTGGATTATAATTAATTCTTTCCAATAATTATACGAAAAGAAATCATTTTAGCGTATCCAAACTACTCAAAATTCTCATAATTATTAACCAGTTATTCAGATTCTACGTTTGTTACAACAATTGAAAATTCTATCTATATGCTTCGGATCTTGTGCAATTTTATGATTCCGGCTTTATCATTTCTCTTACTTGTCATTACAGGAAAGATCTATCTTCATGCTCACGCAACTTTCACACATACATTTATTCATCAAACTCACTCCTCGCTAATTATTTATAGGACCCTGCTTCTCTCTCTCTCGTTTTCTCCCTTCGTTTCTCTGGGCTCTCGAGTCGAACACAGAGGAATAACCCGCGCTGAATATAACGTCGTCCCTCCCGGGTGAAAAGCGCCCTGTACCTTCGTCCCTCCGTTATAGATTGGGCCCCGTTTCTATATATACACCCTCTAGGGTACTCACTGCGAAAGTTATGCTACCCAAGAGAGAGGAGAAAAGAGATTTCTTCAAAACGAATGTTGAAGGCGCCCAAGAGTCTCAATTTTTTTTTTCTACTTCCGATCGTTATAGCGCGCCGACTCTTGCCGAAAATAGATCACAGCGTCAGAGTGTATCGGGCACAAAGAAGTTTTTCTTGATCTACTGTCGTAAATTTCTGAAGAGTGAATTTATGAGAAGTGACGATATCGGCTCCGCCATAGCGTCGCCTCTCAATAATTTATGATCACTCGAGACCATTTCTTGTGCTGACGGCTAAATTCAATGCTTCCTGGTGGTTAAGAGAGAAAAAAAAAGTTTTCTCTCGGATGACCCGGTCCCTTTCCTCATATTTAATTTTTATTGAAGAATTGCTCGATAAAAGCAATCTCAAATCGATTAAAAAGTCCCGAAAGTCGCGGGACGTAACAATGGCATTTACACCGTTTTGCCATGCCACCCTTCAAATCAAAGCAGCTTCTTGCAGAATCCGATTCTGCAGTTCATCTCAATTCTGTGGTTCAGTTGCGTAAACTTCACTCTTTGAATAACCCCAAAGACAAAAATTGAGAGGCCTCAGATCAGGGGATCTACCAGGCCACTCGATTTCACCTGTTCTTCCAATCGACGCATGACAGAACTGAGTATCCAAATAAGCTCGAACGCCCCTGCTGAATAAGTCGCTGCTCCGTCTTGCTGAAACCATGTATTATTAAAATTATCACCAGCTACTTCTCTTATTCTTGGTATAATTTGAATTCTCAGCAGCTCTTCATACGTATCGGCACTATGATTAACATCAACAATGAAAGGGCCTATATGTTTATCATTCAAGATGCTAGCCCAAAAATGTACCTTTTGTGGATAATGTATGTGACTCTCCAACATCCAACATCCAACATCCAACATCCAACATTGTATATTGTACAAAAAAAAGGATTCCTATTCGTGGGTATCATACCGATTAGATTTTCTTTCAAGAATTTTTTTCGAAAAACTCTAAAGCAACCTGATATTATTGTTGTGCATTCATCAAATGGACGGACGTGACCACTTGTCATTAATATATTCCCAAAAGCCATAGACGCACGTTGTAATATCATGTATTACGTCATGGATGCAATAAACAAGCACAAGAAACTGCCTCTTGTTTCTACCGATGTGCGCCGGTTGGGGGTAGAGGCTCACGAATGGTGATGTTGGTAAACGATTCAGTAGTACTCACCTTTTTCGTGTGTTGCTGAGCGTAGAGGGTGCTTATTCGAGGGTGATTGTTTATATCTTAGTTATTGCCCTTATCAGGGTCGATGCCTCCGAAACGTTATCGCCCTGGTAGGGTCTGTGCACTGGCCCTGATTAGATCACAAGTTGCCGATGAACGGTGGGCGTTCCCACTGTTACGGGGTGCTGTCAGGTAGACGATACACTGTTGCCATCCCAATTGGAGGTGGATAGGGGACACCCAGCTCCATTTTATGATCGATCAGGGGTTGACGAGGTGGCCGGCAATCGGTCGTACGTCGATTACCGATCCATTATCCACACTCGAGGTTTAAACTCTACATCGGATACAATTCGGATATCTGTGCGACGTCGGCTAATAGAGTAGAGAGGTGATCCCTCCTCTTGCCATCACTGTTCGCAATAGATTTTTACGTTCACTGCCTTCAATTGTGTTTGCCGGAGTCGCAGCAAATTATATCAAAAAAGGGCTGATAGAGGAAATAATTTATAATGTTTTGACGTTCACGAAAGTGTTCGTTTTTAGGGTTGGAAATAAGGCTCAAAAAAGTTCTCACCTGCCCGGGGAATGGAACATCCCTTTATTCGCGAAAAAAAACTCCCGACAGATACTCTGTGCTATTTTTTCTCATTTACCTCCCAATCCATTGGTCGGACAGACAAAATAATGCGAAAAAAAATTTGCCTCATGAAATTCCACATACGATGTATTTCTTGATAATTCAGCTAATCCTCACCTGCTTCGAGTAATTAGCGATTAAAGTTAAGAACAGTTTAAAACGCGTCGCAAAAAATTACCGTAATATGGTTTTTACGGCAAATATCCGAAAATCGACCGATTTTACGATGAAAGTGGATAGGAACAAAATTGTTGAGCGTAGTTTTTTTGACAAGATGTTACCTCCCGAGACTTTCGGGACTTTTTCATCGATTTGAGATTGCTTTTATCGAGCAATTTTTCGATAAAAATTAAATATGAGGAAAGGGACCCGGTCACCCGAGAGGAAACTTTTTCTTCTCTCTTAACCACCAGGAAGCATTGAATTTAGCCGTCAGCACAAGAAATGGTCTCGAGTGATCGTAAATTATTGAGAGGCGACGCCATGGCGGAGCCGATATCGTCACTTCTCATAACAAAATGTCCATCGCCGGGCGTGACGAAAAACATCCGTCGATGTTGAAGAAATTTTGGTTAAGAGCATCGGATTACTCGAAGTGGTGGGCCTTTGTGCACAACGAAAGGCGATGCTACGCGACGTTGACATAAGGCACGACACAAAAACTGTACGGTCATAAACACCCTGTGGAGTCTTACTCGTTGTGCGCAAAAGAACAGAAAGAGAGAGAGAGAGAGTGGGAATAGAGAGAGAAAGAATACATCCTAAATCTAAGGGACCTGGTAATCCTTTTCTTCCCTTTTCCTCGAGTGAAAGATTTTACAAATTAAGATCCCGAAAGTACGCAAGCAAATGACTAGAAAGAAGTAAAATCAAGTATGAGCATGGGTACCTGGGTCAGGTCATCAGTATACGGTCATAAATAGAGTCATCAATAGTACGGTTTCTTTAGAGTTTTCAAAAACTTGTGAAGACTGCAATTCACGCGATCTATGCACCCTTTCTTTTATATTTCCCTGAGCATCTCATAAAAATCGAATGTCTGTATCTTCAGGCCTAAGAGCAGTAAGCGACCTAAGCAGATCGATGTCTTGTCCAACGATGGCCATTGTTTTATTCAGATGAGATTTTCTAATGCCTGTTTTACCAATCAGCACCTTTCAATTCCTCAAACTTAAATCTATCTTTTAGTTGTAAGATTAAACGCTCTTTATTGGGGTAATTTTTTAATAATTCGTTTCCTGGATCCTTCCGCTTGGTATTTTCATTGAAAACAATTTCCGGAGAAATGCGTTTCAGAAGTAGCTATTCTTGTCGGATAGTTTTGGTGCTGTCGATAATTTCAGTGTATGGTCGTAATATTTCGAAATGAAATTAATGGAGGCCGTGCATACATCGATATAGGTATGTACCTTGTTTGGGCAATATGACAGGATTAATTGAGTTGCCTCTATCGATGATGAATTCGTAACCGCCAAATTCGATAGGTCGTTCTGGGACTAAATTGGAAATTTCATATGAAAATGATTTCTTCGTCGTTATCATGAGGCCTTATTCGTCAAATAAAGGCAGTAGAATCAAAGCAAGCTCAAGATTGAAACATGACCGTGAATCTTTCGTTGAGCGCACGGTTTTTCCGCGAATAAAACTATCACCTGCCTGATCCATATCGACAAATCACTGCCATGCACTATCGCGTACGCGAATTTGTTCTTGGAATCGACTTCCTTAAACTTTCCGCTAAAAAACGTACTACATTGCAGTATTATTTTGAGATTGAATGATTTTCAACAATACTTGATAGTCTCCAACG
The DNA here is from genome assembly GCA_963564615.1 of Rhorus exstirpatorius. NCBI lineage: Eukaryota > Metazoa > Arthropoda > Insecta > Hymenoptera > Ichneumonidae > Rhorus > Rhorus exstirpatorius. Next base: position 749,359 of record OY751321.1, on the reverse strand, counting down.
GCGTACGCCATTTTGTTCTTTGGCTCGACTTTCTTTAAATTTTCGCCATGAAACGTCGTACTTTTATTCGTCGCAGTTTTATGTCACGATTGAATATTTCCAGACAATATTTGACGACTGTCTCTGGCATGCGAGGACGGTCCATATCTAAATAACGTTTACATAAGAAACTGGGGCAAAAAACCTGGTGAAAAAAACTAAAAAAAACACCTTTGTAAAAAAAAACCTTCAACAAAAAAACGTTAACAGCAAAAACTTGGAAAAAAAATACTATACCCGAAAAAAACTTAACTTCGATGCAATCAAAACAGAACAGGGAACAACCGAACTATTACTTGAGAAATTCTACGCAAAACGTGATATTGAATCAAAAAAACGCACGTGAGATGTAGACTACGATGAACGCTTGAGCCGCGTTGTTCACGATTATCCCAATAATTCAACTTTAAAATATCTCAAGGGCATCGTCTTAAATATCATGCTATAAAATCTACAAAAGAAAACCTTATCATTAATGTGGCACTGAAAAAAAAAATATGAATAAATCTGTTCATACCTTTTAAATATTGTTATTTTCCAATAACCCCAATCGTTTTAACCAGAGATATTTTAGAAAAAGTTATTTTAACCAAAGTTATTTCAAAAAAAGGTTTTTTGGCTAAAGTTTTTTTTTACGGAGTTTTTCTCTGATCAAGTCGTTTTTCCGCAGTTTTTATAATGGAGATTTTTATCTAAAAAGTATTTAGACGTGATGCCGCGAGGATTAACTCGAACCTGCCCAATGGGTATTTGATACCTAGAAATAATAGTCATCTGAAATGAATGAAATTCGAAACTCTGAATCGCATGTTTGGGAAAAAGGATTGCAAAAATACATGAAGACCTTTCTTGAAAAACGAATAGAAATATGCATTTCTTTGTTACGTCCTGACCCTCGATTTTTCTCACCTCGGCCAAGAAAAGCGCGGCTTTCCCTTTAACACGTTATTCGAGATAAAATCGGCATTGGCCAGGTTATTGCCCTGTTTTGAGCCTAACCGTGCGGAAAATTGCTCAGGATGGGTGGAGAGTGCATAATTTGGTAACAATGGCAAATTAAAATAAAATCTCACGAACAAAACTCTTTAATTTTCGTGAGATACATCGGAAAAGACTAATAAATTGTAATTCGGCAAAATCGGGCGAATAAACTCGTAATATAAAGGAACGAAAATTGTATGATCGCATTAAATAAATTCTGAATAAAACGGGAACTAAACTGTCACTGACGCGGAAGAAAATAAACTACAGGGCCATCCTCAAGATAAGCCTCCTGGGGTTTATCCGCGCAAACTACAAGGACAAACGAAATTATGGCGAGTATTAAAATGACCGCTACTACAACGATAGCTATTTTTAGCTGAAAAAGGTCCATGGTCATTCGACAGGACAACTCACGCAAAGAAACAACACAGAATTTACTCAACCACGACTCGATTGAATTTAATCACTCAAAGAAATTCTAAATTTCCGAAAATGAATTTAACCACGGATAATGCATAGAAATTATATCGGAAATAGAGATTGAATTATGAACACACAAAACACTATTGATTTATCATTTCCCGGAATAAAATGTGGATTCCTTAGATGAATTGAACTCGCACATATTTCATTGAATTTACAAACATGAGCCCTTCCCAGGAGAAAATAAATTCACACGAAAAATAATCCTACAATCGATTGAAACACGAACAGGTTTTTCGAAATGATTTACTCGGAACATTGAAATAACCGAATTGCACAAATAAAAATAAATAATTTTATTGGACGTTAAATAAATCGGACAAAGAATTGAATTTAAACATGAGGAAGATAAAATTGGCAAAATAATTTTGGTCAGACACTTTTCACAAAACTGAAGTTAAATTGACATACCCTTTTCGCAAAACTGAATTTAACACAAAAATCTGAACTTCCATAAAACTGAATTTAACACAAAAATCTGAACTTCCATAAAACTGAATTTAACACAAAAATCTGAATTTCCAATAAACACAAAAATCTGAATCTCCATAAACTGAATTTAACACAAAAATCGGAATCTAATACAAACTGATAACGTGAAAAGAGAAACCAACGACAGAAAACATTTCATAGACTTTCAACGGTGAGTAACCCGGTAGTTTCGGTGACGGGCCTTGAGCCGTCTTGGGGTGTCGACCGGGGTCGGAGACACCACGCAACACGAACGAAAATATACTGACGCATGCGAGAAAACATTTCGAGATAGTTACTACTTGATGATTATGGGAACAAAGCGAGGTGTAAAGCCGGCAAAAATTGAATGATGACGACGATGGAACGATTGACCACGAAGTTGAACGTAATGGTAGATTTGTGGCAGGGCAAACAGTGTCCAACAAAACAAAATGTTCACACGTAAAAAAAATATATATTGCTCTTTAAAACACAATGTCGACACGAAAAGAAAATGAAATGTCTGTTCACAACAAAATAGGAATAAAAATATTGTCCGCAAAAATCAAATGGTTCACAAAAATAAAATTGTTCGCAAAAATAAAATTGTTCACAAAATAAAATTGTTCGGTATTGAAATCGGTCGAATAAAAATAAAACAAAATAAACTTGAGATACTGCGTCAAAAATGATGAAAAGTATATAAAGAAAAATAAATTTCCACGACGGACAGTGATTTTGCTTAAAAATTTCTCCGGACGTCCTGAACATACCGCGGGCTACATAGGGTCGTCTAGGACGGCTTAGTTTCGGCGGTGGGGAGGCACGCCCTTAGACGCCTTAGACGCTCCAGGCTCCTCCGCCGCCTCCACCTCGCATTCCCGATGATCTCCTGGAATCTATATTATCGAAAATTTATACTTATGATTGACACGGATTTATCCTTATGATATAATATTCACCCTACATTCCTTTATAATAATTATTCCATTATTACCTAATAATCAGAAAACGAATTTTCCGTACATACGCCGTCTTTTCATGAAGACGCTCACTCTGTCTCTCTCATACGTACATATTTCGTATTTACTTTCTCACTCACTCTATGCCTCGTCCTATCCCTATCCCTTTCTTTTGACCATTTTTACAGCTTCTCTCATCTGCTCCGGGTCCCATCGCCCTCGGTTAGATCCTGCTTTTCGAATGTAGAGGGTGGACATATCTTCTTGAAAAACTGAGGCGGTATTTTATCAACTTTCTTCAAAAATGAGACATAATTTTTTTTTTTCTCTAATTATCATGAAAACAAACAAATCAAAGTACAAAATTAGACTGTTATGTAATCAATTTGCAAAACCACGACTATTCCATCTCACTCCGAAAAAGGTTCCATCTTTCCCATTTGGAAGGGAAAGATGAAAAATTCAAGAAAAATCGAAAATTCATTCCCACATAGCCTACAACTTGTACTTACCTTTCAAAAGTTCAACGGGCATCAATGCAAGCACTCAAGCTGCATCTCGCAGCGATTAATTAATTAAAAATAGGCGATGAACTTGGGGCGAGAAAAGTTTTGGCTGTCACAGCGCTTACTCGTACAAGCGATCGCCAAAATATTGGTTTCCGAGTTTGCGATTGACACAAGCACGCTTTATATTTTGTCCCTGTATAAATTGACACTCACCCACCAAATTTCGTTATAATTGATAAGCAGCGGCAAGAGATGGCGCACGGGTTTCATCTCTCCCGGTGTTCCATCTTTCCCGGAATTACCCTACTCTTGACCAATCACCCGTATATCAGCAATTAGACCGAGGCAATGAATTCATTGGTGCTGCATTTCAAGATCTCCTGAACACGAAAGACATCCAGTTCCGAACTGCGTGGAATCCTGATATAAAGGACGCTATTGTGAAATGATTGAATCGAACATTGAAATAAAGAATGTGGCGATACTTTACATACGCTTGCGCAAAACGTTACATCGGTGTGCTGCAAAATATTGTGTTTGCATATAGCATAGTAGCATAAAAATGGCCCCGACAACGGTGACTCTTGCCACTGCAGCTGAAGCTCGTGCTAATTTGATGCAATATTACAAGAATTCGAAGGGAGCGCAGTGGCTCAGTGGGTGAGGCTCGGGGTTCGCACGCAGCGGACCCGTGTTCGAGCCCCACGGCCGACACCAATGGAAAATTTATTCTATGTGTTTAATCTACAATCCCGGTGGTTCGGATCCCACCAAAACAAATGCCCAAAAACACCTTTTTGTGATGAGTGTGTGGTCGGGGTACGGCTCTGGAGGACTCCCGTAGCGGTTCTTATCGCTCGGAAGGTGGCCGCTTAGCCGTGCACTGACTTACCCACTGAATCACGGCAAAGGAGGGGCCTTCTTAGGGCGCTTCGGGAGACCACGCTTGAGTTTACTCGCGCGGCCACCAGGGGAGAACTAAGGAGGGTCCGCCCTGTATCAACAGAAGGTTTTCTGCAGTTTCCATCCGTTCTAGGCGAATGCGATACAGGGTTGATGCAGGGTGAAAAGGAAGCGATGCGGCTGCAGCCGCACGATCGCAAAGAGGGAGGGGAGGAGGAATAATGGGAAAACAGGTTGGAGGCTTAAAGGGGAAGGACCCCAAAGCGACGGAATAACATTTTTAAAAAAATACAAGAATTCGGAGCGACATCACGTCCTTAAATACGGGATCAGTGATGTTGTACGCATCAGTAGTGAAAAGCTGCCTTTGCGAAAGTTTCCACCATTTATGGTATTTTTTGGGGAGATTTTTTTTGCCTCGTACGGTTAAAAGTGTTGAGCTCGCTATGCTCATTATCTAAAGCAAATAAATGAAACAAATATGGCTGTGGATTTTTTCGGATCCCTAACCATATGTCCCGACTTTGCACTCACGATTTGTTTTAATTCCTAATTTGTTTTATCCCTTGATTTGTTTCTTACTCGCGATTTATTTTATCTCTCAAGCCTAAAAAATGCGAACCCCGCGATCAGCCTGCGCTTTGGGCAATGTTAAGAAATGAAAAGTTTTATAAACGTTGAACATATTTTCTGCCTTGACATCCTGCTGATCGTTATTTTCGAGCCAGGTGGTGGTGTTAACGTTAGTGTCGAGACAAAATACTGACTATGATCCCGTTGACAACTACGAGACTCAATTATGATTATTCGACAGTGTTGAGACGTCGTCGCTAGGTGATACCCGTGGCCATCTTATGCAAGTCAGCAAAAGTGTCGAGCTGTTAGCAAAAGTGACGACACTGCCAACGGTGCCCACCCCTCATGCGACCATAACCCGTGTATAGACCTCTCCTCGCAGCAATAATATACTGCCCCCCAACTACCTTCCTCCCAGAATCCGGTAGATGATTGCGAATACGATACAGGCCTCCCTCCCGCCATTAAGGCGTCCCTTGGTTAAACCGTAGACCCCCACCATACTCTACCAGACAAAAAAGCACCCCGATATTTGCTCTTTCTCCGTAATGTGCCCAGCTGAGGCAGCGCTATTAACGGTCCACAAGGATCAAGAATGCAGTAGGGAGCGTGCAGCCCCAGGGTACTTAGTCACAAGGGATGAGCGACTCTTTATGTTGGTCATATCGCAGCGTCTTTTTTGGCATCCTTCTTTCTACGAGTACAGATTTTCGGTACTCACCTGATTCCTTGACGAAAACTTCACTTGAGTCGACATAGACCAATGACTCACGGATCGAGCACGGGCAGAGGTGAACCCCACGACAGCGCCACCGCCTCGTGAGAGTCCGATGGCAGCCGAGCGAGCTCGAGCGTGGGACACACAAATCTCTCTGCCCCTAGCCGAAATCAATTCATTGCTCTCCTATCGTACACAATATTTGACAGTAAACGCAAAAACAGCAATGAGAAAACAAACTCAAACAACCAAGAAGGACCTGATAACTGTCAAGTTCAAGATGGTATAACTAATTCGAAGAGTCACTTCTTCCGGGGTCGAGTCCAGTCAACGTATGGCGTCATAAGATCGTAAACCTGACCTACTGGTCAACACAACTTCGTGCGAGTGGTAGCACAAATGCCACGTCATAATACAAAAGTAACATATACAAGCAATACATAAGTAACGTACATATACTTTTTTCACATGCATACAGATTTTATCCATGTTCACACTCTCTTTTAAAAGTGTAACGTAACTCTGAGGCTGAAGAGCAAACCTGAATCGGGCAGAATTAAAACTATAAAAAATCGGGCGGTATATAAAAATACCGGGGAGATATCTGGAGGGGGGGGGGGGACACGAAAAACCCAAGAGACTTGAGAACGCCAAAATACGTATAATAACCCTCGAGGGGGTGATAATAATAAGCTTTATTGAGAAGTACAGTAATTGGGTGCAGTCGAGAGGCTCCGTGAGAGCAAAGACCGTTTGAGCAAGATGGCCGACTACGTGTTTGGCGAAGCCGGCACCCACGAGCCTGTCCATCGAGACTGAGAAAATGACCAGAATCTTATTTATTCCGTGCAATGGTTCGAAAACTCATATAACGCCGGGAGAGTTTATCCGAAATCTGAATATGCAATGAACACGAGGTTTACCGATGCCGAGATAATTATAAATTATAAGAGAAAAACCGTACAACTTTGCTTGAGCCTGTGTTGCCTGGATGATCACTTATTTAGACTGTCGGATAACCGATCCTTTTTCACCGAGTTTGTCCAGAAACTCCGAAAGAGAGCGCACCAGAAGAGCTGCCCGCGAGATGCTGCTACCGATAAATAGCGCACGAGAATTAGAATGATATTTTCCCAACAACTGCCATAAGTTCTCTGCGTTATATATTTCCATCGTAGAAATGGCACTGCAATGCAATAGTAAGGGGAGAGTCAGATGCAGCCAGATGGCGTAAGTAGCTAGTAACCTGGGAAAACTCTGGAATAAGTGAAATGTACGGAATCAGGGCAAATCATTAGCAAGATATGTAATTAAGAAAATTCAAAGCTTTGTATATTTTTACAGTGTAACACTGACTGTGGCCAAGGGAGACAGCACCGTCAAGTTTATTGCAAAAACATTAACGATGAGGTAGTACAAGATGTTCATTGTTATTCCAAGAAGAAACCAAAACAATCAAAAAAATGTAATCGGTCAACTTGTATGACATCAACGATAATTGGCCGCACCGCTCAAGCCCGAGATGGAATTAAACTGCGATGGAGAGTATCGGACTGGACCCCCGTAAGTTTATTTATTCAAATTATCGAAGAATAACCTGCTTAATTGGTTAAAGAATTATTTTAATGGATGAGCATAGTATTATAAGCTTCAAATGACGTATAAATGTAAATGTATCTTCTGGCCAAATGCTGTTGATTCGAACGACGGTATATCTGTATGAGCACACTCGCAAATAATCGTATGACTGAACGACCATCGATCACTGCCAAATTCGCCTATTACCGCCTATTACCGGGCTGCACGACTCATGAAGTGCAGAAAAGTTTTCATTATTATCCAAACTTACTCTCAGAAAATGTATGTATAGGTCGTCGTGACAGACCATGATTTGCCACGATTGACGGGGTTTTCAAGATAACGGCTTCTATCAGCAAAGCGTTGTTTGTTACGAAATTCACGACTACAACATCATCATTCTTCCAGCTACGATAACGACCAATTATCTTGCTTTACTTTGTTAGATCGAAACGCAGTGGCATAGTTAAGATTTTTGTTTCACTGCGCGAGGCGGAGGAGGGGGGAGGCAACTTGTAGTACCACAGGCGCTATATATGTTGATATATAAAGCGCTCCATGCCAAATGAATGCACCTTTTTCTTTTTCGACACCAATTCAGTTTATTATATGTTATATGACTGTACAAAGTAAAAAAGAAGCGATTTTTTTTTTTTTTTAATGCTAACTATTATTTTTGCATGGTTACTGTAACGGATTTTCTTTATTTGACTCGTGAAATAGGGGAACCGTTGGAGTTAGACTAAGTAGAGATTGTATATCGTATAATAAATTTATTCGATTGTTTCGATTTTTCGGATCGATTTCGAGAACCGATCCAAAAAATATGACATTTATAAAGTTTTTTTATGGTATTCTCTTGTAACGTCCTGGGTCGAAATACCCACCTAAATTTGAAATTTTTCATATACGTTCTTTTAATACTCAAATTACGAGAAAACATGAACGAAAAGAGGTGACCCTCATTGCCATGGCACCACCTAAACGCACAAAAACTTGAATCTTTTACGAACGAGGCTCGTCACGGGGGAAGGCGCTGAGTGACGAACCGGCGGATGTCACGGGTTATCACCAAGCTCCCGCAAAATGCTGGAAGTTGGTGAAAATCAACGCCTTGCTGGTTCGCACACGGTAACCGCGCTTATCGCTTACCAATGAGCCTCAACATATACAACAAGTGCACTTCGTGAGTATCGATATCCCTGCACTGGCAGTAGTCAGAAATCAGTCTGGACAATGTCGATTACACGAAGCTGACAGGAAAATCGCCAGCCATAATAACTGGAAATCCGTCTGGCGATTGTCGTCAGCAAAATGTCGAGGTGTGAGAGAAACTCTTCCCTCACGCGCCGACATCTCCCACCTTATGCGACAATAGAATAAGGGCCTATATAATGACCAGCAAGAAGCCCGTCAGTCAGTGAGAAGTCAGTCTGTGAGCAGTCTATAAGCCAGTCTGTGAGCAGTGAGTAGAGGGTAATCAACAGTCAAGTGCTTAAGAGTCAGAGTACTCAGTCACTTAAGTAGGTTAACGAATAACCATCGGAAAAATCGGCGGGTCTACCTCGGGGACCCGACCGCGTGTAAAACAGGATTAAAACTTAAAAAGATGTGAAAATTGTGAAAACTTCCTGTCCGATTTCCCCAACGGTCAAAGGTCGAGGACTATTCGAATAAACGCCGAAATTTATTTGTTGAAATTAGAAAGTGATTCGACAAACTCATTTTAATAACCCGCTACGCCTGCATCCGCTCATCCAACGAGGATAGATTCGGCCGGTAAATACGGGAAAATAATAGATAAAACGTACGAACATACTTCAAGTTGTTCAGTTTCGATTAGGACACCCACCAAAACTCACGTGTTCCCAACACCTTTTCATAACTGCAGTACCGTGCGCTAGACGCACGTGCTCACGCAGTTACTTCACTTAATTTTCTCACCTTCTCTGACTACAGTACTGTGCGCTAGACGCACGTTCTTAAGTGGTACAGTACTGTGCGCTCGACGCACGTGCTTAAGTAATTAAAATCTCTGACTACAGTACTGTGCGCTAGACGCACGTTCTTAAGTAGTACAGTACTGTGCGCTCGACGCACGTGCTTAAGTAATTAAAATCTCTGACTACAGTACTGTGCGCTAGAGGCACGTTCTTAAGTGGTACAGTACTGTGCGCTCGACGCACGTACTTAAGCAGTTACTTTTCTCACCTTCTCTGACTACAGCACTGTGCGCTAGACGCACGTGCTTAAGTAATTACTTATTCCTCCCTCCGAGTACAGTCCCGTGCGCCAGACGCACGTTCTGTACTCTAACCAGCCAACCACAACTCTGTGCGCTAGACGCACGCACTGTGGTGGAGGTTTCAACCCTATCGTGTGGGAGTCCCACCCGAAAATAGGACACACTCGAAGGATAACTTTTTCATTTGGACTTTTATGAGCAAACGCCGAAGCGGTAAATCCGAAAATAATAACGACTCGCTCCAGGGAAGAATTGTTTAATGTACGAGCACAGCAACAACAAGTCGAGCGACACCTCAACCGACAACGTCGACTTCATCAACTAAACACCCGCTACGCCCAAACAAAAATCATCTAACAAAAACCACGGTAAAACACCACATTTTACCGAAGAAAGCAAGAAAAATCTACGTTTTACGTAAGTAGCGTCACACGATCACCGCACTCTTGCCTCTATCCCCGACCGGCGCATTCCGGTCCCAACAAGAGGCACCCATATTTCTATATATACCCTATCGTTCTCACCCAGGACGTAACACTCTAAACTTTCTTTTTTGGGCACGACAGTCAGTAATGCGCAAATATATAAGAGAAACAAACGCGAATTCTCGGGTGCTGGGTGAGCATTATTCGTAATTTTATTCTTCTTATAACTCAGATACTGACACGGGCATGAAAACGATTCGTGAGACTATAATTCGTCGAATAGGTCTTGATATAATGACTCTGATCACAAGCATTGGCCTCAGCCAGTCTCTCTTATTCGAGAGAGATGACAAAAAAATGTATACACTCGAGTCACAACTCACTTGAATTCATACATTACAATATCGATATGGTCGTTGGTGCCAACGAGGGCGAGGTAACAAGAAAAAACAAAAGAAAAACAAAAAATATAAACTGTTGATTCATCGACTGGGATCGCAGTCCCTCACGAAAATATGTATGTCCGCAGACAATAATGGCACATAAATAAAGCAATAAATATTCCTCGAACGTTTCTTGCAATATCGAGGCCTTCACGCCTTGAACACGGTTTTTTACACATTTGACGACTTTGACGAGAGTTCACTCCAGGGGATTCAACACGCTCCATTTGGACGGAATGCTTTGTAAATGTTTTATGAGAATACCTCACGAACTGCGATTGCGATGAAATGACAAATCAATTATTGGAGAAGAAACTTATCTTGACAGGCACCCGCTCGGTGTAATAAATCTCCAAATGAACGAAATCTCGCCTACGTACGATGATCCGCCTCGGTGTGACGAAATGATGACTATATCGTTTACCGTAGGACGATAGCGAAGATAACGAAGACCCAATCGTGGGTATAAATGACTGCACTCTCGTGTGTCGCAGCGACCCAGTCACGCACGGGTGCTGGAAAATTCGTATAACGGCATCACGAGATCGTCGATACGCTTCGCACGCGAGACAATAATTTAATAATCCGCGTTAAAATTCATATCACGATACCTGATAGATATTCGCACTCTCACATGTCTTGATGAGGCGTAGAAATATAATACAATATAACCCAAACGAGAATTAACGAATGTGCGTTCACCGAGACGGTTCCGGGCGGACTGGGGCGAGTAATTATGCCTAATCTCGCTGCTCACGGCGCACAGTGGGCTGGATTTCAGAAAAGTGGGCAAAATCTGAAAAATGAACTTTCAACTTTTTCCATTTTTTTTTTTGGAATCGTTAGAAAACATGTTTCTACACTTAATGCCGAAATAACAGGTCTCTAGCTTTCGAATTCAGCAGGTGACGATATTCAGAAGTTGACCCTTTTCTAGCGCAGCGCGCTGTTTCTCGGCCCGAAATATTCGACTCGCGCGAAGTGAAATATTTTCTATTCCACGCTGCCGATTTGAAAACGGATTAATCGACGGTAATGTTGAAGGTTCACACATTATTTTCATATGATTAAATTATTTGAAATGTTGTATATAACATATTAAAATGCGCGCTGAATATCTGCATTTCAAGCCTGCCTGTGAATAAAATAACGTAACTAAAAAGTGGAAAAGTTTTTTTGCCCAGGGATGCCCAGGCTGGTTTTTGTTTTAACGGCTTCGAAATATTATCAAGATTCGAATAGTCAAATTTCCAGGTGCTAATTTTGTGCATTTTTACATTGAGAATCAAAATAGTGATGGTGCGTAATGCTCGGGAAGTTTCTCCCGGCCGAGCAGGTATACGCATTACAATGGGACGACCGGCCGCGCCCGACCGTTCTTTTCCTGCCCGGGCAGGGTTGCCAGGTCGTTTGTACACCCGAATTATGGCAACTCTGGTATCTGCAGTCAAGGCCGGCGACTTACGAAATTTCAGGGTGTGGAGTTCCTTAGGACGATGGGCGGTGGGGGGGGGGGGGGGGATTTTTTTTTGACGCAATTTTCTGGTTTTTGGCGTCACAGGTCGTCCCGACCAGGGTTTTCTACGATTTCGAATAAGTTATCGTAATTTTAGCAGTTAGCGTGAAAGTTCTTTTTTCGGTTTTGCGTTATCGAAAGCTCTCATCCCGTAGTTATCGGATCAACGCGAAATAAAACACCGAGTTACCGTAGATCGGGGCCGAAACAATGAGCCACCCGGTACACTCGGTGTCGAAGGAAGTAATTCGTGGGAGTCTAAAGGCTCGAGTGCGACTCTCGACGCTTCGCGAAAAGGTATGGGTAAAGATGGGCAGGTTGAGTTACGTTTCTGTATGGAAGGCCGTTGGCGTATGGGCCCGCGATTCCCCATCCACCACGGATTGCCCAATCGCACCGTTATCGTAGTATGAGTTATAGTTGGCCCCCGATTTACCATACCAGAAGGGGACCCCGCGAAGGACGATCCCCGCGAGCAACAGGATCCACCCGCCACAACATCCCGGCGTGTCTACGTTATTCGTTTAACGAATATTTGTTTATCGAATTTAGCGTTCTCGTTCAATTGAGTTTCGCGTTATCGTTTGAATTTGCCGGTCAGTTACGTTTCGAGATAAGGCGCTCGAGTCGTTGTGACGTCAGGAGACGAGGGGGACCGCGATGAGCTCTCGTTACGCGTGCGCGTACTCGTCCCCCTCTACCCTCGTTATCGCCTCGATCAACTTACCTGTTCAATTCGTTCTCTTTCTGCGCTGCTCTCGACCCGAGCGGTTCGCTGCTCGGGAAGCTCCCGTCATGTTACCGCTTTTGCTTTCGTATCGCTACGCTATCGTTTCTCTCGAGCTATCTTTTTAACGTTCTCGCCTTCTCCGATATCGTCAGTTACCGAATTTGCTCTCGTTTCGTTCCCGTTATGCTACCGTTGCCTCGAACTACCTTTTTGTGATCTCGATTGCGAGGAATTTCTGTTCTCGAGTTACCGAAATTATTTTGTCGTTGTCGTCACGCTATCGTACTTTCGAGCTCTCTGTCCACGTTCCCGTCTCCGAATTTATCGTCGTTATCGAAGTAATTTAAGCATCGAATTTATCGTCGTTACCGAATCTCTGTTAAGTTCCCGCATTTACCGTCGTTATCGAATTAAGTTAAGCATCGAATTTATCGACGTCATCGCAGTTATTTTGCGTTATTGCATTTACCGTCGTTATCGAATTTATTTAAGTATCGAGGTTATCGTCGTTATCGAATTTAGTTAAGCATCGAATTGATTGTCGTTCTCGACTTTAGTCAAGTATCGACGTTACCGTCGTTACCGAATTTTTCTATTCGCTATCGCCTTCGCTATCGTGACTTCTCGTCGTTTTCCTATCAGTTATCGAAATTATGAGCTATCGTAAGAGGAATTAATAAACTAGCCTGAACCAAGGCCCCATAAATTTTCTGTTGTTGAGTTCAGTTATTGCAGATCGCGAAGGCACTCGAGAGTTAGCCAGCCGTCCACGCCCTCTCTCCACAATCTACACACTGAGCGAATCGGGTATACCGTCACCGATCTCGCCATCCAGCACGCCGGCTTCCCTTTTTCGTGTTTCGTTTACGTCCCTATCAAGTTCCGGTTAAGTTTCGCGGGTTTGGTAATTCCCGCCGTTCAATTAAAAAGATTACTTGGCGCTCAACGGCTCTCCCGGCGTCGAGGATGGTGAGATGGGCCGAAGGTGACGCGAATCGCGAGATTCACGTCACAATTTGTTGTTCGAAGTTTTTTTTATTGTTTTATTATGCAATACCGAAATTACCACGACGCGTGTTATTTCTCAATATGTATAACAGCAAGTGAAATTATAAAAGTAAAACGATTTTCCGAACGAGCTGTGTACATAAGTATTACTCTAATAAAAATTCAGAATTAAGGAGGTTCTGCTCCTATACTTTGGTGCGGCAAGGGGAACGTACGGCGCGGTGCGGGTGACGCGACGTGGGGGGTAGGTTGCGTTCGGCATTTGTTTCACCAAATTTAGCAGGTTTTCATTTTATTAATTTGCTATTATTCACGTTAGGTGTGGTGAATCGCGTCCATTTTTTTCTAGGGCTTTATAATAGATAGGTTTGTACTTTTCTGAAATTTTTGAACAGCCACTACTTTTTTATGCACCTGATATCTAACGACTCTTCATGTCATAACGGTTGATGCCATAAGACCCATTTCAAGAGTATCTACACTGAAAAAAAAATGGTAAATTCAACTCGAAAACGATTAAATCAACTCATTTCTAGAGTAACATATGGCGAACCACATTTTCGAGTTGATTCAACTCATATATAGAGCTTTTTTAACCACAATAGGTAGCACGATAAACTCGATTTGTCGTTGTCTCAACACGAGATGTGACTGGTTCGACAATATATCTATTTAATGTGACTCATTAGTATGGTTGGAACAGCAACATTTTTAGTCGACTGAACTCGATCTGATGGTACAATTAACTCGATTTGTGGTTCTTTCAATCAAAAATAAAGTCCATGTACGCAGAAATATAGTTCAAGCCACTAAATATTCGGTAGAACGAGCTCGATTTGTGGTTGTCTCAACTCGCGATGTGGCTCATTCAACCTGATATTTATTTGATGTGACTTATCAACATGGTTAAAACAGCCACATTTTTGGTTGATTGAACTCGATCCCATGGTATATTTAACTCGATTTGTGGCTCCTTCAACCAAAAATAAAGTCTACGTACGCAGAAATATAGCTGAGGCGACTGAATATTCGGTAGAATGAACTCGATTTATGTTTGTCTTAACTCGCGATGTGGCTCATTCACCGGATGTACATTTCACGTTTCTTAAATTTCGAGCTTCAAAATTAATAAATAAAAATTATAATGCATTTATCGCGATAACAATATAACATGAATGATATCACACGAAAAAAAAGTTCTCCGTTGATATTCACTCATTACAGAATTTCTGTCTGAGCCGGGATTCGAACCGCCTACCTACAAGTTTCCTACCTAATGCCTGCTTACTAACCCGGGACGCTACCTATTGCGCTATCGACTACTATTGAATTTCGTTAATCAATTTTCCCATATACGCTGATGCATGCTGGCTCACACTTACAAAATCGAATGCGTCATTACCATTACCATTTGACGATTTTGATTAGTAATAGAATTCATTTTCACACAACTTTGCTAGTTTTATATTTATATTTTGTATTTATATTTTGATTTTCGATTGAACTTTTAATCGAGTCGTTCCGACTCTTTTTTAGAGTTGAAATGACGACGCATAGTAATCGGATAAACCTCAAATGCAGTTGAATCAACATGATATTTGGTTAAAAGAGCTGGTTATAGAGTTGTTTCAAACATCTGTGGCAGTACGATGAGCCACATAAAAGAGTTGTTTCAACATCAATTGCGATAAATAGAACCTCATAATGTAGTCGATTGAACTTTTAATTGAGCCCTTCCAACTTTTTTTCAGAGTTAAAATGACGACGCATAGTAATCGGATAAACCACAAATGTAGTTGAATCAATCTAATATTTGGTTGAAAGAGCTGCTTATGGAGTTGTTTCAAACATTTATGGTAGTAGAACGACCCATATAAAAGAGTTGTTTTAACATAAAATGTGATAAATAGAACCACACAATGTAGTCGATTGAACTTTTAATCGAGTCCTTCCAACTCTTTTTCAGAGTTAAAATGACGACGCATAGTAATCGGATAAACTACAAATGTAGTAAAATCAACCTAACATTTGGTTAAAAGAGCTGTTTCTAGAGTTGTTTCGAACATTTATAGTAGTACAAAGAGCCACATAAAAGGGTTGTTTCAACGTAAATTGTAATAAATAGAACCACATAATGTAGTCGATTGAACTTTTAATCGAGTCCTTCCAACTCTTTTTCAGAGTCAAAATGACGACGCATAATTATCGAATAAACCACAAATGTAGTTGAATCAACCTAATATTTGGTTCAAAGAGCTGTTAATTGAGTTGTTCCATTCAATTATCGTAGTCGAACGAACTGCAGAAAAAGTTGGACCAACTATTCTGTTGTGAGTGATTCAACTCTGAAATGAGTTCGTTCAACTCGTTAGGTGGCTGTTTTCACCGAATATTTGAACGCCATTTCAGAGTTGAAGCAACTATTCCATGTACATGCTTTAACTCGACATTCGGTTGAACTAACTCAATTTGAGTTGTTCTAACTCATTTTTTTCAACTCGATTTTTCGAGTTGAATTTACCATTCTTTTTTTTAGTGTATACGAATTTTTATCTCGCGAAATAGGTGGTGAATCTTGGTGAAAATATCTTATACAAACACAAACGAAGCTTGTAGTGTGAACACTGAGCAGCAGGTTACAGATGAGAACCTGTTATGTACAGTCTGAAAAAAATGGAACGACGTTCGCATAAATATGCCTAATTCAAATCTGCCCGACTTTCAAGACTAGCAAATGTGGGATTCAAAGAGAATATAGGTAATATAATTATTTTCGCTAGATCTTAGGTCGGCTTGAAAAATTTTAATATCGATATTGACTTCCAGGGTGTGGAATTTCCACACCCTCAGCATTTAGAGTGTGGAGTTCTCCACACCCTCCACGCAAAAGTCGCCGGCCTTGTCTGCAGTTCGTCATTCTGCATTCTTTTACATTGAAACTGCAGTTGTAAGGAAACCTTCGTGGGGTTCAGAGCAGAGCGTATATACGAAAGTTAAAGTGTGAAAATACGAACGTTCAGAATGGATACAGATGAAAGTAAGTAAAATGTATTCTTAATTAATGTAAATGACAATTGTTGTAAGTAATTATTAATTATTAATATTTAAATGACGCAAATGTAGTACACACATAAATAAATGTCCAAATCCACTGCGATACTTTTATTATAGTATATAATTTTATATAATATAATAATATAATATATAATAAATATTATATATATAATATATATAATATAGGATATAATATAGGATATAATATAGGTAGATTAAAAATTTTTTCTATTAAAACATAATTTTTGTAATAATATTTATAATGTTTGTTTGATTTCAGACACGCTACTACGCATTACACGTGCAGTTTCAACGATATTTTCGAAATACTGAAAAATAAATTGCACACCAGTTTCGCTCAGCAAGTTGCGATTTCCGAGGAGAAAGTTGCGTCGGAATTATCGATACATTTTTCGATTTGTAGTGATTCCAAAGAAGCACTACGAAAACTTGTTGGTAAATTATATAAGAAATGGCAAGAAGCACGTCGAAATGATTATGAGTTTCAGAAGAAATATGAAACTTGGTTGAAAACTTCAGTAACTATTTTCGTGAGTAATTTAATTAATTTCTACAAAACTCGACTTGTGGGCTAATGCAGATAATTTAATGTTGTTTTTTTTTTCTCAGAATTCTATTACACATGTTGGGACATCATCAACTTCTGTGGCTGCAGGTAAACCTGGCCGACCACGACAATGACCTTTCGAGGAATCGAGTCGACGAACAAGAAAAAGAATGGCCGTAGACACGAGCGAATCACGTAGCCTGGATGAATTAGCATTAGCCACGAGAATAAAACTTATTTTTGCAGGACAACTCGATGCTGCTGAAGTTGTTAAAGATATAACAACCAAATCTCCCGTAAGAGCTACGAAATATCGAGCTGCTTATAGAGCGTCGATGGAACCACAGCAAATTGAGATGTCCAGAGATGATGCCCTTGTGGATTTCATAGATGCAAAATTAACAAAACAGCAGTATAAAGACATTCGGAAATCTTTGAGGCAGAAAAATTACATTGTGTATCCATCGTACGAAAAAGTTGCTGCCGCTAAAAAACTGTGTTGCCCTTCAAATATCACGGTAAATGAAACCTCAGCCGAAGTAAAATTATAGTCTTTACTGGATCATACCTGTCATAGAATTTTGAAATTGCAAACAGACGTGATTACATCTTTGAAGCCTGAAGTTACGACAAATCTACGATTACTTTTTAAATGGAGTTGCTATGGAAGTTCCGGACACAGTGGATACAAGCGAGAGTTTACAAACGAGGACAGTTCCGATGCGAGTGTATTTTTAACATCTATAGTTCCATTGAAAATTATAGGTCCAGGTAATGAACACAAGGAGTTAGTTATTTGGAAAAATCCCAGGCCTTCATCGCCCGATTAGAGTTCAATTTTTGAAAGAAACTGTATTATCAACTAACCTCGAACGACAGCACATTGAAAATCAGATCGAGTCTCTGGTCCCTTTTACGACTATTATTGACGCGAAGAAAATTATCGTAAAATATGAGCTTTTCTTTACTATGATTGACGGCAAAGTTTGCAACTCTGTGACAGATACAAAGTCATCAATGCGTTGCTACATATGCAGCCACACATCATCAAAATTCAACAACATGGAGCTGATGAAGACGGCAGCCTTAATCACAACTCGACTCGACCTTGGATTAGCAACGTTACATGCCTGGATCAGATTTTTTGAGTGCTCCTTGCACATCGGCTACAAATTTGGCGTTTATAAGTGGCAAACCCCCAAAGCTGATGGAAAGAACGTTATTGCTGAGCGAAAACAAAATATTCAAGCTGCATTTAAAAAAGAGTTGCATGTAATTGTTGATCAACCGAAACAAGGATTTGGTAGCAGCAACGACAGCAACACTGCGAGACGTTTCTTCGAAAATACAATGTTATCAGCACACATTTTGGGTGTAGACAAGCAGATTATGAAACGATGCTACGTAATTTTACAAGTTCTTTCAAGTGGGTATGCCGTAAATGTCACTGCGTTTCAACAGTATTGTATTGAAACCGCTGGAATGTTCGTAACTCTATACCATTGGTACAGTATTCCAACTACAGTCCACAAAGTTTTAATTCATGGTCAGTTGATAATTCAGTGGTCCCCACTTCCGATTGTACAAATGTCGGAACACGCGCAAGAAGCCCGTAACAAAGATATAAAAAAATATCGCGAAAGTTATTCCCGAAAAAACTCGAGAACAGCGACCATGGAAGACATTTTTAATCGACTCCTCTTAACTTCCGATCCGTACATATCAAGCATCGGTAAGAGGTATCCAAAGAAAGGGAAAAATTTCGTCCGAGAAGCTTTGCAACTTTTACTCGGTACTGATAGTTCGCGCGATAAATTTGGATTATAGGATCCTACTGAATACTCGACTGACGAATCTTCTGGTATTTCCAATAATTCTTCTGACGACAACGATTAATATTTTTTTTGTCCTCAAAATCTATCAATCAAATAACAATGTTCTCACAGTTACAAATAAACAAAATCATTCTGAATGCATGGTAAATAATTTCTTCTTCCTACCGGTCAATTATATCTATATTTATAAATTATTATTAAAAATTTCTAATGCAGAACTATCAAAATAAGAAAATATTAATTTCTCATTGTGAACAGTTGTTTGCGAGTGGTGTCAACCAATACATCAGGTCCGCTATTTTGTTTTCTTAAAATTTCTATTTCAGATTTGAAATCAGCGAGTTTAAAACCATACATTTAGCGATTTTCCCCGAAATAGGATGGTTTTTGGTAGCGTAAATAGTCACTTTCGGTCCGCCATTTTGTTTTTTCAAAATTTTTATTTCAGATTTGGAATCAGCGAGCCCAAAACCATACATTTAGCGATTTTCCCCAAAATCGGATGCTTTTCAGCAACGAAAATAGTCACTTCCAGTCCGCCATTTTGTTTTTTTACATTTTCATTCGAGATTTGAAATCAGCGAGTTAAAAAACTATAGGATCACCTTCCACATTTTAATTACCTGCATTTCCCAATGTTTGCCTACCTTCCCAAAATCCAGCCCACTGTGCGGCATAGGGGGAAGCCCCGGTGACAAAATTCAGCCATCGAGTAATCGCCAGAGTGTCGACAATTATTTATAATATGTGAGTAGTATGTGTATCACTATAGCGACCCCCACTCCTATCCCCACTCCTATCCCCTCCACTTTCCCCCCCACGTTGGAGCCTCCTTCCGAGCGTAGTGTGGGTTGTGGTGGGGAGAGGTGGATGGTGACCCCCACTCCTATCCCCACTCCTACCCCCTCCACTCCCCCCCCCCCCCCCCGCGTCGGAGCCTCTTTCCGAGCGTGGGGGGGTTTGTGGTGGGGAGAGGTGGTGGGGGGAAAGAGTTCTGAGGGTTCACCAGAGTGGTCCGATTATTATCATAATTCAAATGATAATTCATACTTTTTTCTCTTTTTTATTTATTAATAAATATGAAAAACTTACGTGACTGTTGGGGAGATCCTTACGCCGCTCCGACGACGCCCACAGCCGGTGCACTGAGGTACACACACACACACACACACACACACACACACACACACACGCACACGCACACGCAAACGCACACGCACACGCACACGCACACGCACAAGCGCACACGCACACGCACACGCATAGACACACACACACACACACACACACACACACACACACACACACACACACACACACACACACACACACACACACACACACACACACACACACACACACACACACACACACACACACACACACACACACACACACACACACACACACACACACACACACACACACACACACACACACACACACACACACACACACACACACACACACACACACACACACACACACACACACACACACACACACACACACACACACACACACACACACACACACACACACACACGAGCGCGCGCACAAGTGGACTCGCTACGCATCATCGTGTTACCCCCGATCGTAGGGTATGTCGCCACCGAGGGCATCTATCAAAATGCCCCCTACATCCCGACGATCAGGGCACCGCAGGCGTATACATGGTATATCATGACTATGGTACGCCATGCGAGCCACTATGATGGGTTCGTTGAGGCACAGGTCTTCTAAAAGGGCCATGATACCATCGTCGTCCACGCCAGCCAGGCCCATCAATCGACATACCACACACTGGGCTGGTAGCATGGCGAACAACGGTTCCGGCTCGTATAGATCCGCGAGCTCGAAATATTCGGTGTGCCCCTCGTCGATGAGGCGTACCTCCGTGAATCCGGCGTCGTCAGAATAAACTATCGCCCCACGTAACATTGTCATACCGCACCGCGCGACGCATGAAGCTCCCGCCAGCATATCATCGACCGTCATAAGGGTGCCTTTTTGTTGTGCGATATAAAAATCGCACAACAACTGGGCCAACTGTTCATACGCATCCACCATTTCGGCGGTGCGTATGACTACAAACTGAGCACTAAGTACTCCGATCACTTGACACCAAAATGCACCCAACGGAACATCGTCTTTGTATTGGGGATACATTTTTTTTTTTTTTTAAATTTGAAATAAAATTTTTCGCTCGCGATCTGAATTCTTTGCCTGCTCAATAACGACCGAAGTCTACGTGCTATAATATACAGCAGCAGAGAAGATGCTGTGACGATATTAAAGGTGCGTTCTTCAAGAAATGCATGGTCGGCAAAAATGCACGTGGTCCGTGTAAATGAGCCCCTTTGTAATTAATATAAGAGTAAACGGAGCCCGGAGACACGACTGTCTGTTTAGCCTATGCAGCATCTTTTTTATTTCGCGTCTTTCGCGAGCACCGTAGTTCAGCATATATATATATATATATATATATATATATACAACCCTTTCTTTCGAAGAGCAGCATATGCATAAGAATAATATTTTACAAAAAATTTGCAAGCCAAATCCATAAGTCATATTCTTTGGAATAGAGGATGACAGCTGGTTTGCGCACGCCAAGGTTTACTTTGTTTTGACGAAAAAAGAGTATTAATATCACAATGATTCATGAAAATTATATAAGACCTATTAGAGGCATGTAAGAAAATTTGATCGGTCTTAGAGAAAAAAATATTGGAGAGAGATATGAGCTCGAGGGTCAGCAGAGAGGTACGGCTGAGATCACGAGCATAGTTATCGAGCTCTCCTTTTTGTGCGAATATTCGCTAACTCTGTCTCTCTTTCTCTCTCGCTCTTTTTCTGTATGCATATCTTTTTCCGTACCTCGAATCTTTCTATCGCAGCAATAGCAGGGGTTTTTTTTATATTTTTCGATGTACACCGAGTATTCAGGTATAACACTACGAGATTTCTCGATTTCTCGAGGTGCGTGAAACGCACCATCAGCAGAGCATCAGCAGACTGCATGCCTTCTTTGCTCATTGCTGCGAATCTCTCCTTATTCTTCATTTAATGTGTTTTCGTACTTCATGCTCTTTATAGTAATATAATTTTAATATATTTAGGCCTCAAGACCCATTAAGACTTATGAAAATTATTGAGACCACCCACTTATTTCTCGTTTGTAAAAGTATATTTTTTGAAAAATGATATCAAGTTTTAAAATGCATATCAAAGCTAAGCGATCTCCACTTCGTTGCACTTTTCGAAGAAGTCGTTGTTTAAAAAATTTGATCAGAGCCTCGCTATATAATGTTACATTGAAACAATAAGAGCATTTGGAATGCTTATATACATATGTGGTGAGATCTTGATATCTTCACCTTCATCCTCACCTTCATCTTCACCTGATATCTTCATCTTGATATCGCACCTTGAGAAATCGAGAAATCTTGTAGTGTCATACTCGAATACTCGGTGTACATCGAAAAATATAAAAAAAGCCCGCTATTGCTGCGATAGAAAGATTCGAGGCATGGAAAAACATATGCATACAGAAAAAGAGCGAGAGAGAAAGAGAGACAGAGTTAGCGAATATTCGCACAAAAAGGAGAGCTCGATAACTATGCTCGTGATCTCAGCCGTACTTCTCTGCTGACCCTCGAGCTCATATCTCTCTCCAATATTTTTTTCTCCAAGACCGATCAAATTTTCTTACATGCCTCTAATAGGTCTTATATAATTTTCATGAATCATTGTGATATTAATACTCTTTTTTCGTCAAAACAAAGTTAACCTTGGCGTGCGCAAATTAGCTGTCATCCTCTATTTCAAAGGATATGACTCATGGATTTGGCTTGCAAATTTTTTATAAAATATTATTCTTATGCATATGCTGCTCTTCGAAAGAAAGCGTTGTGTATATATATATATATATATTAGGGTGGTCCTTATTTTGGTCATTTTCGAATTTCGATTGCATCCTCTCGTAGAAGGGTTTCAAATAATTAAAAACAAATATCCCCAAAATTTGAAATTTTTATCTGAATATTAACACATGCCCCAGAGCTCCGGAAGTTTCCCTATTTGATTAACATTACGTTTTTACTGAACTTCATTCAAAAATCTGCCACACCGACAATAAGTACGAGAAAAATCTAATTCCGGTTGGAATCTCTTCAGGAATCCCGATATTATTTTATCGAATTTTGAGATATTTAAAATTCAAAATGGCGGCTTTAAAATTTCGAAAATGCTCAAATCCACTCAAGGGTCAGCTTGAAACGGTTTTGGGGGTCGCTGATGTCAAATTTTGTGTCGAAAATATGAAATTCAAAATGGCGGACCCAAAATTACGGCTGTAAATGTTTTTTACCTCCTGATTTCAAATTATTCATTGTTGTTTGTCATAGTATATTTTGAATGAATTGAAATGATTGATCCGATTCACTCACTCAATGACGAATGTTGTACTCAAATTCATCGCTGGCGAATGAAGCTTAGTCTTTAAGAAATGATTTTAATTGTCTCTGAAAAAAAAGAAATAATAATAATTTCAAGAAACAATTGTGAGTGACAATTTTTCGGATGGAATGCGTATCAAGGCTAGGTTCTGTGATTCTTGATAAGTAATTCATTTTTTCTTGATCATAGAAAATATCTGGTGTTAAACTATAGGTTTCAATCAAAGTGATTTTTTACAGCTGCCATTTTGGGTCCACCATTTTGAATTTCATATTTTCGACACAAAATTTAACATCAGCGACCCCCAAAACCTTTTCAAGCCTACCCTTGAGTGTATTTGAGCATTTTCGAAATTTTAAAGCCGCCATTATGGGTCCGCCATTTTGAATTTTGAATTTCTCAAAATTCGATAAAATAATATCGGGATTCCTGAAGAGATTGCAACCGGAATTAGATTTTTCTTGTACTTATTGTCGGTGTGGCAGATTTTTGAATGAAGTTTAGTAAAAACGTAATGTTAATCAAATAGGGAAACTTCCGGAGCTCTGGGGCATGTGTTAATATTCAGATAAAAATTTCAAATTTTGGGGATATTTGTTTTTAATTATTTGGAACCCTTCTACGAGAGGATGCAATCAAAATTCGAAAATGACCAAAATAAGGACCACTCTAATATATATATATATATATTTCATTTTTATGTTTATATTTATGTTATTGTATCGATATTTGCGTTGTTGACCAGATGGTATAAGATCCACTTAGTAGCTATTTTTATTGTACAAGTGAGAGCGCTTGAGGGGACTTTGTCCCAGGGCGCAAAATAGGCCGCTTTCTCCCTCCCTCTCTCTCTCGCTTTTTTTTTTATTTTTATTTTTTTTTATTTTTTGTTCTTTATTCAATTAGTTTTGAGTTTCTATTCTATCGTGTTCCATGTACTGTGTCGAGCTCTCATGGGTTAACCCCCAGAGCCAAATTAAATAAATATCAAATATCAAATATCAAATATCTCCCTCTCTCTCTCTCTCTCTCTCTCTCTCTCTCTCGCTCTCTCTCTCTCTCTTTCTCTCTCTCTCTCTCTCTCTCTCTCTCTCTCTCTCTCTCTCTCTCTGAGTTATTATTATTGATTTTTATTAATTAATTTTACTATTATTATTTTCAATATTCTCATCTCTCTCTTGCTAAGTTATTATTATTTTTTACTTTTAATAGTTTTACCATTATTATTATTTTCTATATTCCCATCATCCTCTCGCTCTGACCCACATGGCACAATATATTTCAGAAAAGTTTCAAAAATTTTTCATTCGAAACATGTATTATTTTATACTGACATTTCAGGAATATGTCAAAAATATGTCCATGTTCGCGGAGATACCGAACGGTAAATAGCTCACATACGTCAGAAATATGTCAGAAACATTTCAGTAATATGTCAGGAATATTTTGACGATATATTTCAGAAATGTTTCATTCGAAACATGTAATTTGTCATTGCAACATTTCAGGAATACGTCAGAAATATGTCCATGTCCGCGTAGATAACGAACGTTAGATAGCTGACATATGTCAAAAATATGTCAGAAACATTTCGGAAATATGTCAAAAATATTTCGACCATATATTTCAAAAATATTTTAGAAATGTCTCATTCGAAACGCGTTATATTTCATTGCAACATTTTTTAAATATTCTAGGAATATATATTTTGTAATAAATATTTTATCAGATGCATCACGGGATTTTTTTATTTCATCATATTATTTTGTTGTTGCTATAGGGCATAGAAGGGTTACACCAGGAAAAAAAATCCTGCACGGATTTTTCGATAGGATTTTATTGTCCTCAACGGGGACTCGAACCTGTGACCTACCTACCTATCCTACCTATCTACCTAACACGCTACCCACTACACTATTAACTGTTTATGAACTTTGGCAATTATTATCATGTACTTGACACGCCAGAGAATACTTGATCAGTTGTATGTTCTAAAAATTTCGTAGTATAATATATACATATTAGAATGTGTCGAAAATGAACTTTTTTTTCTTCGCTCCTACCACTCAAATCGTTAGGTTTTGACATTAAAGAGGTCCTTGTTCAAGGAGGGCACTGTAGCTTGAAGTTTAGAGGTTGCTCAACGAGGATTTAGGTTTCCCATCTATTTTACAAGTAAAAAATATATTTTTCCGTTCAAAATGATGTCAGGCAACCAAAAATCCGACCAGGAAGATGGATTTCATCTCGAGCAGTGAAAGAAGTAGAATGTTCTTTCGTCTTTTTTCCTTTCGGTGAACAACGAGCGCTCGCGAAAACCACAGGCAGATGAAATCAAACATGACTGGGGCATCACAAATCTACAAATATAGAGTAGAATGGAATCTTGCAATTGGAAATGTTGATTTCATCTCCCACAGTGCGCAATGCAGGGGATTGGATCGTAATTCCCGTCACTTGTAGCGATACAAGTATATGACCGCTCGAAATTATCGCTGGAGATTAAATCAGTTGCAATAGAAGGATCGACAATATTTTGCCACTAAACAAAACCATACTATTCAACAAACAATACGAATCACATCTCTTGCGGGGAGATTTTCGACTTTTGAAACGATTTTCCTTTCTTCACAAGCTGCACTACTGGCCGATCGTTCTCCATGAAAGCCGAAGATAAAAATAGTTTCAAATATGGAACGTGCAGTGGTCGAATATTAAAAAAAAATTGCAATGTCCGATCGAGAAGACGGATTTCATCTCGGGCATTGAAAGGAGTGGAATGTTATTTCGTCTTTTTTCCTTTCGGCGAACAACGAGCGGTCGCGAAAACCGCAGGCAGATGAAATCAAACATGTCAAGGGCATCGTAAATCTACAAATATTTGGTAGAACGGAATCGTGCAATTGGAAATGTTAATTTCATCTCCCATAGTGCGCAATGCAGGGGATCGGATCGTTATTCCCGTCACATGTAGCGCTACAAGTAGTACATGAGCGTTCGAAATTATCGCAGGAGATTTATACTCAATCGCAATAGCAGGATCGATAATATTTTACCATTAAACAAAACCATACTATCCAACAATTAACACAAATCCCATTTCTTGCAGGGAGATTTTCGATTTTTGAAACGATTTTCCCTTCATCTCAAGTTTTGAGAAAAATATAATTTTCCCATACTTGGAAAAATTTTCCCATACATAGGAAAAAACATTTTTCCCGAGTGGGAAATGTTTCCAATACTTGGGGAAAAATATGTTTCCCAAGTATGGGAAAAAATTGGCCTGACATTTGAAAGTATTTTCGAGCATCTGGCTAGCAAAAGTTTTGCTATGAGTTAATAAGGTCGTTTAAAAAAATAATTCCTGGACGTTTTCCAAATTTGGAGTAAAATATAATTTTCCCATAAGTAGGTAAAAATGTTTTTCCCAAGTAGAAAATTTTGGAGTAAAATATAATTTTGCCATACTTGGGAAATTTTTCCCATACTCGGGAAAATTTTTTTTTTCCAAGTGTTGGGAAAAAGTTGGCCCGATATTTAAAAGTATTTTCGAGCATCTGACTAGCAAAAAGAAGGCTACGAGTTGAAAAGGTCGTTTCGAAAAACAATTCCGAGACGATTTTCAAATTTGGAGTAGAATATAATTTTTCCATGGTTGGGAAATTTTTTCCATACTTGTGAAATAAAACTTATCCCAAGTATGGGAAAAAGCCCCAAGTAAGTGAAAAAAAATTTTCCAGAGATTTGAAGATACTTTCGGGCATCTGGCTAGCAAAATGTAGGTTACGAGTTGATAAGGTCATTTGAAAACATGATTCGGGAACGATTTGGAAATTTGGAGCAAAATATAATATTCCCCTACATGGGTGAAGTTTTGAATTTTCCTTATAACCTTGAACGGGAAACATTCATAGACAGAGCATAGATAAGAGATGTTGATGACTGATTGAAATCCGGAATAACTCAAACTTATGGTGATAGAACCGTTTATTTTTTTTTCCCATTACCTGCATGCATGGACAGGTGATGAAAAATTGGCCTGAGACTTAAAGGTATTTTCGAGCATCTGGCTAGCAAGAAGTATGCTACGAGTTGAAAAGGTCGTTTCAAATAATTATTCGGGGACGATTTCTAAATTTGGAGTAAAATATAACTTTCCCATATTTGAGAAATTTTTCCTACACTTGGCAAAAAAAATTTCCCATACTTGGGTAATTTATCCCATATTTGGAAAAAAATATTTTCCCACGCATGGAAAAAAATCCCCAGTAAGTGGAAAAAAAGTGGCCTGAGATTTAAAAATATTTTCGAGCATCTGACTAGCAAAAAGTATGCTACGAGTTGGAAAGGTCGTTTCAAAAAGTGATTCGGGGACGATTTCCAAATTTGTGGTAATCTATAATTTTCCCATACTCGGAAAATTTTCCTCGACCTTGGGAAATTTGTTCCATACATGGGAAAAAATATTTTTCCCAAGTAGGAAATTTTGGAGTAAAATATAATTTCTCCATACTTGGGAAATTTTTCATACATGGGAAAAAATATTTTTCCCAAGTATGGGAAAAAAATTGGCTTCAGATTCTAAAGTATTTTCGTGCATCTGGCTGTTAAAAAGTAGGCTACGAGTTGAAAAGGTCGTTTCAAAAAATAATTCCGGGACGATTTTCAAATTTGGAGTAAAATATGATTTTCCCATACTTGAGAAATTTTTCCCATACTTGGGAAAAAATATTTCCCATAATTGGGTAATTTTTTCATACTTGGGAAAATATATTTTTTCCACGCATGGGAAAAAATTCCAAGTATGTGGAAAAAAATTGGCCTGAGATTTAAAAGTATTTCCGAGCATCTGACTAGCAGAAAATATGCTACGAGTTGAAAAGGTCGTTTCAAAAAATGATTCGGGGACAATCGCCAAATTTGGAGTAAAATTTAATTTTCCCATACTTGGGAAAAAATATTTCCCATAGTTGGGAAATTTTTCCCATGCGTGGGAAAAGTTATTATGTAATTAAATATTTAATTAATCTTCTGAACCGGAATCATAACCCGCCTGTACAATGAGTTTTTTTTTCTAATAATTCGAGACTATCCTGGACAGATTTGCCGTTTCGATGTTCGTGGAAAAAATTTTTCCGGCGACGGCCTAGAGAAAATGCCATTTTTTTCAGTTCTCCGCCTTTTTATTATTTTAGGTCCTAAAATAAAAGAATTTCGTCGAAAAAAAAATTTTTTAATACCAACATTTGAAAAAGCCACCATCATAAATAATTACCAAATTTTTTTATCAATTTTTACTCATCATTGCGAAAAAATTATTTTCCAGCTTATTTTCGTCTGTGACGAACCGAGGTATCACTACCTGCGGTCATTGCAACACAACAGAGTCATCAGATTCCAGAGAGTACGCCGACTCTTGCGACAGTCACTCTCTGGAAACACGAGCAAACCGCGCGTCAGCAGATTCCTCTTTTCGTCCTCGGACTCTTGCTACCTTACCAAATGACCTAGATTATTCGACCCCTTGCATCACTTATAACCTGGATTATTGGATCCCTTGCATCAGATTTCGTAAACCCCTTGCATCACCAGATTTCGTAAATCATCGAGATTTCCATCCATCGATGATTTCTCAACTCATGGGTTTCGAAATCATCGAGACCTACATCGATCGATGATTTCTCAATCCACCCCCACGAGACCCTTGTAGCCGGACGCCCAAAGCTAACGAGGGTTCTCTCGACATATTATAAAATTAGTCTTAATACGACGCTCTTAGCAATCGGTCGAGAGATCCCGTTCCTTAGCGGCAAGTCCGTTCGCGTACTTAGGTTCTCGCGGGCGTGATTGACGTGATCTTCTCAAACCCTTGTTGTAGACAAGTGTATAAGAACTCATTAAGTGAAGGAACACCTTAGCGGCGCTTCACTACCTCTGTGATATAATTGTTCGTGCCAATTACCTTAGCGGCATTGCGCGTCAGTGTATCATAGAGTATAACATTTGTAACAACTTAAACTATTATTGTAAAAGTGACGGATCGATGTTTGTTCTCGAATAAATACATTCGTGTGAAACCAGCTGCACTCCTTCATTGCATCACAGCCCATCCGATCATCACGAACTACAAGCATATACAAGGTGAGGTGCTACCCAGCTTAAATAGGACAGAGAATCCATTCGCCGGGGCCTTTGACTTCAGCGAATAAAATAATAATAATAATAAGTTACCACGGGATAAATAACCCGCGTGTAACACGTCATTTGTTTTTATTCTCATAAGCTAGGCCATCGCGACAAGCATGAACATTGCCGCACGCCCAGCGTTTATTTGTTTCGCTCTCGCGCGTCCGTATGGTGTTCAACGGTGTGGGTGTGCAAGCGTTTTGTTTCACGAACCCTGCTTCTACCGTCGTCGTCCTCTCCACTATCACAACTTTTTTAAATTTCTCTTCGATCGAGCGCTCATTGGTCGACGTTGCCGACGTTAAATCGCTAATAACTCCACCAAATTTGATCGTACAAACTTTTCAAAAAGGAATTTTCTGCTCCGTTTTCGACGTACTACCCTGCAGTTATAATATGATCAGTAGGTTAGTATACACCCTGTATACCTCTCTTCTTGTGAGTTGTACAATTTTTCCAGTGGTGATAACTTGTAATGGCCATAAATATACTCCAATATCAACTACTATTCGTCAGGAATCGTCACAGAACAAAATTCAGCCTTTCCCATTCACTTTTTGCTCCTTAGGAATTGTTCCAAGAAAAATTTATTCAATCACGTTTATCTAGGAATTGTATTTTTGGGTATTCAAAAAATCTCCTGCCCATTAGTTTTAGTCCGATCACTTTCCCCTTTGAAACACATATTCTAGGGCACATTGTCTTGAAATTTGTGGAAGGAATTTGGCGTAGTGTCAATAGAACTCATTGTCTGGTACATAATGTACGACAAATTATCATTTTAAAAAATATCTCTGCATTGGTAGCCAAATTCTGCTATTCTGCTTGAATAGCCAAATAAAGTCTATTTGAAAATTCCTTCCACAAATTTTTAGATTATGGTAGTATATGTGTGAGAAAAGGATTTCAACCCTCTGCGATAACACTGTATGCGCAGCGAACGTTTTTAAGAAGTATACTTTAGAATTAGAAAAATAGCCATAACTCACAAAATATTTGTCCTACACACCCTGAGTTTTGGTCAGTTTCTAGTTCAAAAGTTTCATAAAAGTTGTCAAGATTTGAAAAATATCCATATACAAACAAACAAAAAATTAATATCAGTAATGTCCCCCCTTAACGAGTACCGTGTACGGCGTCCAGGTCGATCGAGTTATAGTTTTGGGTATCCAGGTCGATTGCATCATAGGTGTTGGCGTCCAGGTCGATTGTGCCATGGCTCTTGGCGTCCAGGTCAATTGTACCATTGTTCCTGGCGTCCAGGTCGAATGTGCCATAGTTCTTGGTGTCGAGGTCGATCGCGCCATAGTTTTTGGTATCCAGGTCGATAGTGCCGTAGTTCTTCCCTCACGGAAAAAACACTCGATTTTTGAGGGTATATCCTCAAAATTGAGCGTTTACACTAAATTTTGGGTGTAAATATTGATTTTTGGGTGTATACACTCTATTTTTGAGTGTATATCCTTAAAATCGAGCGTTGATCTTAAATTTTTGGTGTAAATATTGATTTTCGAGTGTATACACTCGTTTTTTGAGTGTGTATCCTCAAAATTGGGTGTCAATTCCGATCGATTCGGATTTTTGTCAGTGTTAACTCTTAACATTCAGTGTAAATCTTCAATCGTTGAGTGTAAACACTTGCTTATTGAGTGTGAAACCTCAATGTTGAGGATCACCACCGAAGGATCTACTCCAAAAGTTGAGAATCGACTGTCAACTTCAAGTTTTTATTTGAACATTGAGAGTCAACACTCTCATATAGAGTGTCAGACCGTAAAAATATTCAGATACTAAGTGTTAATTTTCAAAGTTGAGAATCAACACAAAATATTGAGAAGCGATCATCACTCTTATATAACTTTAATTTAGGTTTGATCCACCAGATGTTATAAAGAAATGGCTTTTAATTCACTATGTTCATTTACAACATAATAGAAAGTTATCTAACTTTGATATCAATTGCGCACCCTGAATCTTTGAGTGCTGCGATCATATAAACCTTCCGAAATATTTTAAATTATAGTCAGTTACTTCTCACTCATTATTCTCTGAGCTTAATTCATTCATCAGTCACGTAACTCATTATACTTTCACACTCTTGTTTGAATTTAACTGGTTTGAAACATAGTCTCACTTATGCGACCTTTCAATTCTTACGCTCGGGAGGATCTCGCATCTCCCAGATCATTGCATGCTGATTTTTATGTATAAAAAGCCAGGAGTCTTTAAAATAATTTTTTCATATCACAGTGTATTATATATCCTTTAAAACTGTGTGAAACAAAAAAAAATATAAAAATATGTTAAACAAGAAACTATAAAACTATGTTAAATAAAAAAAGATATTAATCGCGTGCAATAAATACTTCATTTCCGAAATTTAGGAGATTTAAGTTTGTTTTACGTTGACAGTTAATTCTCAACTTAACTCTCAAGATGAGAGTTAACCCTATAAGCTTGGGAGTTAACTCTCAACTTGAGGGTTAACCCTCGAGTTGAGGGTTGACCGCCAAGTTGACGATTAACCCTGTATTCCAGTGTTTACGCTCAATTTCAGTGTTAACTCTCAAGTTTGGAGTACGAAATGATCATCAAATTGAGTGTCCATTTGGGTGTCGTTTTGAATGTTTATTTTGGTGTTTTTTTAGTAGTAGTTCTGTAGTAGTAGTTCCGTAGTTCTTGGCATCTAGATCGATCACCCCATAGTTCTTTGCGTCTAGGTCAATTGCGTCATACTTCTTGGCATCCAGGTTGATGGCGCCATAGATCTTGGTTTCCAGGTCGACTGCACCATAGTTCATGGTGTCCAGGTCGATTGCGCCGTAGTTCTTGCTGTTGAGGTCAATCGCGTCATAGTTTTCGGTATCCAGGTCAATCGCGCCGTATTCCTTGGCGTCCAGGTCAATGGCACCATAGTTTTCGGGGTCCAGGTCAATCACGCTATAGATTTTGGTGCCTAGATCGATGGCGTCTTAGTTTTTGGTGTGTAGGTCGATCGCGCCGTAGTTCTTGGCATAGAGATCAATCATGTTCATGGCATCTAGGTCAATCGCGTCATAGATCTTGGCATCCAGGTTAATCGTGCCATAGGTCCTGGCGTCCAGGTTGATCCCACTATATGCCGTGGTGTACAGGTCGATCGTGTCATAGTTCTTGAAATGGAGGTCGGTCACGCCATGGTTATTGGCATTCAGGTTGATCGCACTATAGTTCTTGGCGTTCAGGTTGATTACACTAAAGTTCTTAGCGTCTAGCTTGATCGCGTCATAGCTTTCAAAGTCCACATCGACCGCGCCGTCATACTCGTCGTCCAGCCAAGAAATATGACGTTATCAACTCAGAAGTTTACGCGAACTATGGTGCGATCGACCTGGACACCGAAGACCACGTCACGACCGACCAGGAAGTGAACAACACAGTGCTATCGATCTTGACGCTAAAAATTCACGTCGCCGACAACCTGGACGCAAAGAAATACGTCAGGGACCACCTCAACCCTAGAGACTGCAAGGGTATCTAATCCTGGGGCACCAAAACATTTTCACGAAAATTTTCATAAAAATTTTCATAAAAAAATATATATTGTGGAATTTTCTCGAGTCGTGATTCGGTTCTCGAGTCGTGAAAACGCGTTGTAACAGCTGCTTCTCATTCTCCGAGTTCACGTCTTTCGGCTTCATTTTAATTGTGCGATGTACACTATTGTTATATTCGGAAATCAAATTTTTGAGAATATCGGTCCACTTGTAACTTCCACGAAGACTATATTGCATCCACATTTTATTTTTCAAGGTACGATTAAAACGCTCGCAAATTGATGCTTTCAAATTACTGTATGTCGAGTACGCATGAATATTATAATTTTTGATGAGAGTTTGAAAATCGGCATTATGAAACTCTTTGCCCTGATCAACATGTAGGTTCTCTGGTATGCGTCCCTTTGCAAGTATAGATCTCATGGCGCTCGTTGTATCTTTAGCGTTCTTGCTCCTCATTGGCACGGCCCAGGCAAACTTGGAGAAGACATCGATGACGGTTAGGAGAAATTTATGATTGCCGTTTTGCCGCGCGTAAGCCGACATGTCAACAAGGTCCGCTTGCCAAGTCTCATCCAAGCCTCGTATATCCACATGCCGACGAGGATAGTTTCTGCGTGCGGGCTTATGTAGTTCCTGCACCAGCGCTCGCTTCTTGTCGCTCATTTTTTCTCAAGGATGTTTAATCGAGCGTCAAGCTGGGAAAACATGCTAAGCATGGACACTCGTAGGTTTTTCGCATCAGCATTCAGAGTTTTGAGATAATCTTTTATCTCGGCTGCAAGATCTTCAGTTATTTGCGGACTAGTTCTCTCTATTTTATTCCGTAAGTCGGTATTGAATGTATTGACTTTATCTTTTATAGTAGTTTCAAAAACTTCAACCAATAGCGTTATACTTTCATCTATTTCCTCACGTAAGTTCTTAGTTACGTTTCGGGCTTTAGCATTCAGCACCTTTAAGCTGATAGCGTCATGGTCCGCTTCGGGAATTCCAACGTTGCAGAGTCGCTTGTTCTCCAAATCGTAATGTCCGTCTTTTGTAATCTTGAATCCAATGCCCGGAGGACCGCGATTGAGCGCACTTTTATTATCCAGCTGCCGTCCAAACACGTCGACACTCATTTTGTGAATGCGCGAAATTGCGATGATGAATGTATTACTAAATGATTTGAGCCTCACGCAATTCTTCGATAATCGATATGATTTCGTTCGAGTGAGATAAGTTTCCGGCTGCTTGAGATGCGAGGAGTAAACGTAGGCGGTCCACTAGTTCATTGGGATCGTCCCAATAAATATAATCGAATCTCGCGTCTTTTCTAGCCACTTTATACTT
Source organism: Rhorus exstirpatorius (assembly GCA_963564615.1). Lineage (NCBI taxonomy): Eukaryota > Metazoa > Arthropoda > Insecta > Hymenoptera > Ichneumonidae > Rhorus > Rhorus exstirpatorius. The sequence goes on along the minus strand of OY751321.1, from coordinate 714,812 downwards.
TGGCATACCTTTACCCGTGTGCGTATCAACTATTTTCGCGATATAAGTCTTGAATTTCAAATTTTTATCCGTCCGTATTGCTTCACCTGCTTTATAATATTTCTTATGAGCATTCGTGGCAATGACAATGTTCTCATAATTTTTCAAATTGTTGGATGTCAGATCCTCAACACGGGGCACTTTTTTGAACAACAGATCCGCTAATCCAACAGTTTTTGGATAATTTTTATCTCTTACACGAATATGCTGAGAATCAAAAAATATCGGAGAATCTCCAATCATTAATTTATTGTTAGCGAGGTTTCGTATACCGTATGAGACATCCAAGGTTGATTTTCTATTTGTCTGCAGCAATACTACATACTCATTCATTACTTCATCAACATTCACAGCTGTATCCTCCTTCTGCTCTCCGTCTTCATCACCGTATGCAGACTGGAAAGACAAATCTTCCAACATTGGATCACCTTTAACTTCATGGTCGCCATCCTCAATATGTTCTTCTTCTCTCTCTTCTTCAATACGATCTTTGACTTCCTCCGTATGTTCCTGTTCATTTTTCAAGTTAATTTTTTATTTTATTAAATTACAAATAATCTATATTTATTTCCTCGTCGTCATCGGCGAATCCTGCAACTTGCTTCCTTCGAGCTAAATTAGCGACAGCGCAAGACTGATAACCTGTAACATTTTGATGATATATTCTAATATGCATGTTAAAATCTGTGTGCGTGTGTGTGTGTGTGTGTGTGTGTGTGTGTGTGTGTGTGTGTGTGTGTGTGTGTGTGTGTGTGTGTGTGTGTGTGTGTGTGTGTGTGTGTATGTGTATGTGTGCGCGTGCACGCGTTTTATTTCTTTACCTGAATCTTCGGATAGGTCGCTGTCCGAAAAGAGTGAATTCATACTCGAATCGCTATCTTCGTATTGTCTAGGGGGTGATGGCGGTTGCGGCGCATAGTAACCGCGTGGTCCAGGCTCAGCGTGGATCCAGGCTCCGCGTGGTCCAGGCTCAGCGTGGAACCACTCTATTTGTGCCTCAGGGCTGGGGGATCGGGGTGGCGGTGGTCGAGCGTGTGGTGAAGACGGAGCTCTCGATGGCGAAGACGACGAAGATCTCGATGGAGACGCTGGTGGTGATCGGTATATTGTGATAGCTGAGGACGATGACGATGATGACGATAGCGATGATAATGACAGCGAGCGCCGGTTTAACCCGGACGGCCCAGCTATTGCCCCATCCGGCTGTACTAAATCATCCTGATCTGAAGATTCTTCGTCGGAATCAGCGAGAAGCTTTCGTTTTCCTGAATAGATAAACATATATTTCATTGCAGTGGGTACTTTATGTTTTCTAGAGATAAAGAGAGAGAGAGAGAGAGAGAAAGGGTGGGAGGGAGAAGAGTCAGGTACGCTGCTAAGCATTCCAACTACAGCTAGGCATAATGGAGAAAGCAAGAGAGAGATAGAGTCAGGTGGTCAAGTAATGTGCTGACAGATGGCTAGGCAGGAGATAGATAATTTCTATTACTTACCATGCTCATCGAGTATCGGTAGTAGCTCGCCTTCCTCGCCCCAATTCAACATCCTGATGACGCGAACTGCAGTGTTCAAGATGTCGGGATGATCCATTAAGCCGCGATCAAACGCTCGACGAAACGTCCTCCGTCGCGTTGCCGATATAATAGTCCGTAATTTTCTTAAAATAGCTTGACGAGGCAAGAGTTTGAGCTCGGAAAAACACACTTCACGCCAAATTCGTTGTAATAGAGAGCACTTATTAAATAAAAACACAAATAGCATAAAGACGTCTGAGGATAATGGTACCATTTTCATCGATGTGTTCAGCTACGCAAGAAAAATTGTACTGAGAAGGTTCTCCCTTGAAAATGACCTGCCTGTCATAAAAGAGAGGAAGAGCGAAGGGCATTTTAGTGCTACGGTAAATATGTCTATAGTTGCACCCAAATTTCGTGAAACGTTGACAGGTTTTGCCGACTCTTACTGCACGAAGATTTATGCTTCCATGTACATGTGTTCGCTCGTCACATCGTAGGCCTATGGTACAGTATCAGTAGACTTTGGACACAGAATTCTCTTGTCATCCTGCCAGCTTAATACTATTTTATTTTGCCTAACCGTCTCTACAATATGTTTTGAGATGCGTATCAAGTGCTGGGTCCTAATCAGGGTTTTACAATGAAATAGACACTCTTTATAGTCATCAAACGTAATGGTTTCTAAAGTCGCTTCTCTGACGCCCTTTGCACGGTTATTTTCAAGCTCATTACCTTGTACTTTATACGAGTATAACTTTGCCCTAAGCCCTATAAACTCGGTCATAATTTTACCATTATTTTCATCTTTCATGAGGCCCAACACTTTTTTATTTGCAAGAGGCATTACATAGGGATTATTTGTCGGGTAATCGGATGTATCAAATTGGTGTATGTCACGTCTCATGGATTCGTAGATATTTGGAGTAGTTGCGTGATAGATTAGGCTGTCCGTATCTGTGTACAATAATTTTGCTTGCTTGCTGAATGTAATCTTCATATAGTCATAATGGAAACGGTATAAATAGATTTTAGACAGGTCAAGAATTGAAAATCCAGCATATATCGGTTTGTTGAATTTTACTTTAGCTTTAGTCAATTCTATTATAACCAGATCGTCGTCGAATATGGTGCAGCTATGAAAGGTAGCTCGAGCGATGAGAGCTCTTGCGCCATATCGCATATGCCAGCGTGTAACAAGCTTTACTTCACGATGATTACGTACATTTTCTATCGTTTTCCCGAACACCGCGTTATTCATTAGTTTGTAAAAATTTTTCTCGAAATCGTTATTGGACTGCTTTCTCAAATTCGTATTCAGATCAATGTATTTTTTCAACCAAGGGGATTGTTTGAATTTTAGCACCGCTGAATTTTTGATAATTTTAGGCCCAATCTCAAAGACTCCTGTAAATTACGATAGTGAATAATGTATTTTTCCTTCGGTAGCAATGTCGTCATCAATTTTAAATTTTTAGACTGCGGGGCTCGATAGTGTTCTGGACATAGCGGTAAGTCTTTATGAGATTCGTGCAGCTCCTTGGGATATTCTAAATCAACCTCGAGTATATACCCGATCGGCGAGTCTTCGGGAATTTTTTTAATATTTTCAATAAAATTTTCCGCCCATTCGAATGAGCTGCATGGTAATGATTCACTCATAGCTGCACCGTATAAGTTATTGACATCATAGTACATCAGATATGACTCGGCGGTGTTTGGATCGAGATTCGTTTCCATGAATCGATTGTTTGCTTTCGCATACCTGTTAGTACATTGCGCGACTCCGCCTCGGATGCCTTTTTCAATAAAAAGTAACATATCCACGTCAGTGAGGAGTTCGAGTTCAATTTACGTGCACTCGAGCATTGCATCGAATGAAAGACCAGGGGCTGTGTAGTAATGGAGCGGATCTAAATTATACGTATTCAAACAGTTTCGTCGAAAATTCTCAAATATGTCAGCCAAAAGGAGAACGTCTGTTTTTAAATGTAAATCTGAATGTTCACCTACAGTTTTTATCTTGAATTTTTTCCAAACATTAGACGCGTGCGCATATTCGCTATCGGAAATCTCCGTATTATTGAGCTCGGAAAAAAAATCTTTTTTTGAGGGTAATTCGGTCTCATCGAGGATATCCCAGCTATTAACGTAGTCATACGGGAAAACTCTTTTTCGTGCCAATAGCTTGCATTCGACCTCGCTATTACAATTTGCGCGCGTAATTATTTTGTTATTACTGTCTAAATATGAGGCTAATTTGTCGATGCTACTCGGCATAAATCGGAATGAATCGATAAATCTGTAATTTACAACTGTTCCCTTGACACTTTTCGAGAATGAAATATATTTTTCCTTGTTTATAGGTAATAGATATAAAGAGCCCTCGAATGCAGTCGCTAATGACCTTATTAAAAAATGAGAATCATATCCGGATAAATTGTGGAATACAACGGGAACTACATGAGAATTCTTAAAATTTAAATTGCAATCTTGGTGTGCAACAGCGCGATAACGACCCGTAAAATGACAGTGGTCTTGAACCTTTAGATCACTGGGAAGAAATTCTTTCTCGCAAATGTGGCAGGTTGTAGACGTCGTGAATTGATGATTTTGTGCCGTGTTCAGGATCTCTATCGGTGTGATATGTGTTAGACGCGAATACAGCGATTTTGATAGGGTTTTCAACTCCACCCTAAACCACTGGACACAGTCTTTGCCACGGTATGATTTGTACTCGGAAAGTGCATCGTCATAACTACAGCGCAGATAATAACCGATACTGTGGGGCACATGGTTTTGATATCCCATTGTGTTCTTCTGTACCGACCTTATTGGCTCTAATAAGCACTCGAGATCGGCATACACGACGAATGGCACATCTTCTTTGAATTTAAAATTTCGGAATTTTAATATTCTCTCCTCACCCTCCGGAAAGACCGTTCGACATTTATTGATTTTTACACAGTCATCTGTGTGTTTTATTAGCAAATTTTCTGTTTTGAGATGACACAAACACCTGTCGCAGAGCCAAGTATGATGTGCATATTTAGAAATTTGCGAGCTGACCAGCCAAGAAATATTTTCGATCCATGAAAAGTGATGCACTGGATTGCTGTCTTCTTTTCCTTCTTCTTCTTCTTCTTCTTCTTCTTCTCCGCTCGCAGCTTCCTGCATGAGTAGGTGTATGGTAGGTCTATCGGACCTCTGAGCACTCAAATATACTGGCACTATTTCAAGCTTTTCACGACGATGATCATCTATGCCATATACGTTAATTGACAAACCATTCATTTTTTCAAATTTCGGTACGTCCTTCAGACTCATAGGAAAATTGAGTCCAGTGTACTGAAGCACTTCACTGAACGGTGGGTACGACGATTTTTGCTTACCATTTTCAGCTGCAGGGTAAAGAGCTGCCGTCCCAGACCATAAGAAACAATAAGGGTCATCATTTATAATATTGACGACTGCATGTTTTAATTAAATTTCTTTCGGTAGACTTGTATACGTAGATAGTCCACCACGCAGAGGCATGTATTTGTTCATATTGACGACTAAGTTAATTATGGAAGAGAGAGACCAGCCGGATTCCTTTTCCGTAAACTCCTCAATTTTCACCAACAAGTTATCCTTTACATGTACCCTAAACCACTCTTCCATGTCTGTCGAGGGTAAAATAGCTTGATTCTGCGTATTGAAGAATTTATTATGTTCCATTATTTCATCGAGTTTGGTGATGTGAAAACGGCAGGCTAGAATAACGTTAACTTTTAAGTTTCGTGCTTTGCTCAAAACCGCGTATATTTTCGAGATTATCAGAGGTCTCACGTCGTCAAGAAAACTTTGTACATCTTTGTGCTGTAGATTGATAACCACTCCAGTCCTAATTCTTTTCTTAAACGCAGTGTCCATGTCCCTCCACCGCACCTTGTCACTTTTCACAGCACCAGCACCACATTTTTTCAGCTTTTCACTCAGCGACATCAATGTCGCTATTGTTGTCTGAATACGAATTTTTTCACCTATTGTCGGAACGTTTGCACTTAACACTTCGCCCAAAATCTTCACATGTTTATCACTGAACTTTACCCACTTTTGCACTGAAGCGCGACAGTCCTTTTACACATTTGCGCATCCATTTTTTTTTCTTTTCTTTTTTCCGGCCGATAATATTTGTTTGAATGCACGGGAGAAAATGTGAGCTAGTGATGGGGAAACGCTTATATATGAGCTTATATAGAGATGGGGAAACGCCAGAAGGACACCGGTTTTTGGACTATTTAAACGCTTTTCCGTCACGTGCCAAGGACCGGCGAGACACTATCATAGGCGCCTCTAAGATTTTATGACCTCATGTTCGGCCTTTTCCAGACTGCGGTCTGGTCCTTAGCACACAAACAGAAATGATTCATGACCAACAATAAGGTTGCGACAAATAGACGCACTGGCCCGGGAGGGTAGCGTCATGTGTGGTTGAAAGGTCTAACGCTCCGGTGCACTATTTACTTGTTAGAGATAACAACATTCCAATGCGAGCACGAAAGACAAGCTGCACTGCAGCTGCCGGAAATAGCGGCATTCTAATACCGCCCTCAAAACTAGCCCCCCCCCCCCACCCCTACAGAGACGCCAGTCTAACTGATAATCATCAATCAAATGCCGCCATGAAAAATGAGACGCCCCGCCGCTGCCAGAGATAGCGAAATTCCAATACCACCCTCAAAGCTACCCTCCCCCCCCACCCCAAATGTCTCGACCCATAAGAGATTAGGTGCCCTCCAGTTGTTAGAGATAGCGACTTTCCACTGCCGCCATCAAATCAGCCCCCACTCCTCACGGGTTCATGTCTCGGCTAAGTGGTTCATGTCTGAGCTAAAAAATGTCGGGGTAGGGATCTTGACCCAGAACCGGTACTGTTTCTCTACTCGCTCCGTTTTCGACGCTCGACACGGCAGTCATAATATGATCAGTAGGTTAGTATACACCTTATATATATTATGAGGAATTTTTCAATTCGTCAACTCAGACAACTGAGCTCAATTTTTCCAAATTACACCAACGATAATGTCCCGAATACGATATCCCAATCTAACCAAAAATACGTAATCTCCGACTATTCGAGAGTTAGGCGCCAGGTAATGAACGAATCTCGCTCGTTACCACCATCCATGAACGAATGGCTTATTTATTTTTCACTCTCAATAGCCGGCAACTCGATAGATAAAAATTGAGTCAGTACAGAATGCCGGCTACACTCACCAAAAACGGTACGATTATGGTAGAGGGGCGGGATCCTTAGGTGAAAGAGAACAACGCGATGCTTCGGGAAACTAATTTATTTTTAATCGATCCCGGTGATCACCCGCACGTATTGCGACGGGGATGTACAGTAGCCCGTGCAGAAATTTGTTAGGGATACCCCAAGTCCGACCATATCCCGATCGGGATTTTCCAGGGACTCCCCAAAACCGGTGTCCACATAGGAATCTATATGGTATCCGTTTCGTAAGCGGATCAGTAGACGTGAGAAAATTTGTAAGTTATGGCGCCACTTTCTTTCAGGGTGTACCGATTGGATCCCGGTTCGAAGCGCAACTGCGTTCCGAGCGTAGACATAAGTTCCAATCTTACGTTCGATTCTCGGATCTGGATCAGGATTTGCTGCGAGATCCTCAATACGAGTATCCTCCGACAATTATGTGGGATAATCGAAGAATTTTAAGTTGCAAAATACCCAGTGATATTTCCAATAAAGCTTGTTGACACATTATTGGATTGGCATAATAATAATAACAACAACAACAATAATAATAATAATAATAATAACAATGATAACAACAGTATAATATCAATATTGTTACTGCTAATATTGTTGTCGTCATTTTTGTGACTATTATTATTATTACGCAGCATTACAGTAATGATATTAATTGTAATGATAATAACAACAGTAATAACAAGAATATTAACAACAATAATATCATAATAAAGATGGTAATAATATCGTTACTGTTGTTTTTGCTATTATTGTCATTGTTATTATTATTATTATTGTTGTCATTATTATTACTTGACACAAAAATGGCACGACTTTTTTCGGCGCATATTCGCGCAAAATTAAGGAGTATTGTCATCGATCTTGAAATACGATGGCGTTTCATCTTTTGAGTGGATGGACTCTGTTGTTTATTTGTTTGTTAATTAACAATGGCTGCTGATAATTAAAATCTCACGCATGACGGGAAAACTCTGAAAAAATTAAGGAGTATTGTCATTTGATCCTGAAATATGATGGCGTTTCATCTTTTGAGTGTACGGACTCCGTTGTTTATTTGTTTGTTAATTAACAATTACTGCTGATAATTAAAATCGCACGCATGACGGACAAAATCTGAAAAAATTCAGGGGTATTGTCTATTGATCCTGGAATACGATTGCATTTCAACTTTTGAGTGGATGGACTCCGTTGTTTATTTGTTCGTTAACAATGGCTTGTTAACAATGGCTGGTTAACAATGGCTGCTCATAATTAAAATTTCACGCATGACGGGAAAACTCTGAAAAGATTAAGGAGTATTGTCGTTCGATCCTAAAATACGATGGTGTTTCATCTTTTGAGTGTACGGACTCCGTTGTTTATCTGTTTGTTAATTAACAATAACTGCTGATAATTAAAATCGCACGCATGACGGGCACAATCTGAAAAATTCAGGGGTATTGTTTATTGATCTTGGAACACGATTGCATTTCAACTTTTGAGTGGACGGACTATGTTGTTTATTTGTTTGTTAATTAACAATGGCTGCTGATAATTAAAATCGCACGCATGACGGGAAAAGTTTGAAAAAATTCAGGAGTATTCTTTATCAGTCTTGACTTTTTTCAGATTTTTACCGTCATGCGTGCGATTTTAATTATCAGCAGCCATTGTTAATTAACAAACAAATAACCAACATAGTCCCTCCACTCAAAAGTTGAAATGCGATCGTGTTCCAGGATCGATAGACAATACCCCTGAATTTTTTCAGATTTTGCCCGTCATGCGTGAAATTTTAATTATCAGCAGCTATTGTTAATTAACAAACAAATAAACAACGGAGTCCATCCACTCAAAAGTTGAAATGCAATCGTATTCCAGGATCAATAGACAATACCCCTGAATTTTTTCAGATTTTGTCCGTCATGCGTGCGATTTTAATTATCAGCAGTTATTGTTAATTAACAAACAAATAAACAACGGAGTCCGTACACTCAAAAGTTGAAACACCATCGTGTTTCAGGATTAAATGACAATACCCCTTAATTTTTTCAAATTTTTCCAGTCATACGTGCGCTTTTAATTATCAGCAGCTATTGTTAATTAACAAACAAATAAACAACGGAGTCCGTCCACTCAAAAGTTGAAACGCCATCGTGTTACAGGATCGATAGACAATACTCATGAATTTTGTCAGATTTTTCCCGTCATGCGTATTCTTTCCTAAATTTTGGCTACTCGCTACCGCTGATGATAACTTCAGCCTCATGTTACAGTGTATAGAAGATATTTATGAAGTAAATGTATAAGCATTCGATAGCGTCGTGGTTAGAGCGTTAGTTCATTAGGTAGGCAGATAGGTAGGTAGGTTGTCCTTAAATCATTTTCCGGGTTAGCAAATAAATTTTCAATGACCGGAATCATCGTTGGATCAACAACAATCAATAAAAAATGTCAAAATCATTAATGTTATTATAATATAATTTTTTTTGTCATTTATTTCGGGTCCAATATGCAAACGAAGGCTATTGAGACGTCGTAGGTTCAAACCCCGGTGCCAACGTTTTTTTTTTTTTGTTAAAAATTTTTCTATGGCTCAGGTATTAATAAACAATTGCTTATAACCTGAATTGCGGAAGATAAATATTTATTCGGGATTTTATATATATGCCAGATATAAACCACATTTTGATGGGGTTTTGACTGGAAACCATAATTGGAGTCCAGTCCGGGGTCCCTGTCGGATTCCAATGTGCAAATCTTTCATTCAATCATGGAATCTGATCCGATGTCCAGTCGGATCCCTATCAGAAAATAGGGATCCTTCTCAGAATCCAGCTGTATCCCGACCGAAATTTCTGCACGGGAGGTTCGGCGCTGTACAATAAAATCGTGCTTAACTTAGATTTACAAATTAACAAAACGAATGCGAGCTCCCGAGAGCCAACGATACGAAATACTCAACTGTGGGCGATTTACAAAGGTAACCTTACTAAATTAGAACAAAGCCGGCGGATTCGCCGATTTAAGATACCCTGACTTACAATATTACACTAAATTCAACGATAACGCGTCTCTCTTCAACGCGACTTAACGATAACGGGTTGAACAAATCAAAATTCACGCGTATCTTCCACAATAAATTACAGGCTTACTGAATCTATTAGGCTCGAGAAAACACAACGAAATATAACCGGAATTCACAGGAAAAATTAAGACGCAAGTTATGAATTCGTTACCGTCGTCCTGAGTCACCGAAAATCCGAATGGTCGAGTTCCGAATTTAGGCCAAATAACGTAAGCTCAATCTGACGCGCGAATATCGTACCAACTCCAGATAACCGTAGCTTCTCAGATCTTCACAGATCACGCAGGTAACCCAAGATAACCGTAGATAACCGAGATACAAGGTCTCAACGATAGCCAAAAGGTAACCAAGATAACCGAGATACCAGATCTCAACGATAGCCCAAAGATAACCGAGATAACCGGGTACGATATTCGACGCTCAAGACCGCCACGAGAGAACCAGATATTTAATCGCACACGAGGCGAATTCGTAACGACACTCAACAAAATGTGTGATGCGACAATCACGAATAAATAGACGATATTAAATTACCGGCATAAGTCGCGAGAGCCAAAATAATTACGCAAAATATAAGACGAAGTCGATGCCAGAATGACACGATAGTACGAAAGGATAATCCAAAAGAATAATACCCGAAGAATAATACGAACAGAACAAAAAGAGTGACTTGATAATGAGGCGATAATCTCATTCGCGGGCACACACCCACTCGTATACTACAAAATTAAGCAAATATCGACATTCGATAAACCAAAACCAAATAAAAGAGACAAAGAGCCACACGGCTACCACGAGTGAATGAGTTTATCGCCTGTACAATAAATAGGGAGCTGGGCCTCACCAAGTATCTCGCTGTTAGGTGACGAGTCCGAATCTCACGTCTTCCAGGCCGTTTGCGCGGAGCACTTGAGACGACGCACTTACTCTATCTTACTTAATAACGTCTATACTTTAGGACTGGTCGGGAAGAAGTGATTTTCGATGTTCGATCGTCGCTCTCTCGGGTCGATGCTCTCCCCTCTTTTCGGCCCTTGGCGCTCTAGTTGTCCCTCCTAGCGTCAACGCTGCCCCTCGATGTTCCTCTATGCTAATTGGCCGTTCCGTTCCTCTCCCACTTCGCCGTCGTCCCTCGCGTCCGAGAGCTTTGGCGATTTGGCCGAGGACGTGCTAAGGGCGCGTAATTTGAACGGTGTACCCGAACTATTTGGCTGAAATCTCCCAAACCCTCTTTGCTCTGCCGGCAGTAATTACGTTGCCTCGCGGGTATCTTCCCCGGGGATCCGGTTACTGACTCGAATGGGGTCAGGGTCCTGCCCGTGGATGGCGGTGGCCACCGACACTGTCCACGCGGGCCCCAGAAACCTAAAGACATCATTGTCACCTCACCCATCTTCGCCAGTCCCATAAACCCCAACATAAAGAGGCGCCGGGGACGATCCGGTCCGCGATACCCGCAATAACAACAGGCTGGTCCAGCGCCAGGCTGGGAAGTCATGGGAGGAGGGTGACACAGTAATATTTCGGCCCATTTCCCAGCTCGCTCCCTGGCATCCAGTACCCGCGGGCGCAGATGTTATGCGACCCGCCTGCATTAATCGGCAAAACTCCGAGTCAACCATACTTACCAAAAATAACCTAAATCGGCGAGGTGATCAGCCTCCCGACAACACCAAAAATAGATAGCCAGCCAAATTTCAGATAACCGAGAGCCTTAATAGACGCTAGGTAGCCATTAATTGCCGAACTTCAGGTAACCATCACGTGAGCGACTAAATACCAGTCTGAACCCCAAAACATAATTTTTATGGAATAAAACAAACTAAAATCTTTTATAAATGACGAATTCCATACTTTTGTTACGTCCTGACCCTCGATTTTTCCCATCTCGGCCAAGAAAAGCGCGGCTTTCCCTTTAACACGTTATTCGAGATAAAATCGGAATTGGCCAGGTTATTGCCCTGTTTCGAGCCTAACCTTGCGGAAATTTGCTCAGGATGGGCGGAGAGTGCATAATTTGGTAACAATGGCAAATTAAAATAAAAATCTCACGAACAAAACTCTTTAATTTTCGCGAGATACATCGGAAAAGACTAATAAATTGTAATTCGGCAAAATCGGACAAATAAACTTGTAATATAAAGGGACAAAAATTGCATGATCGCATTAAATAAATTCTGAATAAAACGGGAACTAAACTGTCACTGACGCGGAAGAAAATAAACTACAGGGCCATCCTCAAGATAGGCCTCCTGGGGTTTATCCGCGCAAACTACAAGGACAAACGAAATTATCGCGAGTATTAAAATGACCGCCACTACAACGATAGCTATTTTTAATTGGAAAAGGTCTATGGTCATTCGACAGGACAACTCACGCAAAAACAAAAATCAACACAGAATTTACTCCCCTGCTGAAAATTCCCAGGTGGGAATCCATATGGAACAATATGGATACCAATAGAATCATATGGATGTACATCTAAATCTATGGAAACCCAGAACCATGGAAAATCCATACGGGTAATTCCACGGGCTTCCCGTATGAAATCTAGTAGGATGCACATGGACTTTCTGTAGTTTCACTACCTGAAATGGTGGTCTGAATTGGTATAGATGAGCCCATGGGTATCTAAATGGATGTAATGTGGTTTCACATAGGAACACCTCCCGGATTACGTATAAATTCCTGTGAAAGTACCATGGAAATGTCCATCCATAGTCCATGAAAATTAGCATGTGAAATCTATCAGTCGTCTTATGAAATTTTCGAAGAATAAGCATATGAATCCATGTGCGATCACACAAATTATTATGAGCAGTCCATAGTAGAATGTAGAATTCCATAGAAATGTCACGGTAAAATCCAGTAACGATCCATGGACATCTCCACTCAAAATCCACTAGATTTCCCATCAGAATCATAGAAAAAAACCTACGAATCTATGTGTGATCACACAGATTGTCGTGGGAAGTCCACAGTAGAATGTAGAATTCCATGGAAATGTCACGGTGAAATCCAGTAACGAACCATGGAAATCTCCACGCAAAATCCAGGTTGAAATCAGAGAAAAACAACATACCAGTCCATGTGTGATCACACAGACTGTCGTGGGAAGACCATAGTAGAATGTAGAATTCCATGGAAAAGTTACGGTGAAATCCAGTATAACGATCCATGGAAATCTCCACACAAAATCCATTGGATTTCACTTCGAAATCAGAGAAAAACAACATACGAATCCTTGTGTGATCACACAGACTGTCATGGGAAGACCATAGTAGAATATAGGATTCCATGGAAATGTCACGGTGAAATCCAGTAACGACACCGCGCTTTAAGATCGCGGTCGCTATCATATGCGGTCATATATAATTATACATATATTATACTTGGCCGTATACGAGGTCACCTGACGATATACGCTCATACGTGATAATATCTGATATAAATTACTTATATACATATGTATATGAGTATATATACTCATTACATACATATCCCGTAGGAAAAAGTTACATTGCTTAACATTGGCGCCTCAATGGGACTTCAATGGCAACATCACTCAAACCAATGGTGATCCGAATGGCAAACGTATCCTAATATAGAAATAAAGGTTATTTTTTATAGGCTTATAATTCCAATGAAATAACATCCGGCAAGATTATGAGCATGTTGTATATTGTGATTTACTTCTGTTTCTTATTTTCTCTGTTCAATTCTCACGAAGAATGTCTTTTGTTTCTTTTTTTTTTCTTTATCATTTTTCCGCATTATATTTTTTTTCCGACTACAATTAATTTACTAGTGCTATTACATAAATTATTTCGCGACAAACAGAAAATAATGCGAGGGTTAAGCATTGATCGACTTGAGACGGAATGTCTGATATCATCATCAATGTTCAATTGTGTGTGCGTACATTGACACGTATAATAACATACTATATGTTCGTTCAAATTTCGCGCGCGGAACGACGAGCTATTGGGTGACGTCAGAGCGTCGAGATCGAATGATATCGAATGCAATCGACAGTGAACGCGACGCGCTGCATGGTGAAGCATTTACGCGGTTGTGATTTACCGCTGGAATTATCGCAGCTTTTTAATTTACAAGTATATGAATGTATTATTGTATCTGCTGCAAAATTCTGTGTGCATTTTTTTTTGTAGTTTTGGTTTAATTCGTACGGTATATGGGTGCTTGCCGCTTAACCGCGTGTCTATTGACCATAACCTCAAGTGTTGGCGTTGCCAAATGTTTGCAGCAACGTTGCTGCAACATTTCGGTGCTGTATGGGCTGTTATGTAATATTTATCCATAGACCGTATGGTCTATGTATTTATCCCTTATGAATATTTATAAGTGTGTACTGTATAAATTAATGAGATGTCACTAAACTGTGTAAAAAAAACGATTTAATATAAAATGTTACATCCGAAAATTCTCCATCGATCATCATTCCTGAAAGGATAATGGTAAATGAATGGTAAATATTACCACTCGAACACTGCCATTCATTTACCGTTAATGGGAAAAAGCCATTTGAGTGGCAAATCGCCATTCATTTATTACCATTAATAGAAAATCCAGTGGAAATTCAGTGGAAAGTCGCCATTCATTTATTACCATTAATAGAAAAAAAGCCATTTGAATGGCGAATATTACCTTTGGCAAATCGCCAATCATTTACCATTATCCTTTTGTGAATGGTGATGAATGGCGAATTTCAAAATGGTAAACCAATGTAACTTTTCCCCCGTATAAATAAAAATACGTCAATCAAATGTAATGATCAGATTAGGATATGGTCATATCACATCATGTATGATTCAATATGATCATATCTAATCATATATTATATTATGATTAATCATATCTGATCATATACGAAAAATTGGCCAGGCCTGACCGTATCTGGTCATATTGACTTATATATGACCTGATACTACCATATCGTATCATATATATGAGTGGGCATGACAATATACTGTCAGACCGGGCCAATTTTCGTATATGATCAGGTATGATTATCATATATGATCATATCTCATTATTGTTCCCCGGGTATAGCATTCCATGAGGTATCATATGAGATGACTGCATATTTCACATGGATTTGAGTAAAACTACCATGGGATACCAGGGATAGTACGGTGTATTATGCAGAGATGGTATAGATTCCTGTAGAAATCTTTACAGATAGTCCACAAGATTACATAAATTACTATAGCATTCCATAGAGAATCATGTGGGATGACTGATGTATATTTCACATAGATTGTTGGGGAACCACCATGGAATGCGTGAGGAATAATTCGGCGTGGCATGCGAGCACAATATGGATTCCTGTAAAAATGCGCATGGACAGTCCATAACATTCCACATGGCGTTTAACATAGAAATCCATGTTTCAGTGCACCACCACAACCAGCGGATATCTATATGAAATCCCATAGATTCCCAGTTCCAAATTCCGGTAGAAAACCATACACATTTACATGGATTTTCATATGTATTTCCAGGTGGATTTTCCTATGGTTTTCTACCTAGAAATTTTCAGTAGGGTCAACCACGACTCGATTGAATTTTAATCACTCAAAAGAAATTCAAAAATCTCCGAAAAAGAATTTAACCACGGATAATGCATAAATTTATATTGGAAATGAATATCAAATGATAAACACAAAAAAAACACTATTGATCCACTATTTTCCGGAAACTAAACATGAATTACTGAAATGAATTTAACTCGCGCATATTTCACTGAATTGACGAACATGAGCACTTCCTAGGAGAAAATAAATTCACACGAAAAATAATCCTACAATCGATTGAAACACGAACAGGTTTTTCGGAGCGCTTTACTCGGAACATTGAAATAATCGAATTGCACAAACAAAAATAAAAATAATTTTAAACGACGCGAAATAAATTGGACAAAGAATTGAACTTAAGCATGAGGACGATAGAATTGAGAAAATAATTTTGGTCAGACACTTTTCGCAAAACTGAAGTTAAATTGACATAACTCTTCACAAAACTGAATTTAACACAAAAATCTGAATTTCTAGAAAACACAAAAAAATCTGAATCTCCATAAAACTGAATTTAACACAAGGATCTGAACTCCATAAAACTGAATTTAACACAAAAATCTGAATCTAAAACGACAAAATAACGCGAAAAGGGAAAACAACAACGAAAATGTTTCATAGACCTTCAACGGTGAGTAACCCGGTAATTTCGGTTACGGGACTCGAGCCGTCATGGGGTGTCGACCGGGGTCGGAGACACCGCGCAACACGAACGAAAATATACTGACACATGCGAGAAAACATTTTGAGATACTTACTACTTTGGTGATCGAACCTGAGTGAAAGTAATCTGCGAAGGAGATGAATGACCAAAAGGCGAAACGACTGAGGCGATGATGAAACGATGAACGTAATTACAAATCGGCCGCTGGGGAAGAACACGACACAGAACGAAAACCGTGCCCACCACAAAAAGGAGAATGTTCACACAAAAGGAAAAAATGTATTGTTCTTCAAAAGACAACGTTCACATGAAAATAAAATATATTGGTCTTCAAAAGATAATGTTCACACGTAAAGAAAATAAATGTTCGTTCGCAACAAAAATAAAGATAAACATAAAAAAAATACAAATGCTCGGGTCGCCACGGCTACTTAAACGGTTGAAATGAAAATACAAATATAAAACTGGAAATGCTGTGACAGAAAAATATAAAAAGAAAATCTATAGCGAAAATAAAATGGACCCGACGGACAGCGGTTTAGTTTTAAGAAAATTCCTCCGGACTCTAACATACCGCGACTTAAAACTAAGATCTACTCTGGCCTCCGACTGCCAGCGATTCGTTACTTAAATTTTTCTTCCGACTCTGACGAACATACCGCCTACTTAAGATTTCTCCCGATTCTAACGAACAACGTGCGGGCTCATTACCCGGTCTTATATAGGGTCCTCTAGGATGGCTTAGTTTCGGCGGTGGGGAGGTACGCCCTTAGACGCCTTAGACGCTCCAGGCTCCTCCGCCGCCTCCACCTCGCATCCCCGATGATCCCCTGGAATCTATATAATCGAAAATTTATACTTATGATTAACACGAATTCATCCTTATAATATAATATTCACTCCTGCATTCCTTTATAATAATTATTCCATTATTACCTAATAATCAGAAAACGAATTTCTCATACATACGCCGTCTTTTCATGAAGACGCTCACTCTGTCTCTCTCATACTTACATATTTCGTATTTACTTTCTCACTCACTATATGCCTCGTTTTGGAGGTTCCACTCAGCGGAGGAGACAACCCCTCCTCTTCATTCCGGTCACTCTCTCCTTCTCATCCCTCCATACTTGGGTTGGACTTATCCTATCGGCCACGAGCTGACCGGTCATAGGCTCTTGATGTCAAACACCCGCACACGTACATACACATACATTTCCATTCGTCTCTTCTCATTCGTACTCTCATTCGGTGACAACTTCTCCTCTGTTTCTCTGTATCTTTCTCGCTCTGGATTTCGTTCGATCTTTCCTCTCATTCTATTCATTCCTATTTCTTTATAATTATTTACCATGCGGAGGTTCGGATGCAATGGTGTATGTCATGCTATTTCTTTTGGATTATAATTAATTCTTTCCAATAATTATACGAAGGGAAATTATTTTAGCGTATCCAAACTACTCAAAATTCTCATAATTATTAACCAGTTATTCAGATTCTACAATGGAAAATTTTATTTATATACTTCGGATCTTGCGTAATTTTATGATTCTGGCTTTATTATTTCTTTTACTTGTCGTTACAGGAAAGATCTATTTTCGTGCTCACGCAACTATCACTCATACATTCATTCATCCAACTCGTACTTATTATAGGAAAAGGATTCGTTCACAGTTTTCATTTTCACATAAACCTTTACCATGCATTACGAAATCTCCTGAAATCTTTGAATTTGGTCATTTTTGATTAAAAGAAAAACGTTAATTAGATAATGCGCTTGCTACGCTTTTAGAGTCTTTGTTGGATTCGATGCCGAATTTTGGTGTCGCCCCTCCTTCGTAGGAGAGAGCTTGGATTCGTATGTCGATGGGACATACGCCTTCCGAATCCCAGGACTTGGGACAAAGCGCTGCTTGCTCTCTGTCTTTGGCTATAGACTCGGCGTTCTCTTCGTGCAGCATAAACATTCAGTGCTCATTAAATTGGAGTCCAATAACAGTCCAAGCATAAACAGATATTCTCAAAAGTTTGTTTAACTTTGGTCGTCGATGATTGGGTGTTTCGCCGAAATCTTTCTTCCATCGAGTCTCCTCGACTCGACCAATGCGTTAATTTATCGATCACGTGCAGAGCTCATGTAGACCACCCATGAGAATTATCCGATGACTTTTTCCAGACGCCGTTCCCAAAAAGTCGTAACAAGGCTAAAACCTCCCATAATTTCGGAGCAAGAAAAAAAAGAAAAACAACAAAGATTCAAAGAAAAATTCACATCTCTTCGACCAATTTCGATTCATGGAAATCCCGGCCTAGTTTAAAATAAAATTGAACATTTAAATGCAATTATCTATAATCTAACGCCACCTTTACCATCACCGATGACCTGACCCAGGTACCCATGCTCATTCTTGATTTTACATTTTTACATCCGTTCACTCACGTACTTTCGGGAATTCAGTTCATAAAGTCTTCATTCGGGGATAAGGAAAAAGAGGATCACCGGTCACTTAGCTTTAGATGAGGCATACACGCTCTGTCTCTCCTGCTTTCCTTCTCACACACACCCAAAGAGACCGCCTGTGGTTCTCACGAAGGCAAAGACTTTGCACTCAGCCTGTATTAGTGTCCCATGCACATTGCTTTTCGTTGTGCACAAAGGCCCACCACTTCTGAGTAATCTGATGCCATGGCCAAAGATTTCTTCAGCATCGACGGATGTTTTTCTTCACGCCCGACGATAGACGTTTTGTTATAAAGAGTTGCGATATCGACGCCGCCATGGCGTCACCTCTCGATAATTTATGCTCACTTAAGACCATATTCGTGTCGACGGCTTGATTTGAAGACAGCCCGAACTATCCGAGTTCTCCAGAGAAAAAAAAAACGTTTCTCTCGTATGACCGGGTCCCTTTCCTCGTATTGAATTTTATTGAGAATTACAAGATATAAGTAATCTCAAATCGATGCAAAAGTCCCGAAAGTCGCGGGACGTAACACTTTACTGGAAGTTATACGGAGATTCTTTACCGACGTGAACAATTATATTTTATTAAAACCAACGACTCGACTCCGTGACAAAACAATGACAAAACAATAAAATGGTGACCAATTCCCGACCATACGGTAACCGATCTTATTTTACCTTAGCGTAAGAGTCGAACGTGCGCCGTCCCAAGATCGTAAATCCGACCTCCTGACCGCACACAGTTCGCGCATGTGACGGGGCGCAAAATGTCACGTCACAATATATATATATATAGATATTTATATATAATTATAGCTTCAGATCCGGGAATGACAACCGAAAGATAATGAACGAATATTATACGTATATGAGATGTACAAAATTCCACGAAGATATTGTTGAAAAACACATGTCCAAACGTATAGAATTCGTGATTTTGACAGCAATGCAGTTGGCTTCGTTTCTATCGTCAAGTAGATGTTTCTTATACATATAATATATGTATATAATTCGATGTCAAATGCTTATTGTATAATATACGTAAAATATACGTATATCATTGTATACATATCATATACATGTATATTTGTAGTATATGTATGTTAGACGTCAGTGATCTATATGGGATATGTATAAGTGGATGGATAAATTCTTACAATTGAAATATATTTTATAACACTTTATTTATATTATATGATGTATACTATCATTCAGGAATGAGGAAAAGTTACCGGGCGACATGGTCACGTTTCGGGTCATGCGAGCGAGCGGGTCGGGTTCGCGCTTTGCCGTCGATGGCGCCACGTAACGGGATACAAATTAACGGGCAGTTGATACAGCGGGGGGTCTTTCTCATCGATCGGCATGATTGATTTGTCAGTCTTTGTCAAAAACGAGAGTAGATAAGACGCGTGCCGCGCCACAGTTCAAAATTTATTGGCTTTTCTGTATTATTTCGGGTTGAAAATTAAAACGACGGCTCCAGTACATCGCGGGCAGATTCGGACTTTCGGTGTGCAAAATCTTTGGGACAATATTTTTACGATTCATCTGATATATCGGGATTTTCGGCGCGGCACGAGTCATTCTCGGTTCACGTGTTTCCTCGTACATTCGGGAAACTTGCTCTGCGAGCCACGTTTTCTCAACGGACATTTTCAATCGGGACATAGTTATTTCGTTTTTATCATTGTAATTATCTCTAATAATTAAATATACATATTTTTGTTATATTTTTTCCACGATCGAGTTCGCGTCTGACTTTATTAAATTTTGGGTCCACCTACACCAGATCCTTTCACAAACAACTATATAATGTAACGGGACGGAACTAGGGATCCGCTGTTACAATAAAAAAAAAAGAGAAAAATAAAAAAAAATCACATACACTCAATCACGCGTACCTTATGTCACGCGTAACAATCATAATAACAACACCAGGCTTCTCGATATCGACATTCCACGAATTTCCAAAATAGAACGTAATCCTTCCGAGAATCCTATGTCGTCGCGACCATAACGTGGGCAAAAGCTCTAGAAGCTTGGCAAAATTGCCCTACTCCAAAACCGTCAACCAATCAAATCACGGCGCCGGTTGTTCATGGAAAAGTATTTAAGATCCTGACGAGCAGGCCTCGTTCTCATTTTGATCAACGTTATCGGTGAGCATTATTCGCGTCAAGCGATTTCTTGACATTCTTTCTCTACGACGTAATTTCGTCTACTTTCAATATCCACTTCGAGTCAACACTCTTCGAGATTCTCAACGCATTCGTATCACATCGTGCATCAAGAACTACGAACTGAACGACATCTGGCTACTTCACTTATCTCGAATAGTCTTTTTTAAGACTCTTCGCGATCATCGTCGATTCGTCCCTTTTAGGGCGAATCTCCTATAACGTACTTGCTTGTCTTTCTAAAGACTAAGCAAATCACAACTCTCGTTCATTCCTATTCAATAAAAGATTTTAGGTGATAGGGAGCCTGGTTTGCTTGAAGCCCCCGCACTGCGTCGGGAAGTTGGATAGTGAATCAGGTGATGGTCTCAGAATATTAACCTTGAGGTAGGGAACCGGAATCCTTGGAAAAACCCTCAGCACTGTGGCTGAGGGCGGGAACAAGGAAGAAGGCGCTTTGCTGAGAAAACCCTCCACGAGTGATAAGCTTCACTTATCCTCGTGTTAAATTATCATCATTCTTGAATCTTTCCGACCATCTGTCTATATCACGAGTAAACGCATTGAGAATTGGTAGAATCATTTAAATTTGGGCGAGTGGCCTTCCACTCCCAGGACGCTGGTTAAACGCATCAATTTCAGTCAGCCGACAAAGAGATATCAATTTTCGAAGTAGGACGGAAAATTGATTTTTGTGTTTCCAAATCGCTTCCCGATTGGAAACACCGTGAAACTTGAGAAAACACACACACACACACACACACACACGCATACACGCTCAAACACCAACGAACATTCACACGGGCAAACAGGCACAACAATAGAGAGACGTCGCGTCTCAGAGCACACCGAGTTTCGAAACATTCCGTATAGTCTCGCGCCACATAACTCGCGAATCGAGACCACAAGGACTGACGGACGAACGAGGACAATACGACGATTCGATTCAGACATACGAACGCAGACTGTTCCTTAACATCTTAGATTCATTTTATATTGCAGTCCCAATTAATCACACCTATTCATCACCCGTTCAATTCCTCATTGCCCAGTTGCCGCTGGATTTAACTTTTGCGTGCCCCAAAGGAGACCTTGCTTCTCAAGGTTCTCCTCTCATTTAAGTGGCCCACTTTTTACATGCCTATGATGACGGGTCACGTTATCCCCAGGTCGTATATGACCAATGGGAAATACTGATAACAACCAATCTGAGGCAATCTCGAAAAACCAGTAAAATTTATCACTTCGATTCGGCAAACCTCTCTCCTACATAAAACGTCACTGACCTCGGGCCCGTGTCGAACCTTCTGTTCGCCCGGACGAAACGACGGGATGACAGACGAACACACAAAAAATCATAACATTACATAAATCATAATAAAAATCGTGAATTCCTTCAACATCAAAATTGAGGAATTTCACGAAACGTTTCAATAAATAAATTATAACACAAAGATCGCACGCCATAAGTTTTGCGCGCGATCTGAATTGAGACCATGAACCCATATATATCGAAACGTTTTCCCCTTTTGCGTTACCTCTGTAAGGGGTAGGGAAAGCGAAAGGTTTGTTTTTACGAACTTTTTAGGGTTCGTGTTCTGGACCGGGGTCGTGGTTACTGTGTTTGGGGAAGGGGAGATATGCCTCAGAGTTTAGCTTCTGTTAAAGTCGCGTTTCCACGACTTTGGCTAAGGATCATCATGGGCAGGATGTTATGTAGGAATGTGTGGTATGGGTTGGGGAAGTGGGAATTTTAGCCGAAGCTTTTTATGCGAGCAGAAAGCTCGAGGAAGGGTAGAATTCGGTGTTGATAGAAAAGATTCTAAGTTCACGTAGTTGGTTGGCTTTTTACCTTTAAGATTCCAATTACGCAGTAAGCAAGATGGGGGATGGAGTTTTTAAGCGAGC
Source organism: Rhorus exstirpatorius (assembly GCA_963564615.1). Classification (NCBI taxonomy): domain Eukaryota; kingdom Metazoa; phylum Arthropoda; class Insecta; order Hymenoptera; family Ichneumonidae; genus Rhorus; species Rhorus exstirpatorius. The sequence continues at coordinate 692,098 of OY751321.1, read as the reverse complement.
AGAAGGCTCCGAGAGTGCATTGTCAGATTTTACTAGAAATGATTTTAAATTTACACCGTTTGGTTGGCTTGTTACCGTTCCAAATCTGAGATAAGCAAGAGGTGATAAGAACGGTTTGTTTTTTATAATTTTATTCGATGACGTTTTAAGTGGCTCGATGAATTAGTCGTCGTAGCTCAACGATTTTTTCATGAAAAAGATTTATGCATATATCGTGTATGCTAGGAGGATAATTTTCAATAGTTTAGGTTTTACTATTGTGTTCCCTATGGCCGAAGACCAATCGGCTAGTACGGGAGTGATCCAGTACAGTCGAGAGAATTCGAGGCGATTTATAATATTTGCCCTATGGCCGAAGACCAATCAACTAGTACTGGAGCGATTCAGCATGGTCGAGAGACTTCAAGGCGATGTAGAATGTTTTCCCTATGGCCGACGACCAATCGACTAGTACTGGAGCGATTCAGTATAGTCGAGAGACTCAAGGCGAGTTTGAACTAAACACCTGAAAGGAACTTTGAGGTGTGGGTACCAAGGATATCGGGTTAGGATATTTTGGGTAGAGTTCGGATACCGTATCTCCCCAGAGCGATTCTGGCGAGATACACCATGTTAAGGTGGATCCAGGAAGGATCGAATTGTTCGCGATGAGGCAATTCGATCGATGAAAGGATGAGTGAGCTAGATGGGTGCTGGGATCGTGCTTATATACCCGATGAATCGTTGGGTATGATGGTGGGGCCACGCGGCGGCGTGTATCGCGTCTGCGCCTGCGTTTGTTAGCCATCACTGCTCCTGTGCGCGAGCGTATGATGGTGGGATACGCTTGATTGTGTATAGGGACTATATATGGTCCCGTTACAATATATATATATATATATATATATATATGTATTGGGGTGTGCGGAAAAAAAAACAATTTTTTTTTGTTGCATCCACCAAAAAAAGTTGAAGTAAGGTAAAAAAAGAAGAATCCTAAAACGGGAGGTCAAAAATAGTACATTTCGACACGAGTACGCAAAGGCTTTTTTGACGAAACGAGAGGATTACGGCACGAGCCGAAGGCGAGTGCTGTAACGAGTTTCGTCAAAAAGCCTTTTCGTACGAGTATCGAACATAATTTTTCCTCATGAGAGCCGAGAAAGCGCAACGAAGTTGCGATTTCGAGGTTAGAATGAGGGAAAAAATTATTTCGAACGGCGCATTGCATTTGAATATTTTCCATAAGAATAACACAGGAAAATATTGGGATTTCTGAATGTGGTAGTGCAACTCGTCAGAAAAAAATCACACAAAGATGTCATTAACATATTCTCATGGAGAATCGAATTCCCTACAAAAAAAGTTCTTACGAAAAATTAGCTCAGAACAACCGTTCAAGTGGAATATAACGCAAATGAATATAGTGGAAATAACGCTGTCTGAAATTGAATTGTTCGGAAAAAAAATAATTCAAAAGGCTGTAAAAATCGAACTTTTTGCTTTACGAAAAAACTTTTTGGGGGTTTTTTGTAGAGAATGTTCTGCTCTAACAACGTCGCTTTGATAGAAGCATATAACGGTTCATTAACAAAAAACGAAGAGCAGCAACAATATTTATTGGGCATAGTGCAAAATTATCGATAGAAATACCCTGATTGCAATTGTTATGTCAGGGAATTCGTATATTGGGCCAAGAAGGAAACAGAATTAAGTATAAACTTCTGTTACTCGAACGCAATTTTAATACAGAAATATTTGTCTCTTGAGGAAAATTAGATTTAGCACTTTATAACTTTGAGAAATGCATGCGAAAACAAAGTTCCGAAAGTCGCGGCTCACTCCCTATTTAGGACGATCTCTCGATCGACACAGGGTTGGGAGAAAAAAAAAATTGTGCAATGGGGTTAATATATCGAAAAATTTATTAAAATAAACGTGTGAGATTAAGCTCGAAACTCGATAACAGTTTTTTACTTACTCCAAACAGGCGCTGCATTTTTTGTCGTTTTCCTCGATTTCCATCTTTCCTTTAGTTTACTTTATTGCGTACTACTCTTACTTAAACTGGTTATAAGGTTCTTGTATTTTTTCTTGATACTTTGGACTTTACTTTATTAATGGACTAAATGTCGTGGAGATTTCTCCGGTGGATACGATGGTTGAAAAACGAAAAATGACCGACTAAAAGTGCAGTGCGCGAGCTTAAGGGAGCTTTCCAGTGTGAAATTTTCAAAAAATCGATTTTTTTTTTTTTTTGCTTTATCGAATAGTACACGGAAAAAAATGTGTATATTAAAAATAGCAATAACAGTATTGCTCTTAAAATATTGCTGTGACAACAATAATTTGGTTACTCGTTACACTAATAGATTGCTCTGCAAATTTTCTCATTATCGCTGAAATGGCCTTGCTGTTATAGCCATAATGTATCGTATTTCGAACTAAAAAATTTTAATAACCTAGCAATAAAATATCGTACCATAAATGTTGCAGAAATAGCAATACAATTTGTTCACGGTACATTACAGTGGATTTTGAAGTACAACACTGTTATTGTTAAATTTGAATTGTTATCGTAACAATATCGTTTCACGTACCCACAACAATAATTTCACGCGAAATACAGCAATAACGTCCTGCCTTCTCAATATTGCAATAATAGCAATATGTTTCGTTCGCAGTACATTACAGTGGATTCTTAACTACAATATTTTTATTGTTAAAATTAAATTGTTATCATAACCATATCATTGAACGCACCCACGACAATATGGATTCACGTGAAATACAGCAATAACGCGTCCTGCCTTCTCAATATTGCAATACTAGCAATATGCTTTGTTTCCAGTACATTACATTGGGTTCTCAACTACAACATCGTTATTGCTAAAGAGAAAAGAGAGATATAGCTAAGGCAGGCCAAGGACAAGAGGAAGACAAGATATAGACAAGAATAGACAGGCGCAGAGAGTGTTTGAGTACAAAGGAGAAAAGTTTTCTTATGAAAATTTTTATCCATTTTTTTCCCCTTAATTTATTTTCTTTTGAATTTTTTTTTCATTTCTTTCAAATTTTTTTTCTATGAAAATAAATATTATTTAAAAATTTGTAATTTATATCATACGCGTGCGCGGAAACGAGAGAAAGAAAAGTTTTTCCCTTGTTTCTGCCCTAGTGTGATATAATCTGCACGAGTATGCTATTATTTGAGGAGGTTTGCCACCTCCGCGCAGGAGGGGAAGATCGGTGACGCGTCGCTTGTACGCGGGTTGCCGGGCGGGTAGCGTGCGAGAGAGAAGTCCGCGTCACAAGTTCCCGAGCTTACATTGTATACAACGAGAGCTGTTTTCTTTTTAGAATTTCTCAATAACTATGTATGTACATATGAAGCATTTCGCTCTTTGCGAACTTCTTCCCAAAGATGTGATGAATTATCTAGATCCATTTTCGTTAAATTCTTGTCGTTTTTAACGTACACTGGCAAAAATATTCTGAATTTTGGAATACAAAAAACGATAAAATCTACAAACCCTGGTAATTAAATTGAAATTAATACATACATAAAAACTAGAAATTTTATACATGGTTTGAAATTTAATAAAAATATACTAAATATTCAAACCATAGTTTGAAGTTTAATAATAATGTACTAAATTTCAAACCATGGTTTGACATTTAGTACATTATTATTTGAATCTTCGTCTGTTGAATTTTCAAACGGGTTTGGAATTTAGTACATTATTACAATTTTTACATTGAGTACAAAATTTGAATTAATGTTAAAAAGTTATCAATAAAATGTTTAAACAAAACGTTGTTTAACAAATTTTTAGGGAAAGTTTTTTTTGACACGTGAAATGAATTCGTTGATTTTTCTGACTACGCACGGATTTAAAAAAAATTTCTTATCATTTTGAAATGTCAGTTTTCGAAAATTTTTTTATTCTGAAAAATGGAGGAAAAATCGTGAATTTTGGATATGTTTTCGTAAAAACGTTATATTATATTACAATTAAGAAGTTTCCAGGGCATTGAACGAATAGTATCGTAAGTACAACCTTTACAAATTTCCGAAAACCGAAATTTCAAAATGATAAAAAAATTTTTTTTAAATTCATGTGTAGTCGGAAAAATCAACGAATTCATTTCACATGACAAAAAAAAACATTACCTAAAAATGTTTTAAACAATGTGCTGTTTAAACAATTTATTGATAACTTTTGGGTATTGTTATTATTAAAAAGTAATCTTATTATCGTCTCAATGTGGTTGAATTTTTTCCGATTTTTATCTTATCATGAAGTATGCAATATTGTCGACGAAAGTTACTTTTGGTTGGGAAGGTACGTCCGATACATCCTTAAATTTCCCAACATACAACTGATCAAGTGTTTTCTGGTGAGTCAAATACACGATACGAATTACCAAAGTTCATAAGCAGTCGATAGCGTAGTGGTTAGCGTGTTAGGAAGATAGGTAGGATAGGTAGGAAGGTCCCAGGTTCGAGTCCCAGTCGAGGAGGAAAAATCCTATCGAGAAAAATCGGTGTAGGATTTTTTTTTTTCATTGTAACCCTTCCATGACCAACACTGTTAAAAATTTCTGTTTGAAATTCATTAAAAAAAGTGTGTGAAGCAATTAATTAATATTTTTAATGTCAACTAGTGGTTCAGTACAGCAATAAAGATGGTAAATTTAAGTATAAAGTGGAAGCGCGCATGGTTATATGATATTGCTGTGAGGAAACATATTGTCTAGCAATGTCAACAATTTTTATTGCTTGAAATAGCATGAATATTTGCTGCTGTAAGCTGCATTAATTCGCTGAAGCCTATTGCAATAATATGTTGTAATATGCATTTACAATATTTTTATCGCTGTGGATATCAGCATTTTAGTATTGTAGGGTCGTAGAGCAATACTTATATTGTTTTACCTATCTGCAAAACTGACAAGTTCAATACAGCAATAAAACTTTGTATGTTGAAATAGTACAATAAATTATTGTTGACTCAGCAATATTATTGCTAATATTTTTTTCCGTGTACACGGAAAAAAATATTAGCAATATTAGCAATTATTGCTAATATTGTACACGGAAAAAAATATTAGCAATATTAGCAATTATTGCTAATATTTTTTTCCGTGTACACGGAAAAAAATATTAGCAATAATATTGCTGAGTCAACAATAATTTATTGTACTATTTCAACATACAAAGTTTTATTGCTGTATTGAACTTGTCAGTTTTGCAGATAGGTAAAACAATATAAGTATTGCTCTACGACCCTACAATACTAAAATGCTGATATCCACAGCGATAAAAATATTGTGAATGCATATTACAACATATTATTGCAATAGGCTTCAGCGAATTAATGCAGCTTACAGCAGCAAATATTCATGCTATTTCAAGCAATAAAAATTGTTGACATTGCTAGACAATATGTTTCCTCACAGCAATATCATATAACCATGCGCGCTTCCACTTTATACTTAAATTTACCATCTTTATTGCTGTACTGAACCACTAGTTGACATTAAAAATATTAATTAATTGCTTCACACATTTTTTTTATTGAATTTCAAACAGAAATTTTTAACAGTGTTGGTCATGGAAGGGTTACACTGAAAAAAAAAAAATCCTACACCGATTTTTCTCGATAGGATTTTTCCTCCTCGACTGGGACTCGAACCTGGGACCTACCTACCTATCCTACCTATCTTCCTAACACGCTAACCACTACGCTATCGACTGCTTATGAACTTTGGTAATTCGTATCGTGTATTTGACTCACCAGAAAACACTTGATCAGTTGTATGTTGGGAAATTTAAGGATGTATCGGACGTACCTTCCCAACCAAAAGTAACTTTTGTCGACAATATTGCATACTTCATGATAAGATAAAAATCGGAAAAAATTCAACCACATTGAGACGATAATAAGATTACTTTTTAATAATAACAATACCCAAAATTTATCAATAAATTGTTTAAACAGCACATTGTTTAAAACATTTTTAGGGAATGTTTTTTTTTGTCATGTGAAATGAATTCGTTGATTTTTCCGACTACACATGAATTTTTAAAAAATTTTTTTATCATTTTGAAATTTCGGTTTTCGGAAATTTGTGAAGGTTGTACTTACGATACTATTCGTTCAATGCCCTGGAAACTTCTTAATTGTAATATAATATAACGTTTTTACGAAAACATATCCAAAATTCACGACTTTTCCTTCATTTTTCAGAATTAAAAAATTTTCGAAAACCGACATTTCAAAATGATAAGAATTTTTTTTTTAAATTCGTGCGTAGTCAGAAAAATCAACGAATTCATTTCATGTGTCAAAAAAAACTTTCCCTAAAAATTTGTTAAACAACGTTTTGTTTAAACATTTTATTGATAACTTTTTAACATTAATTCAAATTTTGTACTCAATGTAAAAATTGTAATAATGTACTAAATTCCAAACCCGTTTGAAAATTCAACAGACGAAGATTCAAATAATAATGTACTAAATGTCAAACCATGGTTTGAAATTTAGTACATTATTATTAAACTTCAAACTATGGTTTGAATATTTAGTATATTTTTATTAAATTTCGAACCATGTATAAAATTTCTAGTTTTTATGTATGTATTAATTTCACTTTAATTACCAGGGTTTGTAGATTTTATCGTTTTTTGTATTCCAAAATTCAGAATATTTTTGACAGTGTACGTTAAAAACGACAAGAATTTACTGAAAATGGATCTAGATAATTCATCACATCTTTGGGAAGAAGTTCGCAAAGAGCGAAATGCTTCATATGTACATACATAGTTATTGAGAAATTCTAAAAATAAAACAGCTCTCGTTGTATACAATGTAAGCTCGGGAACTTGTGACGCGGACTTCTCTCTCGCACGCTACCTGCCCGGCAACCCGCGTACAAGCGACGCGTCACCGATCTTCCCCTCCTGCGCGGAGGTGGCAAACCTCCTTAAATAATATCATACTCGTGCAGATTATATCACACTCGGGCAGAAACAAGGGAAAAACTTTTCTTTCTCTCGTTTCCGCGCACGCGTATGATATAAATTACAAATTTTTAAATAATATTTATTTTCATAGAAAAAAAATTTGAAAGAAATGAAAAAAAAATTCAAAAGAAAATAAATTAAGGGAAAAAAAATGGATAAAAATTTTCATAAGAAAACTTTTCTCCTTTGCACTCAAACACTCTCTGCGCCTGTCTATTCATCTTGTCTTCCTCTTGTCCTTGGCCTGCCTTAGCTATATCTCTCTTTTCTCTCGTTCTGCGCCTATCTATCTCTCTTTCTTTCCCTTATTTCTGCACGAGTGTGATTCAATTTAAAAAATTGTGTGCATACATGTATATAATTGTCCGTGTATATGAGAATATGGCTGTGATTATAAGTAAATTTTAGCAATAACGATGTTGTAGTTGAGAACCCAATGTAATGTACTGGAAACAAAGCATATTGCTAGTATTGCAATATTGAGAAGGCAGGACGCGTTATTGCTGTATTTCACGTGAATCCATATTGTCGTGGCTGCGTTCAATGATATGGTTATGATAACAATTTAATTTTAACAATAAAAATATTGTAGTTAAGAATCCACTGTAATGTACTGCGACCGAAACATATTGCTATTATTGCAATATTGAGAAGGCAGGACGTTATTGCTGTATTTCGCGTGAAATTATTGTTGTGGGTACGTGAAACGATATTGTTACGATAACAATTCAAATTTAACAATAACAGTGTTGTACTTCAAAATCCACTGTAATGTACCGTGAACAAATTGTATTGCTATTTCTGCAACATTTATGGTACGATATTTTATTGCTAGATTATTAAAAATTTTTAGTTCGAAATACGATACATTATTGCTAAAACAGCAAGGCCATTTCAGCGATAATGAGAAAATTTGCAGAGCAATCTATTAGTGTAACGAGTAACCAAACTATTGTTGTCACAGCAATATTTTAAGAGCAATACTGTTATTGCTATTTTTAATATACACATTTTTTTCCGTGTATACACTCTTCCGAATATCCCCTGAAATTTTCATGCCGAAATTCAGATTATTTCGGTTACTGTACAGCATTTCTTGGAAGAAGGGAACGGAGCGCTACAGCTGCCGCGTCGGCCGTCACTTCCTCACTTGAAACTTTGAACGCGTTTTTCTCGAAACAGCATTTTTTTAAACGGTGTCCAACCTGGAGGGCAGAGTTTTAAAGCTATCGAGTCGAATTTTTTACACAATATTCTTAACGTCATTGTTTATCGTGCTATGGAAGCTTTTTTTTTTTTTGACATCTTCCTATTTTTTTGTAAAAAAAACTGCCAAAAAAAATGCTAAAATCGATACTTTTTGTTCAAACCGGCGCCATTTTTGCAAAAAAAAAAAAAAAAAAAAAAAAAGCCTCCATAGCATGAAAGCCAATTATATACCGATCAATAATCTTTTTGTGTTTTTTGTTTCAAATCAAAATTGTAACCCCCAACGTGGACACCACATCCAAGTGCATTTTCTGCAACAATTGTTTCATCATTTTTATAGATATTAATTAATAAATAAATCGATCTTTAAAAAATTGTTTTGTATTCTTCAATACCCAATTAATATACAAAAAAAAACCAGACCGATTAGATTATTTTTTCTTTAAAAAAAAAAATCGCGAAAAACAGCGATTTTTCGGGCTGTCACACTGGAAAGCTCCCTTAAATAATATTCTAATGGAGGTTGTGCCCTCCAGAACTTGGGCGGAAAATTCGGGACCAATCATGTAACTTCGACCCGAAGTTTCCCTCCAAACTCCCCGTTCCGGTGCTTCGGGGCTTTCTCCCTCTCCTCCGCACAGGGACCTTTTTTCAACTTTGGGTGAAATTTTCCATGTCCCCAAAATTGTTTCGGGACGCCCATCTCCCTCCACAATTTTATAATTTTTTTCATTTGTTAATTATTTATTAAATTTTCATTCTATTTATTTATCCTATCTTTATCTTGCTTATTGTTTTTTTTTGTTCTTTTTTTGTTAACCACAAATTTATTTATCTCGTCGTCGCTTTGTAGTCACTCGTTCCTTTTTGTTCAGCTATTGTTTATTTGGGGTGTTTTGTTTGTTCTTTCTATATTTAAAGTTTATCTTGACGAATGCGAAAATGTTTTGTTAGAGAAGGAAAAAAAAAAACTAAATAAAATTTTTTAATTTAATGTTCTAGAATATTCTTGAGAGTTACGTCGAATATTCTAGGCGCCTTATTCTATTTCTTTTTCTTCTTCGTCATTCTTAAATATTGGGTTTTTCCCTGGAAATTTCTGTTTGCTTCTTCATCTAGACTTTAATGCTCCTCAATGGGTCTGGCAATTATATTCCGACTGGAGTACGCGTAAATTACTTTATTAGGGCCTAATGACGGTACGCTTGGGTCTATTGTGTCTTTCGCGCTAATGGGTCTGTTGCATCTTTTCAATGCTTTTATAAGAAAAATGTCGCGACTGGTTTCCTTAATCGGAACCATTGGCGGACGTTACACAACAAACAGACTCTTAAAAAAAGAAACGATGATTATGAAGCATTATAATGTAAAAAAAATCTATTCTATCTTATTAAACCAAATTCATTGAATAAAGCTTTTCTAAACACGATCAATGATGAACGTCGTTTCTTTTATATTTCTTGTTGTACTTAATTTTTTTTTGTATAAGAGAAATATTTTGAGAACAATTTCATGCAAGTATGTTAGAGCAGAACATTCTCTACAAAAAACCCCCGAAAAGTTTTTTCGTAAAGCGAAAAATTCGATTTTTACAGCCTTTTGAATTATTTTTTTTTCCGATCAATTCAATTTCAGACAGCGTTATTTCCACTATATTCATTCGCGTTATATTCCACTTGAACGGTTGTTCTGAGCTAATTTTTCGTAGGAACTTTTTTTGTAGGGAATTCAATTCTCCATGAGAACATGTTAATGACATCTTTGTGTGATTTTTTTCTGACGAGTTGCACTACGACATTCAGAAATCCCAATATTTTCCTGTGTTATTCTTATGTAAAATATTCAAATGCAATGCACGGTTCGAAATAATTTTTTTTTGACCTCCCGTTTTAGGATTCTTCTTCTTTTACCTTACTTCAACTTTTTTTGGTGGATGCAACCGAAAAAAAAAATGTTTTTTTTCCGCACACCCTAATTTATATATATATATTGTAACGGTACGCTTTTGTCCTTATGACATGTATTCACGCTACGCGTGAATTCGCGCTTCGTTGATATACGGAGCAGGTGAAAAGAGACTCAAATATGTTTTAATTTCTTGATTTTTCTTTCTTTTATTTGTTACAGTCGTTTCTCTCGTATTTCTTATGTTCATAATATATTTTTTTCGTATCACAACAGCTTATGGTGTCCTTGTTATATTCAAATTTCTCTAATGATAGAAGAGGTAGGTTTTTAATTTAGGAGTGAAGAGCCCAACGGCGGGAAATCCGAGGTCATCCCAAGGAAATCCGTTGTTGGCACTCGGAATTTTAAGCGGACGATCTAGGTAGAGCCCAACGGCGGGAAATCCGAGGTCATCCCAAGGAAATCCGTTGTTGGCACTCGGAATTTAAGTGGAAGATTTAGGTAGAGCCTAACGGCGGGAAATCTGAGGTCATCCCAAGGAAACCCGTTGCTAGTACTCGGAAATTTAAGCGGATATTTTTGGTAGAGCCCAACGGCGGGAAATCCGAGGTCATCCCAAGGAAATCCGTTGCTGGCACTCGGAATTGGATGAGGAAACTTGGATTCTAATACAAACTCTAAATTCTTTAGGTGATTTTAATTGACTAATGGCGTTCTGTCGTCGGGCAGAGTAACTGTCTCGTCGGGACTTCGAGGGTCATTCCGAGCTAGAGCAGAGCCGGCTGGTTAGAGCTCCGTCCTCTTCTCCGGCCTCGGAGCGAAGTGCCTCTCTAGTGGCCGAAATCCCTCCTTTTATACCCGTCCAGGGTTGTCCCAGAATCCTCTGCGTTTCTCCCCTCTTCGCCGTTAAGGCCGGATTCTCATGAAGCGTCTATTCGTCGCGCTCGACTTCGTCCCCTCTCCACTATCAAGCCGGATCCTCACGACGCGTTGATTCGGCTTGACTTCGTCGCCGAAGCGTCGTAGACAAAAAAGTGGGGGGGCTTTGCTATATCGTTACAATATATATATATAGTATACTAGGGGGCTTCGCCCCCTGCTCGCTTCGCGCGCCAACCCCCCGTCTTGTGTTTGTGTCAGTGGTTAGAGAAAAATATTCTGGAAAGATGTTTTGATAAAAAATTGTTTATATTCGTGTTTTTTGGGTTTGGGATATGTTTGGGTTGAGTTTGGGTTGGATTGAAATATCGACATATGGATTCTTGACACATTTCGATATATCTTGCGACAGGAAAATAAAACCCTTTCCTCGACGTCAACGCTCGACTCGACTCCTCGGGTCCTATCGTACCGAGACCCCTAGATTATTCATTAAGCGCGATACAACTGTAAGGATTGCCGAGATAAGACTCCTCACACTGCTGGAAATAAGAAGCACGTGTCAATCGATTGGTCATCGATGACGCGTACGCATTAGAAATTACGCCTAACGAGCGACGAGCGAGCCGAGAGACGACACTTCGCTTACGTCTTTTGTAAGAGCCAGGTCAGTTCCCGAGGAGTCTTGTCGCGGAAAATATACAGAACATTAAACTTAGTCGAACTAGTGTGAATTTTGTCGAATCTTTCGACAAAAGGTCACGAGGTCTCAGTTCTAGTATCGTCAATTAAAAGTAATAAAGATTTGTCGTAAATTTGTCGTGTCTCTCGACTGAATTTACCGTGTTAAGATTTTGTCGTAAATTCGTCGTGTCTTTCGACTGAATTTACAGTGTATTGAATTTGTCAAGTAATCAGGGGTGAGAGTGTGGCCGAAGGCGTTTGTCGAACGAGAATAATCGGGATTCAGCCGAAACGTAAGTCAATAGAGAGAATTTATATCTTTGTCTTGGACTTTTTTTACTGCACTCGCAACTCTTTGTTTCTGGTCCTCCAACTATACCCTCCCCTTTCTGATCGTCTCATTGTGAAGGGAGCTAGCCGTAAAAGAGAAATGAATAGATAGTTTATTAATTTTCTTAAAATTAATTGGCGCCCAGTATTAAAATCGAGTAAAAGAAAACGAATTAGAGTTCTGCCAGCCGACGGACCACGGCCGCGGCAGGAGAAGGCATAGAAAATCGGCTGTATAAAAAAAAGCCTGTCTCAATTGATAGATCGACTCTTAAAACGCTTCGATGTATTGATTGTCACGGCACTTTTAGCTTTGCCGGACGTTGTAACCGGGCGAACCCGGGCTAGATACTCGTAGAGGGGATTTATTTAAGAGAAAAATAAATTGACAATGATTAATAAAAAAAAAAGAATACGAAAATTTATTGGGATTGCTCAGGCGACTCGCTCACGCGACAGCTTTCGAGCGTGGCGAGGACGCTCAATACAAAGGGGAAATAATGCAAAAAAAAAGAAATGCGAACAAAAACAAAAAAAAATAAAGAGAAAAAAAAAATGATCGGACTTAACGCTATCCTAAGATTTTTGGGCGCTAGTCGACGCTAGTCGACAAAATTTATATTTCTACTGACTTGACTGAATAAAAAACGGAGGGGGGGGGGGGGGGGTTACCATTTCTTAGGGTCTATGGATTTCCCAGCGCGCGGGCCTCTTATATATTACCCACGTCGGGTTTTCTTGGCTTTGAAAAATAATAAAACTCAAACAATAACGAAACATAACTACTAATAAAAAGAACAGAAAATGGGGATGACGGGCTCGAAAAATCGCAGAAGTGTACAAGGGGGGAAATCACGCTGCGTCACCACACGCTCATGGATTAAGGTAGTTGTGCCGCAAAGAGAGTTTTCTATAGAATCGGCTGAAATTTGGAATACAGTTTCATTAACGTGAAATCTAGGTGGACAAATTATTTCAGATTTTTCTCCCGTCTGGAACGCGAAATAATCGCCCTCAAAGTTGGAACGTTTCACACGCGTTCCCCATGTTAAGTATATAGAAACCGCATATTGCTAATTTTAGTACGAAAACCGTTCTATAGATTTTTACAAAAAATTAGCATATGGTAGAAGGATGTTTCAGGATTGATGATAAAAAAAATCGAAATGATCTACCGTTTAGTTTTTCGGGAATAATTAATCAAAGTTACCCGCTATCTACGGGTATAGGGCATGAACGGTCAGACTCTCTCTTGTTATATGCGTGCTCCGCTCACCGCGCACCGCCGCACCATCGTTTCCGCTTATTCCCCGTCGCGGGTCGCGGCACAACTACCTTCATATAAAAAAAAGGGTAATCTGTCGCAAATAATGGTTCAAGGGTTCGCAGTAAAGAAAGGTAATGGAAAGGGCTTACTTAATTCGGTGGCAGGACTTTCACACGCTCCAACTGGTTCTCGATTCTTGCTCGTGATCCTCGATCTCCAAGATGGTGGTCACGGCGACGTGCTCGCTCTCTCGCTTTACAATAATTTCTGATAAGACTCGATACAATGGTAAATTTTCACTACCGCTCTCTAGGATCGCTCTCGCCGAAGTGACGAGCTCGTCGTCTTCTTCACCGGGACAGCTTGGGGTGGAAGGGTAGGGGGAATCTAGGACTGATTTGGGGATCAAGGGCTTGAGCAATGTAACGGTAGGTCATGGAGGGATCAATAATCGATATCTAATTGGGTCACCGGAGTCGCTGTCACAGGCGCAAGCGCCTTCGATGATTGATACCCCGTAAGGTGCTGCCAAAGATGGAATGTGACGGTCGACTCGGCGACAAATCTCATAGGGGGAAGGGTGGGGGCTCCCTGTGGACACTGGTTCTCGAATTTGCGTATGATGTGACGTTGCTCGCGCTCATCGATGATTTTTCCCGATAATCCCAGTCGCTCGATATACCGACCGGGCCCTCACAGATGTTCGGTTCCTTTCGGTGCTCTGTCCGTGTGAGGGCCTCGGCGCGGCGGTGTGAGTGGGAATCTCGGCGAAGACAGGAATGCTATGCGGCGTTGTCCTTGTTGCTTGTTCTTTTTCGCCGTCCACAGGGTTTCCTTTAATACTTTTTATCGGGGATTTTTAGATTGACGGGGTTATTAAGGGGATCATCGGGTTGATCTGGGACTACGGAGGTGGTGAGAGAAGAGCGACGAGGGACGACGGGGTTTCGATGGTTTTTCGGTTATTATTCTCAGTTACATTTTTCAGGTGTTTTTGGCGTGTGGTGACGGACTTCGGTGAGGCTTATGCCTCGCCTGTGACGCAGTGTCACACGATATATCGATTCTTGACACATTTCGATATATCGATAGATCGATTCTTGAAATGGTTCGATGTATCGATATATCGATTCTCGACACGGTTCGGTATATCGATATATCAATGCTTGACGCAGTACAATAAATTGTAAATCATGTTCAAAATCTTTAAATGGATATATTAATATATCAATTTATCGATTTTAGACAAGATTCGATGTATCGATTCTTGACATGATTCGATATATCGATATATCGATTCTTGACACGATTAGATATATCAATATATCGTTTCTTGACCCGGTTCAATGTATCGATGTATTGATTCTTGCCCTTCCTTTGAATTGGGTTTGTTTATAAGTGTAAAATTTATATCGAATATTATATTTTCATGTGAATATTTATATTGACACGGTTCGATTATATCAATACGGTTCGGTTTATATCAATGCTTGACGCAGTACAATATTTCAACTTATCGATTTAAGACCCCATTGGATATATCGATATATCAATTTATTGATTATCGACACGATTCGATGTATCAATATATCAATTTATCGATTCTTGACATGATTCGATATATAAATTCATTGATACTTGACATGATTCGATATATCGATTTATCAATTTATCGATACTTGACATGATTCAATATATCGATATACCGATTACTGACGCGCTTCGATGTATCGATTCTTGCCACAGTTCGATATATTGTTTCTTGACATGATTCGATATATCGACATTTTGATTGTTAAGTTTCTTTGGAATTGAAATTTTTTAATTTTATTTTAAGTTTTCTTTTGAATTCTTTTGAATTGAAATATTTTGTGTCAAAAATTATACATGAAAATTCCTGTCATAATTTATATACGAAAATTTATATATGTTTGGACTGGGTCTGGGTTTATCGATTTTATGGCTTCGGGTTTATGTATATGACAAATATTATATTTATATATCATTCTATATTATACAAAGATATCACCGCCGCCGCTGTTTCAGAGCTTATAACGGTTGTCCGATTCAGGGATGGGCAACATCGAATGGAAAAGTATTTAAATACATCATTAAAATACAAAATGCTTTTCCACTCGTCATTTATTTCAAGTACGAGTGACGAATGAATTTCCACTCGCCATTCGTTTCGCGTTCGAGTGACGAGTGGTTTTTCATTCTGTATTTATTTCGCGTTCGAGTGACGAGTGGATCCCCACTCGTCATTTATTTCGGGTACGAGTGACGAATGAATTTCCACTCGCCATTCGTTTCGCGGTCGAGTGACGAGTGGTTTTTCATTCTGTATTTATTTCGCGACCGAGTGACGAATGGATTCTCACTCGTTGTTTACATCTAAACTGAGCGGAGAGTGGGGGAACCATTCGAACGCCGTCTTCGGTTCGAGTGGAAAAACACTCGTTATTTGTTTACTTTCAGATCCGAATGAATTTCCACTCGACAAATTTATCGAAAAAGATGGATTCTTGAATCGATAATTCTTTTAAATTAAAATGAATTTCCACTCGATATTTGGTTCAAATACGAGTGGAAATTTATTGACCTGATGCAGTGAGAATAAGATAGATAGATAGATAAATACATAGACAGAGAGACAGAGAGAGAGAGAGAGAGAGAGTGAGATTGAGAGAGAATGAGAGAAATTGAGAGAGAATGAGAGAGAATAAGAGAGATTGAGAGAGAATGAGAGAGATTGAGAGAGAATGAGAGAGAGTGAGCGAGATTGAGAGAGAATGAGAGAGATTGAGAGAGAATTAGAGAGAGTGGGCGAGATTGAGAGAGATTGAGAGAGAATGAGGGAGAATAAGAGAGAATGAGAGAGAATGAGAGAGAATGAGAGAGAATGAATGAATGAATGAATGAATATATATATTTATGCCATGGACAATAACCGTAGGCAAGAAAAGAAAAAAAAAGAAAAAAATGAGAGAGAATAAGAGAGAATGAGAGAGATTGAGAGAGAATGAGAGAGAATAAGAGAGATTAAGAGAAATTAAGAGAGAATGAGAGAGATTGAAAGAGAATAAGAGAGAATCAGAGAGAGTGAGCGAGATTGAGAGAGAATGAGAGAGATTGAGAGAGAATAAGAGAGATTGAGAGAGAATGAGAGAGATTGAGAGAGAATGAGAGAGAGTGAGCGAGATTGACAGAGAATGAGAGAGATTGAGAGAGAATGAGAGAGAGTGGGCGAGATTGAGGGAGAATAAGAGAGAATGAGAGAGAATGAGAGAGAATGAGAGAGAATGAGAGAGATTGAGAGAGAATGAGCGAGAATGAGAGAGATCGCGAGAGAATGAATGAGATTGAGAGATGATGAATGAGATTGAGAGACGATGAAATGAATGAATGAATGAATGGCCATTTATTTAGCGTTCTCCGCTATTTGAGATATTGCGCTTTGCGCTACATGCTATTCTATAACTGTAAAAACTCCGGTGAGATATCTGGTGGTGGGAGGGGGGATCGAGGTGAGGAACGTCGATAATGAATTCTTGAGAACACCGACTATAAAACGAATTAACTTTATTGAAAAATAGGATAATCTCCACACGCGGAGAATGAGTTAGCTGACAAGCCCGAGATAACGTGTGAAATATGCCCGATCGCGAGAGAGACGCCTTTTTATTCAAGATAGCAACGCCACGAGGCCGGCCGTTTGCGTCTCACGAGATCGTCTCTGGTCGCGAGAGAAAACCGAGAATTACCCTCTCCAGAGATTTATCCGAATGAAAATACCGATGAGATACGAGACGTTGATCGGAGACGAGTTTATACCGTAAGCGAGAATGACCGATTCGAGACTTCACTTTGAGGATTACCGGATTACGAATTTGAGTATGAGATAATGGCCGGATAACCTTATCAAAACATGTGTGTAAGGCACCGTGGTTGAGCGAATAATAATGAAATGCCGGCTTCTTGTCGATCGAGTCGCCGGAAAATCCCGAGAGAGAGCGCGCGAGGAGCGCTGACCGAGAGGTGCTACCGTGGGTGATTTGAGCGCGAGCATTTAACATGATATTTTCCCAACATTCCGCCCGCCGTGACGACAGAGTCGTCACTTCCGTTGAGGTTGGTCCCGTGCCGAAGGTGAGCAATATATCTTGAATAGTCCGCCGAAGATGATGGTTGACCGATTTGACGGCTGCTTCCGTCCACCGATGAGTATCCGCGATGATGAGACGGGTAACTGGAGAGTCCCGAGGCAGAATAACCGGGTGCTTGCCCTCAGGATCAAGAGCCGATTGAGATTGCCGCCCGCCGTTTCGAAGGGTGCCATGGCGATCGAGATAAGGAGTGAGTTTACCCAGGAGGTGATTGCTTGATGGAGAAATGCCGTTTGAGCGGGTGTGTAAGTTCGAGAGGAACCATACCGATTGAAATGTCCGAATCCAGTGAGCTCGTGCCTGTTTCAGGTCGACGACGGTGATTGTTGAGATGAGGTTGCCCCATGAGCCACCCTTGAGAATCCTAATTGCATGAAACCAGAGATTTGTGACGTGGAGGCTCTTCTTTAGAGGTGAATAGCATGAGACATGATCCCAGTGAGTAGGCCCGACCGAAGTTGAGAGATGGAGCAATAAGTAAGATTGTTCCTCGAGTACAACCTTGGAGTCGGAGCACCGCGCGACAGCTAGCCAATGTTCCGCCGATTGAGTTACCCATTGCGGTTCCGTCCACCAGAGAGGATGAACTGTGAGTTGAACCGTAGTGAGGCCACGAGAATCGCAACTCACAGAGTTTTTCTTCTCAGACAAGAATCGCCGTGCCGCCTTCGGGCCGTTCCCCAGTCCAATTGTATGTTGAACATAGAGAACGAGCCGAGTCAGGAGAACCACCGCCGATAATTCCAACCGAGGACTCGTAAGCCGGTTGAGGAGAGCGACCTTCGTCTTGGCGTCGACGAGAGTGACCGATGAGATAGGGGCCGAGGGGTTGAACTTGAGGTAGACTACCGCTGCCATCGCAACTTGAGAAGGTTCCGAGGATCCGTGACTTCCTGCAGTGCATGATGAAGTCAGAGGTAACCACCGTGATATCGAGATGTGGATTAACTCTGAGAGCTCCGCCCGTGATGTTTGCCACCGTTGAGAGAGTTGAGCTGCCGAGAGATCGTCACATCCGAATTCTTCGGCCCAAAGTTCTTGGAGAAGTGCATTCGCCAGAATGACCACCAGTGAGAGGAGACCGAGATAATCGTAAAGGTGAGCTACCTCCGAGGGTATGGTCCGTTCAGTGATCCTGAACCCGAGGGTGATCTGACCCGAGACCTTGAAGCAGTCTTCCCGAGGCTGCCAAGATAATCCGCGAATTTTGTCGCGAAAATCTGCCGGTGAGTGGGTTTCCGAGAGAGCCCTGTCTGCTGTGACGTGAGAGAGTACACCCGGATGAGTTGAGTACCATTTTCGGAGCAGGAGGCCGCCCGCCATGCGACCTCCCACGAGAGTTGTCGAGACAGCAATGAATTGATCCAGTGTATCCGCTCCACCGTATATATTGTCCGCATAACGTCCATGTATGTGTAGGAGAACTGCAAGAGGAAAATTTTCGCCTTCGTTGACAACGAGTTAGAGCCGTACCCGTCCTGAGAGCAATGGAGTTGACCGGAATCTGTCGGTCACCGTGATGAGAAGAAATGGAACGGCATTGAGGTGACCGTCGGCCGAGAGCATCCACTGGAGGTTCCAGTCATCGTGATTAGCCAGCACTTTGCGGAACCTCTTCGTGATGTCCGACGAGAAGAGATACCATTGCCACCGAACCCAGAGTAACATATCAGAAATGTCGAGTTGCATGTGAGCACCCGTGTGCAGGACAGTGTTGAGAGAGATCCCAACGCTGGTCGCGCTGTAGCCTTTGAGGAAGACCCTGAGCTTGTTGGTGAGAGAGTCGTCCGTGAGTACGTCGTGAAGAAGGAGATAATGCACCAGAGACAGTTCTGGCGTATTCAAGGAGAGGTGCCGCTGGTGATCAAGTTGCACATCCCGCCGGATGACCGTGGTGTAGAGCTCCGTGGCCGGAAGGGCCTGAGAGGGGCGCCGAACTGTCCGACCAAGGCCCCATTGAGCAGAGAGGCGTGAGTCAATGGGTTGACTCACTGAGAGCTTCACCGATGACCGAACAATGGACAGCCCATAGCTGTTGTGAGAGTGAGTAACCGGGAGATGAACTTCGCAGACCGCTTCGTCCACGAAGGGCTGCGAGCCGACCGTTGAGTCAATTGCGTTCTGAATCCAGAGCGCAGTGAGTAGTTCCGGGGAACCACTGAGATTACGATTGACCGCCACATGGTGAGAATGAGTAGTCCTCGGAACCGCATCCGAAACTGAGCTGAAACAAATCCATTCGAGTGTCGTCCGTTGGGAAATCGGCTCCGACTCCGACTCCTTAATATTCTCTGATCTGATGAGTTGACCATCCGAGTCTACCACGATGAGGAGATAGAGCAATCCTAGAGTGAGAGAGTCCGGATTCACGAGCCGCACCCATGAGAGATGAGCGAACGAAATCAGATCCGAGGTGAACAAGGGCTGAGTAGTCATGAGACAAGCCAAGCTGTGAGCGGTGGTAAGCGTGCACTGTTCCGAGTGGGTCGGTCGGAGGATGAGTGCGACCACTCTTGGAGTGGTTCCGCCGGGGGAATGACCGACACCCATGATGCGGATTGGAGAGCACCGCCGAGAAACCCGCAGCTGCTGTATCAGCTGATCCAAGGTGAACGTGAGTGCCTATCCGGAATCAACGAGCATCCTCGTTTCAAGAGATGAGCCGAAGAGAGAGATGAATGTTGATAGACCCGTCTCGTCTGTAGGGCGAGTTTCACGTGACACGTCGCCATGGTGAGGTACGACCGCGAGGGGGAGAGCCCGAAAACCGCCCACGACCTTCGGAGCAGCTGCTGTATCAGCAGCTCCGAGGTGAACGTAAGCTCCGATCCCAGGTTGCTGATCATGTTGAGGTGACGAAGGGAACTGCTGTGATAGATGACCATAGAGAGAACCGTACACGATGGGGGGCGAGTTTTCCGCGAAACCCCGCCATGTTGAGAGCTGACCGAGGGAGAGTGACCGAAAGGAGCCGAAGAGCCTCGGATTAGCTGCTGTATCAGCTACGCCGCGGTGAAAGAAAGATCCGATCCGGTGTAGAGAATCATTCCGATGCCGAGAGGTGCAACAACGAGAGAGATGGCCGTAGATATAACCGTTTTGTTCACGAGTCAAGTGAATTGGCACGATAAGCAGCACCAACTGTCCATAAGCGGTGATCGTGGATCCATGACAGCCGAGAGCGAGAACACACCGGAGAGAGGGATGAGGCACTCGAAGCAAGATGACGTTCACGGCGATACTCGCGACCGATCGATGAGCATTGGCGAGAGAGAGAGAGAACGCGCGAGCACCAACGAGCACGTACACGGTTATGAGCGGACAGTCCGAAATAGCCGCGAGCACGAGAATCAAACCGGGTGAATGAGTTTGAGGACCGCACGCGAGTTCGAACCGAATCGTGAGTCTACGAGCTACCCACGAAACTCGAACCGAAAAGGTGAGAGTCTGAGCAGACACGCGAGAGTTCACACCGAATCCCGAAAAGACTGAGCAGCTGAGCCTCACCTGACGATCAGCTGAGCGCACGAGTTCGAGCCAGCTGAGCGCGAGAGTCCACCCGGGAGTGAGAGTCTTACAGAGGCACACGAGAACGACCGAATGATAGCACAACCGGATCGAGCACACCCGAATCGAGAGTTCGTCGAAATACACCCGAACGACGAATCGAGCACAACTTGAGCACAAACGAATTGAGTAGTTGTCGCAAAGCACGCGACCGACGAGTCGAGCGGATGAGTCACCGAATCGAAAATTGAACCGCGAGAATGAGCCTCAGCCGTCGATCAGCTGAGATCACGAGTCCGAGACAGCTGAGCGCGGAAGTCTAAGAGGTACACACGTGAGAAACAACCCGAAAGAGTGAGATTTGGAAAACACGTGAGTTTACACCGAATCGAGAACCGTCGAGAAACTCACGTAAAACGAACTGAACGAGTGAGTTTGAGAACCGAGCACGAAGTCACTTCGAGACGAGAATCGTCGAGTAACACGCGAGGCACGAATCGAGAGAGAGAGAGAGAGATTCAAGATGGCGCGCACGATCGAGCAACGCGAGAGCACTACCGACCAAGAGAGCGAGTATCTGAGAAACACGCGTGAGTTAGACCCGAACAGAGAGTTGGCGAAATATGCACGAACACTGAACCGAATGTAGTGAGTCTGCGAACCGGGCACAATCGACTTGAGTACGACCAATTTGAGGATTCGTCGAAAAATGCACAAACGATGAACCGGCCGAATCGAGCACGATAGTTTGAGAATTCGTCGAGTAACACGCGAGGCACGAACCGAGAGGGTGAGTCCGAGAGCCTCTTCCGAATGCGCTTCGAGTCGAGAATCTCCGAGAACCACCCGAACACGAGCTGAGAGAGCGAAAGTCAAGAAAATGCGCCCGAGTTCACACTGAATTGACAATTCGTCGAAGAACGCACGAAAAACCGAACCGCGAGATCAAATCCGAGCCCACACTGTCGATCAGCTGGGCCCACGAGACCGAGACAGCTGAGCGCAAGAGTCTGTCCGGGAGTGAGTCTTAGAGAGGCACACGAGACCGAACGAATGAAGCACTCCTGAATCGAGCACAACCGAATTGAGAATTCGTCGCAAAACACACGAACGGCGACTCGAGCACTAGTCGAGCACAACCGAATTGAGCATTCGTCGCAAACCGCACGAACGACCAATCGAGCGAATGAGTCTGAAAACCGAGCACAAAGTCACTTCAAGACGATGATCTTCGAGTAACACACGAGAACCCGCTGAACCGAACCAAGAGAGTGAGAGTCTGAGAAGTAGACGCGAGTTACCACCGAATCGAAGAGTGCACCGCGAGAATGAGCCTCAGCCGTCGATCAGTTGAGATCACGAGTCCGAGACAGCTGAGGGCGAAAATCTGAGAGGCACGCTCACGAGAAATGAACCGAAAAGCGAGAGTAGGAAAACACTTGAGTCAAGATGGCGTACACTAAGAGCTGTCTGATTGCTCGAGGGAAACTTGAGAGAGCGAGAGAGCGCGATGATATAGTGCCTCGATCAGCTGAGCGCGAGAGTTCGGACCGATGGTGAGACGCAATAACTGGTGAGGGAGCGAGGAAGAGAGAGAGAAAGCGCGCGATTCAGCACTGAGTCGAACGTCACTTCGTGGCACTCTTGTCGAGAGGCACACGAGTAGCCCGAGAATTCAACCGAGAGAGCGCGAGTATAGTGCCTCGGTCAGCCGAGCACGAGAGTCCGTGCCGATGGTGCGAGACGCGATCACTAGTGAGAAAGAGAGAGAGAAAGCGCGCGATTCAAGATGGCGCTCACCGAGACACACGCGACCGTTCAACGAGAGCCGGCGAGAGACCCGATGTCACGCGACGATTACCGAGCGCGCGCACTGTCGCGAACCGTGAGCAAGAGCGTAGAGAGTCGCGACCAAGATGGCGGGCACCGAGATCTATCCGAATGATCGATGGTCACCGTGAGAGTGAGAGAGAGCGCACTATACACTACGCCAGAGTCAGTAAGCAGCACGCACACAAGCGGGCACTGAAGAGCGGACCTATGCCCACCGAAGGAGAGAGCGAGAGCGCACGAGAGAACACCCGAGTACACCTGCACTTACGCGTGTCACCAATTGCGAGATATGCGTATTTTCCGAGTCCGTGTCCTGATCACGAGCACAATCGATGCACTCGCGAGAAATTTCCTCACCTACCCCCAACCAGATCCGGCTCGAAGGACCAAAAAATGTAAAAACTCCGGTGAGATATCTGGTGGTGGGAGGGGGGATCGAGGTGAGGAACGTCGATAATGAATTCTTGAGAACACCGACTATAAAACGAATTAACTTTATTGAAAAATAGGATAATCTCCACACGCGGAGAATGAGTTAGCTGACAAGCCCGAGATAACGTGTGAAATATGCCCGATCGCGAGAGAGACGCCTTTTTATTCAAGATAGCAACGCCACGAGGCCGGCCGTTTGCGTCTCACGAGATCGTCTCTGGTCGCGAGAGAAAACCGAGAATTACCCTCTCCAGAGATTTATCCGAATGAAAATACCGATGAGATACGAGACGTTGATCGGAGACGAGTTTATACCGTAAGCGAGAATGACCGATTCGAGACTTCACTTTGAGGATTACCGGATTACGAATTTGAGTATGAGATAATGGCCGGATAACCTTATCAAAACATGTGTGTAAGGCACCGTGGTTGAGCGAATAATAATGAAATGCCGGCTTCTTGTCGATCGAGTCGCCGGAAAATCCCGAGAGAGAGCGCGCGAGGAGCGCTGACCGAGAGGTGCTGCCGTGGGTGATTTGAGCGCGAGCATTTAACATGATATTTTCCCAACAATAACATTTACCAATTAACATTTTTCTTTTTACATTTTTGCATTTTCACATTCGTATTAGTATATTTATATTTATTAGTATTTATTTATTATTAGTATGTTTTTATATTTATATTTATATTTATCCGTTTAGACCTTGTAACTTCATCTGTATCTTACTCTCTGCGCCCAATTATCCATTTTGCTACGTTTCTTTTAAATTTAGTTACTGTGTTACAATTCTTGATCTCTACAGGTATATTATTAAACATTTTAAATCCTTCGTAGTAAATATCCTTTTGCCCTTTACGCAGATTTCTGTACTTAATTTTTATGTGCGTTGCCTGTCTCGTTTGCATGCCTTTATGTTCCCCTACCATCTTTATTGTCCTCAGATCCCTATCCTTTTCCTTTTCTTTTAATATCATCTTATAAATAAATAACAACACATTGTATTCCATCCGTTCATGTACATTCATAAAGCATAGAGCTTCTAGCATATCTCTTATTCTTGTCTCCCTGTTACAATGTAAAATCACCCTCATAGCTCTATTTTGCATTTTTTGTAACGACTCTATATCCGATTCGTTCATGTGTATCATTACCGTACTGCAGTATTCAATGTGTGGGGCTACAATTGTTTTGTACACAGTACATCTTGTCGATGGTGATAAAAATTTACCCAATCTGTTAAGGAAGCTTATCTTTTTGCCAACCTTTTTTATTATGAATTCACTGTGCGCTTTGAAGTTTAGCGTTGAGTCGATCCAAGATATTTTATTTCTGTTACTCTTTCAATTTCTTCCCCACTTCTGCATACAATACGCACTCTGTCACTTTTAGTTTGCTGCGGTCCCTTTATTACCATAAATTTTGTTTTTTTCGAGTTCATTTTCAATTTATTTTTACTTAACCATATCTCCGTGTCGTTCAATTTTTTATTCATCTTCTGCTCCAACTCCCCCGAGCTTTGCCCTTCCGTGTACATAATCATATCGTCAGCGAATAAAATTATTTTAAAATCATTAGAGAATTGCAAAGTTATATCATTGATGTATATTATGAATAAAAGGGGGCCGAGCACTGACCCTTGCGGGACTCCATACTTCGTGCTTATTGTGTCCGATCTTTTGCCTCCTACTATTACGATTTGTGATCTATTTTCTAGGTAAGATTTCAGCCTCTTATGTACATTTCCTCGGATTCCATATTTCTCTAATTTGTCCATTAACAACTTTCTATCGATCGTTTCGAATGCCCTTTTCAAATCAATAAATATTGCTCCCACAATTCTTCCTTCGCTTATAGCCTTTTTCCACGTTGTTAGTGTGTTTTGTATTGCTGCTTCGCATGATCTTCCTTCCCGAAATCCATTCTGCTTCTCAGTTAATATATTGTTCGTCTCTAAGTATTCTAATATTTGACCTTTCGCAATTATTTCCAGTACTTTTTCATATTGTGGTAGCATGTTGATCGGTCTATACTTTTCAGCTCGTCTTGTCTTCGCTACCTTCGGTATCGGGATTATTTCTGACAGTTTCCGCATATCGGGGAAGATGCCATGTTTTAGCGAACTATTCATTATTTCCGTTATTTCAGTTGCCATCGCTTTAAGTGTTATTTTCAGAATGTTAGTTGAAACCCCTTCCATTGTCCCCCTCTTGTTTGGTAATTTCGATATTATTTTATGTATATCCTTGTCCTTTACTTCTTTAAACTGATTCATTCGGGTTTGTACATTTCCTTCATCACTATTGTCATATCTCCGTAATTTTTCTATTGTATCTACTATCTCCTCTATACTTTCTACATAATATTTATTAAAATTATTCGCAATTCCTTTTTCTTCTTTAACACATATATTTCCGAAGTATACTCCTCTTGTCCAATCAGTCTCTTGATGTTCGCCTTTTATAAGTGTTTTCAGGGTTTTCCACATCTTTGTACTATCGTTCTTATTTCCGTCGATCTTCATATTATAGTATTCATTTTTTCATTGTCTTAACATACCTACTGGCGCATTTCTTTTTTGCCTGTACCTTTCCCAGTCTTCTATGTTATCTCGACTTTTTGCTAATTTGTACAGTCTGTCTCGTTCTTGTAAAATTTGTTTAATCTCATCGTTAAACCATTTTTTCTCTCTTATGTCATTACTGTTTGTATACATCTTTATTGGTGCTTCCTTGTCCAGTGCTTCTATAATGTTATTTATAACTATGTTTACATTATAATTTAAGGTATCTTGGTCACCGAAGGTATTCCTTAATATTATCCTACTGCTTAAAATTTTATCTAAATATCGTTGTTCATTGAACTCCTTAAAGTCCCTTCTCGGTTTGCGTACTGTATTTATTTTTTTAATGTTGAAGTCAACTTTTACCTCTAGTATATCATGGTCGCTTATTTTCGGTGTTTCATGTATTACTATATCTTTTCTTACGTCACTAAAAACTAAGTCAATTAATGTTCCCGATCCGTTTTTGGTTCTCGTTACATTTTTAACATATTGCTTCATGCCTCTTTC
The DNA here is from genome assembly GCA_963564615.1 of Rhorus exstirpatorius. Lineage (NCBI taxonomy): Eukaryota > Metazoa > Arthropoda > Insecta > Hymenoptera > Ichneumonidae > Rhorus > Rhorus exstirpatorius. The sequence goes on along the minus strand of OY751321.1, from coordinate 665,800 downwards.
CAGGAATAGGTTTATCAATTTTCTAGCCTAATGGTTATTCTTTTTGACATCGATGTTAAAGTCGCCTACACATATACAATTTCTACTCATACATACTTCGTCCATAACTTCTTCTAACATTTTTAAGAATATCGCATCACTCGAGCTCGGTGAGTGGTAAACTGCCATAATTATTCCTTTAAAGTTCTGTGTGTACACATCTATTTCCAGTAGCCAACAATTTTTCTCTATTTTCCTTTTAAAACTTTTTTTAAAATTCCCACCTTTTTTAACTTACATCGCTACCCCTCCTGTCCTACGATTTTCACCATCGCATCTTACTAGCGCGTAGTCCTTTATCATGATTTCCTCATCCTGTATATCCTCCGTTGTTCTAGTTTCCGTTAAAACGATTATACGAGGTTTCATTTTTCTTACAACTAATTGTTCAATTTCATCGAAGTTGTGTGCTAGGCTTCGTGCATTTATACATAGGAGTGTCGCCTGTGCTTTTTTGTTCTTATTTACACTCTTTGACTCCTTTGCCCCCTCTTCTCCCTGTCTAAAAAATTCCTATAAGACGGACATCTGTCGTGCGTTGAATGACTCAAGTCTTGATCTTCCAGGCCGAGTTTTTCTTTATGAAAGAGATTGAGAGAGAATGAGAGAAAGTGGGCGAGATTGAGAGAGATCGAGAGAGAATGAGGGAGAATAAGAGAGAATGAGAGAGAATGAGAGAGAATGAGAGAGAATGAGAGAGATTGCGAGAGAATGAGAGAGAATGAAAGAGGATGAAAGAGAATGAGAGAGAATGAGAGAGAGAAAGAGAGAGAGAGAGAGAGAGAGAGAGAGAGGGAGAGAGGGAGAGAGAGAGAGAGAGCGAGAGAGAGATAGGGGGAGAGAGAGAGCTGTATTTTTTGATTGATTGATTGATTTGATTGAGCTTAATTTAGCCTTTGGCTACTACATACAAGTACGCAAAAAATACATTTTTCTTACCTAAAGCTAACATCTACTCCCTCGTTTTTTCATACAATTTCGTCTACCTTTACATATTCTTTTAACATTCTTTAAAAATCATCTAATCGACCCGCTGTTTTTATTGTTTTTGGTAACTTATTAAACATTTCAAATCCTGTGTACGTTATACATTTTTGGGCTGCGCTTGTCTTGCGACAATTTACTTTTATTGCACCTCTTCGTCTCGTATTATATGTATTTCCTTCACCTACTAATTGCACTTCGCTACTCAAATACCTCGGTAACATTTCATTTTTAACTTAATATAAATAAACACAAACATTGATATTCATCCTGTGTCTTATATTTAGGAAGCACAGTGCATTCAACATAGTATTTATTCTTGTATACCGATCACAGCGTAAAATTGCTCGCATTGCACGATGTTGCGTTTTCTGTAGTACATCCATCCAGTATTCGTTAATGTTTAATAAAAGTGTACTACAGTAATCATTATGTGGCGCCACCATGGTTTTGTATGTGGTTACTAATGTATTAATTGACACGTATTTATTTATTCGATACACGAAGTTCACTTTTTTTGCCACTGTTTGACCACAAATGCGGCATAGCTATTAAATTTTAAGTTGTCATCTATTATTATACCTGAGTCCTTTATTTCATCTACTTCTTCTATCTTAAAATTTTTAATTAAATTTTAAGAGAGAGAGAGAGAGAGAGAGAGAGAGAGAATGAATGAATGAATGAATAAATGGTGGTTTATTTAGCATTCTCCGCTATTTCAGATATTGCGCTTTGCGCTACATGCTATGCTGTCACATATAACATTTAACCTTTTACATGGTTCTTTTTACATTCGTGCATTTTTATATTTTGATTAGCATTATGTATATGTATTCACACTTGTTTTTAGTGATTTTACATTTGTATTCCTATTTGTATATTTATATATTTACATCTGCTAACTCCATCTTTATTTTACTCTCTGCGTTCAATAATCCATTTCGCTACTTTTCTCTCAAATTCCCTCTTAAATTGTCTTAAAAGAGAGAGAGAGAGAGAGAGTTTTATTTATTATATAGTTGTACTCGTTTTTTTATAAAATTCCGCTTACGACTATTCAACTATTGTTTACTCGAATATATTATTTCTAAACTTATTACCTAAAGATAAAAATAGTAGTTATTTTTCGAATAATCGATTATAAAATTCAGTACGGTCCGTCTGAACATATTTAAAGGTCGTGTTAATATAGAGCCGTTCAGGGTGGAGTTGCCTATTTTTCGGTCATTTTCAGGTATCTTATCAGGAATTTTTGTACAAAAAATGTGTGTGTCTATCGCAATGAAACTGCGTGAATATGTTGATTGATATAATTACACAATGCAGGAAGTTTGTTTGCACACAATATTGAATCCTTCACTCCACATCTCTGAAAAAAAATCCAGGCATATTCGTAATCAGAAGACTTGTCTCAATCGTCCGGATTACGGGTAACGTTGAAATTTAAAAAAATATCATTTGTGGAGAAATAATAAGTTTTACAAAAAAATGACAAACTTAAGTGTTTCCAAAATTGTGCACCATTTTATAAAAGAAAAAGAAAATAAACGATTAAAGTTGAGACGATAGAGATCAGTTGTCTGATTACAAATATGCCTGGATTTTTTATTCTGATCATTAGAACAGTCGCAATCGTGGTCCAAGTCGTAAAGCAGTAGTCGTACAGCGCAGCTTGCACCACTTTGAGGATTCATTATTGTTTGACAAAAAAAATTCCTGCAGTATGTAATGATACCAATAAACATATGCGTGCAGTTTTATTACGAGAGATACACAAATTATCTTTACAAAAATTCCTGATAATACACCTGAACATTAGCGAAAAATAGGTGACTCTACCTTTATATAATTGTCATTAGCTTCTGTATCCTCTATATTGGTATTTTGAGTGACAGGTTGGGATAGCGCGATCGGATATTCATAGGATCCACTACATAAGCCCAACAATGGATATCTCATTCTGAAATAAATATACATAAAAATATATATATTGTGTACACATACAGCCGATTTTAGTTCCTATTTTATTCTTCTACAATTTCTTATACCTTTTTGGCACGCACCCCTAAATGTTCTTGTTTTCTCCACATCTTTGAAATAATTATTTCGTAGTTTGCCTCTGGTTGCATTTGAATCGAAGCGGTCTGGTGGTTTGACTTTTGATTGTGATTGAAGATGAATAGCCATACTTGCCTGATATACGAAAATGCAATCATAGTAACGTAATTCAGAGAAAGCTTTCTCACAATCAGGACAAAAAATAACAGCCATTATGTTAATTTACTTACTTTGCATGACTGGTGTAAATATTTATCTGAAGATGGTATGTTCGAGTAATAAACCCGTCAGTAGTTCATGATGTTCTAATTAGCTACAAATCGTTCAAGAATCATCAGCAAGTTCAGGTTTAAATCTCGTCGTCTGTCTTCAATCTCGAACATTTGAATGTCGTTTCGCGCCAGCTTCTACAAGATTTTATCAGGTTACAATTCCTTCTTCCTCGTTTTTGCTCCAGATCCGCATATTTTTGCTACAACAGTCCAAGCGGATGTAAGAATTATTCAGACCATTTATTTTACGTTTTTTTTATATTGGAACAACTTACATTTAGATTACCTCAACTCACGAATGTCGTACTTGTATTTCGGATTCCATTGACGTGTCAGTTAACTTCGATACAAGTGTTCCTTTCTCTTCAAAGGGAACCAAATAATTCGCAGTTGTCCTTGGTGAAAGGAATGAAACCGGCGAGTGTTTTAAGGGCTGTGCCATTGAGAGTCATTATGTAAGGCATGGTTTCTAGTTGATGTTGCTTGACAGCTGAACAAGGAAGAGGGAGTTGTAGGCTGACGTAGGAGATGTTCAGTTAAAACAAGTTATGATTTCTGTGTTTATGGAACGGCTCTTGTTCGTTAAAATATACATTTAATTAATTGACGTTCCGGCCCTGATCGGGGTTCTCCCTGCTTATAGGCTAATTCAAACATTGAGCTTAAATCGATTTACCCATTATAACCGAGTTGCTTAATTGTTGTATATAAATGGCACGTTTATTTGCAAAATCATGTATTATTTTTATAAATATACACGTGGATATGCAATATAATGAGTGATGAAGTGTTGTGTACTACACGTTTGTTAATCGATTTTCATGAACATAGCTATTTGAAAGTGGCACCACGAGTAGAATGCATTCTTATTTTATGATCGCGAACAAAATTAGAATTTTATTTTGATTTTATTACTTAAAATAATAATATTTCTGTTAAACAATTATATTTTATCGTATACATTGTAATTCACAAGATAACTCTCATGTTACACGGAGAGAATTCTATACTCATTTTCGAAAGAAGCTTCACAAATTTTTGGCATGGGGAATACCAAGGAAAAAACAGACTTCAATTCAGTTTTCTTTTTTTCGAGACCATACCAGACATTAACGTTATTATACGCAGAACAGACCTGAGTGCCTTTCCTATTTTTGTCTTACTTACACAGCATGTGCCATCGCAGGCATGCGTGAAGGGTTGTAGTGGTGGGGAGAACAGACTTGGGATAGAGTGCGCTGAATGTTTAATTTCGCATGGTGGCGTTAAAGTCTTCCACTCTCTTATTATTAATTTATAGTACTAACGATTTGTAATGTTTTACCTTCTAAATTGGTATGGTTCGGAACTAAACTTTGAATTCCGCTTATTATAACGTTTTAGCCAGTTAAATATGTTTGTTGTGAAGATTATTTACAATGAAGAAGAACCCCATAACCGAATGTCTTCTTCCATACAATATCTTAGTCATAATATATTTTACAAAATTATGCACTAGAAAATGATATGGTCCCAATCTAAAATGTAATGCGTTTTCACCCAGTTAATTGCTTAGATATACTCATTGTTGCGACAATTTGAGTCTGTTCCTTTGTTGGTATAAAAACATACTAGTTTTCAGTTCAAAATTCTCCCCGTGTAGCATCTTCTTTGGCCTCAGATTTAAACTTTGATAAGCATACAGTTTCAATGGAAATACATTTTTCATAATTTGTCCCTCTCGTATCCACTTATTTATTGTACACTTAAGCACTCTGAGTTAATAGGCAACACATGTGGACGCGAGAGAAATTTCGATAATAAAGCCTATAGCGGAACTAGTAAAAAATACTGAGAATGTACTGACGGTAGTAGACGTGCGGTCGGTATACGGCTCTGGCGATCTCCCAACTTAAGCAGTATTGGCCGAGGCCACTACTTGGATGGGTGATCGCTTAGCCGTGCACTGGCTTGGCGCACCGACTACCGAGTGGAAGGCAGTTTTACTGAGCTTTCGATAGTAACATATCGGAAACTTAGTAAAAATAAGGCCTGTACCGGCATGAGTTTCCCGCAGCTACCCCATGTCCACGGTGAATGCGATACAGTGTAGCTAAAAAACAGCTGTGTATGCTACGGGGAAGTTAGATTAGCTTAGCGAAGTGCGGGCACTGATATACTGATAGCGAGATGCGGGCACTGCGGAGTGATAGGAGTGATTGATATGGGAAGGGTTAATACGTAAAAACCAGCAAGGGTATACGTTGGAACGCAACAAAAAATACTGAGAATGTGTTTGACATTATCTTAGTGGCCTTGGCAAGAAAAAATATGCTTTTAGTATAATGTGAGCTCATAATACATCATCAATATAATCATTGTTTTATCAGGCTCAATCTTAATTCCATAAATCGATATTGTGATAATACTATGCTGTGAAATAATGGCATAGCATTGTTTATACATCCATTTATGTTATTAACACTGAAACTAATAAATGCTGAAAAGTTACCATTACTATTAGTACAGCGGTTAATATCAGTTAAGGAGGTTGGCCACCTAACGCATAATGATAAGAATTGGTTCAAATTTATTGAGGATACTCGCGAATAGGTATAACGACTCTGTGTACAATTTCAAGTCATTCCTCTGCATAGTTTCCCTGTAATTAATTGTTAAAGTTGTACTCTTATACATGGGCGACCATAGCTAAATCGAGCTAAATCGTACATATCTCATGAAATACTTCATAACAACGTTGAAAATGATAAGAATGTAATGAAATTGCATCCAGATAATCATCACATTTTTGGCAAGAAGTTCGCAAAGAGCGAAATACTTCATGTACATAGTTATTAAGAAATTCTAAAAATACAACATCTTTTCGTTGTTTTACAATGTATGCTCGGGAACTTGTGACGCGGACCTCTCTTTCGCACGCTGCCTGCCCGGCGACCCGCGCACAAGCGGACATTCACCGATTTTCTCTTCCCGCACGGCGGTGACCATCCTCCTTAAGGCAATCGTCTCGTTGTTCCAAAATCCAACTTTTAAATATGGTTTTTTTTTGTATCGCTGTTTTAATTATGTCTTGACCCTCCAAAAGTTTCGGAAGGGCTGACCGACCGTAGCAGGCTGGAATCCAACTCTTTAAATATTATTACTTTTACGCGATTATCCACGGGAATAAAGACTAGTCGCAACTTTCCCCGTATTCTTCCCCACAACGAGACGATTACCTTAAACCCCATAAGATTGTAGCGAGTTCGAAGCGAGTATTGCGCCTTTGTTTTGTGGCGGGGTGGCACTGGAATGCCTTCATAATTATTAAAATCCTTAGAGTTACGTATTTAGCTACCAGCCGACATGGTATTGCATTTACTACGAAATCGAATGAAACGTACCCAACATTATTCGGAGATTTCCACAAAATCGTGACCAGTCCATTAAACGCTTGTAACTCTAAAGATCGCGCCTTTGTTCGGTGGCGCAGTGGCAATAATTCAATGCCTTTACACGATTTGACCCTCGGAAATCAACTAATTTTTTTCTGAGAATTCTACCTTGGCAACCTTAAGTAGGAAATAACCGATGTAATTTATTTTCATAATAGTAAATACATAAGAAAAAATGCGAACCATTGACAAAATTAATAGTTTTTGTTTTTTAACTTTTCCGTATTATGCTGCTGAAGCTGATTTCTGAGGGTCAAATAAAGCCTTTCTTTCATGGCTGATGACACTATATAGTTTGTGCAAATTCTCTGAAGCCCAATTTTTTTTCTGTGCTTTATAAATGCTGCTAATTATAAAATGATCAATATTGTACATACTAGAGATTATCAGAGGACTTAAGAGAGTTTAACTAACCAAAACTTATAGGTTGCACTGGAAAGTGTGATCACTTGATACGATAATTCATTGATGCTATTCCAATGTAAAATTATTGAAACGGTGAAGTTCTTATACAAGAAATAATTATGAACAAACTTTGCTCTTAAGGACTAAGAAAGCTAAAAATAAATGTAAGAATCATTGCATCAAATCTATTCAATATATCATTCATAATTATTTTATTTAGCTTCACAATAGAATAGAACCAATGTCGTACCTACACGTCAGTACGTGGCGAAAATGCGCCGTTCGTATTTATTTTGTCTTATTTCTTTAGTAGGGAGCAAATGACACTTGAATTGCACTTGGCAAGTATCCTCCTCTCAAAATTTTCGTCGGTTAAGCGATTATACCGAGGTGAATTCATCATCGTTGCATACGAGAATAGTCTTTCGACTGGAGCCGATGATAGTAGTGGTGTGTTGTAGTAGACGACTAGATGTTTTAATCTTGGATACTGATCGATAATCGAAATATCTTCACTACATGAGTCAACCATGAATTTTCGCAATTCCAATTCGGTTTCAGAAGATTCAAGAGGCCCGCTCATTGAATCATCTTCCTCACCAAAATCGAAAAAGTCGTCGTGAAAACGAGATTCTTGACGATCGCATGATTGTTGCAACGAGGTCATATTTGAAAAATCTTTTACAGCTTTTAAAACAGCTGCATTCACGGTCGCCTGTGCGGTTTCAGACAAACATCTGAACCACCGTGTTTTGAATGGAGGCATTAAAACTGCCGCGACAGCCCCGCGGATATCCCATTTCCTTCAACTTCGAAAAATTCATGGAAGCGGGTTTCAACGTTAACGATTAAACCGTTGACAATTGGCTGGCAATGTTCCAAACTATTGGACTTTTGAATCTGCTCCAAATTACGGCGTAAAGAGACAAGACTTGGCGAAAGATAACCGTAAAAACAGTTATTTTCACCCTGGAGCTTATCTATAGTTACCGATACAGGTCTCAAGCACGTCAGGTACTCAGCAATAAATTGAAAATCGCACTCTCTCAAGGGGTTCGTTATACCGAGAACCTGATTAGCACGGCCAACTTTCTCCCGCAGATCATGAATTTGTTGCAGTGACGAAAACAGCGAATTCCATCGTACTGCTACGGGTCTCGAAAGAGACTGACCCAATATACCTGTCAATATCTCTCGTTGATTAGGGGAACGAAGTACTTTCCACAAGCAATGACACTGTGACATCACTTGGTTGAAAGAAGTCGTTAAGCATTTGGACGCTTTCATAGATTTTAAAACATCCGTAGTGGCTATCAAATTCAGCGTATGGCTAGCGCACCTGAAATGTCGTGGCAAACCGCTGAAAACACTCACGTACTCTTCGGAATTATCGGGCACGGAATATTCATTTTCAGCCAGCGCGGCATCGTCGTCGTTGTCAGACAGTTCACTGTTAGAATCCGAATCGTCGGCCTCTGTTGATGCTGACACTTCGATTTCATCTTAAGAAATAACGGAGTTTGCAATTATTATACGGACCCTGGGTAAATGAAAGAAATATTATTATGTGAACGTGTTACGTACCATCGATTCTAATGTCTGTCGAAATGTTAATTCCGAACTCTCGGAATGCTTTTGCAAAATTGCTTGCATTATCTGTGACAGTGGCAACAATTTTGCTTGGATCTAGACCGAATAAAATGTGGATTTGTTCCAACAATTCAGCTATTCGGTCGTGTGTATGTGAACCGGGGAATCTTCGGCAAGCAATAGTAGCGGAGTGCCTATCCCATTTGCGTGGATCAATCTAAAAAGAGGTGAATTATTTATTTTCATGGTAAATTCTGATATTCCGAAACCATAATGTGCATCAAATCTTACCCAATGCACGGTCACGCCAAGAAACCGACGATTATTAGCTGTCCAGATATCAGCTGTCGTGCAAACGTACATTGCATTTTTGCCAATGTATTGCGGATGTTTTCGACGGGATTCTGAAAAAAATAGCTGTGGAAAAAATAGCCCCGGAAAAAATAGCCGGTAAAAAATAGCCGACGGAAAAAATAGCCTTGGAAAAAATAGCGGGTGGAAAAAATAGCCTTGGAAAAAATAGCCGATGGAAAAAAAGCCTTGGAATAAATAGCCCACGAAAAAAAAGCCCTCGGAAAAAATAGCTCATAGATAAAAAAGCTGACCGAAATATAGTAGCCTGCTCTGCATGCTTTATTAATTTCAGATGTGTGTGTGTGTGAGTGTGTGTGTTGGGTGTGTGTGTGTGCGCGTGTGCATTTTTGCGTGTGTTCGGGCGTGTGCGTGTGTGTGTGTGTGCGTGCGCGCGTGCGTGTGCGTGTATGTGTATGTTTGGGGGGGTCCTACCGGAGTCCAAGGGCGGAGCCCCGGTGGGGTCCAGGGGCGAAGCCCTGGCGAGGGGGTTCGGGGGGGCTCCGCCCCCCCGACTGTCAAAAACGTAGATTTTTATGTTTTAAGCTATTCATTTAAACTATCGATAGCCCACGGCGTGGCTATCGTTTCATGGGTTTCAAGGGCCAATGTTTCCATGGGCTATTTTTTCCATGGGCTTTTTTTCCATCCACTATTTTTTTCGTCGGCTATTTTTTCCGAGGCTATTTTTTCTAAGACTATTATTTCCGTCGGCTATTTTGTCCAACGCTATTTTTTCTGTCGGTTATTTTTTCCAAGTCTATTTTTTCCGTCGGCTATTTTTTACCGGCTATTTTTTCCGGGGCTATTTTTTCCACGGCTATTTTTTCCTAGATCCGTTTTCGACGTGCTTGTCAAATACTTGCCGCATTCGGCGTTCTAGAGTGCGACGCGACATATGTTTTAACGGTTGCTTTTTTGCTTCTATACCCATGTCTGAGAAAAAAATAAAAAATTATGACGTATTTTGTTGGAATTTGATGACAAAGCACGGGAATAAATTATTTAATTTCACTTACCGTCGAATATTTTTCGGAAGGACTGCATCTCAACGGTACAAAATGGCGCCATGCTTTGTAATACATAATCCGCAACGTTCGTTTCAAACGTCGACTGCGAAAATTTGCAGACAGCATTCTTGGTTCACCCTCCGATTCCTCCTTCTTCAACCTATTTCGCGCGTTTTTGTCGTTTATATTCGGCGAAATCCGTTTCAAATATATCGGAATGTTTTCTCTGCAAAATCAGTAATAATGAACATTCGGCATAGCTCATACAATACTTCGTACTATTGTTTATAAATTTATATATATATTATATATATTTCAAAATTCTCATATACTGATTTTCGAACCTACTTAATACGCCATACACTGCGCTCAGCGTTCTTAAAAGATCTTTTTTAATGACCAAGCGCCATGACGCCACCGCATCTCTTTATATACGCATGTTTATTAGGATGCCTCATTTTAAAACTTTTTTTAAGGAGCTACTCGAAAAATTTGTGACAAATATTGAAAAAAAATTGTCGTAAAACCTGGAGGAGGTAGGAAAATATTTAGAGGCCGCGACCAATTATTAAAATATTTTCTATTCATTTTTATGTGTACACCTTACGGATTTATATCTGGACAGGCTGCGACCCTTACCCTCTTTGATTTGTTGAAATTTTTTTTCCTTATTGAGTAGACTCAAAGAAAAACTGGCTTTTTTTTTTGGACTTTATTCTCGAGTGGTTTGGATTCCGGGAATTTTTGAAAATCGTACATTTGAAGTGACCAGAAAAGCTTCACGCCCTTGTATCTCCGGTTCTGCTGGTCGTATTGAAAGAATAAAACATAAAATTGATTCGGAATGAAACGTAGTTTTCGGCAAAAAATATATTGAGGATAATAATCGTTTTTTTTCAACGGTGATCGCGTCGTCTAAGTATCAAAAACCGAATTACCGTCGGGTACACCATCATTGATTTTTCTGAAAAAGTTCTCAAGAATTGTTCGTAAAAAAGCAAACATTTTCATGTACGACTGATCGTGGATCTTGGATTCCTGCAATTTTTTTATTGATTTAAAAAAAAGAAAAATTGAAACATACAATCTCTGATTTTTTCAATTTTTTTTCCTTATTTAGCAGACTCTAAGAAACACTTGTGATTTTTTTTGGATTTCATTCTCAAGTGGTTTTGGCACCACGAATTTTTGAAAATTCTAGATTAAATTTAGGATTGTCCTATCCTAAATGTAGGATTTACAAAAATTCGCGAAGCCAAAATCACTTGGAAATGAAATTTAAAAAAAATCACAAGTGTTTCTTAGAGTCTACTAAATAAGGAAAAAAAAAATCGAAGGAATCCAAAATCCGCGATCAGTTGTACATGAAAATGTTTGCTTTTTTACGAACAATTTTTGAGAACTTTTTCAGAAAAATCAATCACGGTATACCCGACGGTAATTCGGTTTTTGATGTTTAGACGACGAAATCACCGTTGAAAAAAATACTATCATCCTCAATATATTTTTTGCCGAAAACTACAACTCATTCCGAATCAATTTCATGTTTTATTTTTTCAATACGACCAGCAGAACCGGAGATACAGGGGCGTGGACCTTTTCTGGTCACTTCAAATGTAGAATTTTCAAAAATTCCTGGAGTTCAAACCACTCGAGAATAAAATCCAAAAAAAAATCGCCAGTTTTTCTTTGAGTCTACTCAATAAGGAAACAAAATTTAAACAAATCAAAGAGGGTTAGGGGTCGCAGCCTGTCTAGATATAAGTCCGTAAGGTGTACACATAAAAATGAATAAAAAATATTTAAATAATTGGTAGCGACCTCCAAATATTTTCCTACCTCCTCCAGGTTTTACGACAATTGTTTTTTCAATTTTTGTCACAAATTTTTCGAGTAGCACCTTAAAAAAAAGTTAAAAAATGAGCCACCCTAACATACACCAATGAAAATGTATATCGGTGACATATATGCACAAAATATGTGTGAAATATATTCTATATTAGGTGACATATTCGACCAAAAAGTTGTATAATTCATATATATTGTGCATATATATGTGATAAATATATGGCACATATATGGTTCTATACATTTATATAAAACAAATATATTTTCAATAGGAATTCTTCATAGCTCCAGTGTAAATAACATGTATACGAAATGTAAAAAAGATATACGATGGCTATATAGCGCGTACATGATCCATGTACATTTTTACACAACGAGTATTTTCCAAACATGAATGATTTACGGTCCTGACATAAACTTAGATTATGTTGGTTATTATGGATGGTAGGTGGACAGTTTCTATATGTTCAATAGATACGGTTATAAAGCCAATATATGTTAAATATAATTTCTTTGTAGTTCCACTGTAAATGACATGCATACGAAATCTAGAATAATATGTACGATGGGTATATGGCACATACATGATCTATAAAGATTTTTTATGGTAAATGTATTCCAAATATAGATACTTGAAATTCTTGATGTAAATCTTACACATATGCAGTATATGGTGCGTATATAACATATGCATGTATGATATGCATTTATTTACAGGACGAATATTTTAAATAAAATGTATGTACTTATTTTCTCTCATTCTATCTTAATTTCTCTTGTTCCATCTGAATATCAATCATTCTTTCTTATTCTCACTCATTCTCCATTATTTCATCTCATTCTCTCTTATTATATCTTCATCTGCCTTATTTTCTCTCATTCTTTCTCATTGTCACTTATTTTCGCTTCTTTTCTCTTATTCTCTCTCTATTTCTCTTATTGCATCTCAATCTCTCTCATTTTTTCTTATTCTATCTCTATCTGTCTCATTCTCTCTTATTCCATCTCTATCTGTCTCATTCTCTCCCATTTTCCGTTGTTCTATCTGGTTCCCTCTTTCTTTCTTATTCTCACTCTTCTATTTCCTTATTCTCTTTTATTCTATCTCTATCCGTTTTATTCTCTCTCATTTTACCTTATTCCATCTGAAACACTCTCATTCTCACATATTTTTTCTCATTCTGTCTTATTCTCACTTACAAGGAAGGTATCCCAGGTCGATCTCTCCGATCTTGATCTAACTCATATTTGTTGTAGTATACATCGAAAACTACGCGACACGTATTTTTTTTTATCTGCCATTAAACACTTCAAGGGGGTGAAACCATCCTCCAAAGTAAAGCATTTCAAGGCGCAATTTGGCAGTTTCACCCACAAGAACATAATATTTTTTAACCAATCCAACTGGAAAAGTTTTCTCATCATGAGAAACGAAAAATGTAATTTTCTGGACTGGAAAAACAAAAAATTAGGGGGTGAGCCACCGCTAAATATTATTACATTCGTGCCAAAAATGGTCAAATTCAAGTCTAACAATCTGAAAAAATTTATATTGCGTATGAACACGAAAGAATATTAATTTTTTTTTGGATCTTCCCGAAAAAAAATATTGGCCGGGGTAACTAACTACCCCTGAATGCTGTATATCTTGCGAGCATGCGAAAAATGGCCAAATTCGAGTCTAAAAATCTGAAACAAATGTATATTGCGCATACACGCAAGATAAACAGCGTTCAAGGGTAGTTACCCCGGCCAATATTTTTTTTCGGTAAGATCCAAAAACAAGTCAATATTCTTTCGTGTTCATACGCAATACACATTTTTTTTAGATTTTTAGACTTGAATTTGACCATTTTTCGCATACACGCAAGATCAACAGCGTTCAAGGGTAGTTACCCCGGCCAATATTATTTTGTCGGGAAAACCAAAAAACACGTAAATTTTCTTGTGTGTTCATACGTACTATATATTTGTTTCAGATTTTTTCGACTTGAATTCGACCATTTTTGGCATAAATGTAATAATATTTACGGGTGGCTCATCCCCTTATTTTTTTTTTTCAATCGAGAAAATTACATTTTTCGTTTCTCATTATGAGAAAACTTTTCCAGTTGGATTGGATAAAAAATATTATGTTCTTGTGGGTGAAACTGCCAAATCGTCTCTTGATATGCCTTACTTTGGAGGGTGGTTTCACCCCCTTCAAGTGTTGAATGGCAGATAAAAAAAAAACACGTGTCGCTTAGTTTTCGAAGTACTACAACATACATGAATTAGATCAAAATCAGAGAGATTGATCTGGGATACCTTCCTTGTCAGTCGCTCTCGGTTTCTCTCATGTATCTCTATCTGTCTCATTCTCTCTCGTTTTCCCTTGCACTATCGCGATCTCTCTCATTCTCTCTTATCCTCACTCAGTCTCTTCGATTCTTTTTTATTTTATCTCTATCTGTCTCATTCTGTTTCATTTTCCCTCATTCAATCTCGATCTTTTTTATTGTCACTCGTTCTCTCTCATTCTTGTTTATTCTTTTTGATTTGTCCTTATTTTATCCCCACCCCTCCTATTTCTCTTCGTGATTATTTTTTCGTTTTTCAAGAGAAATGAAAAAAAAAATCACTGAGGAAATAAACCTTACAATTAATTGTGGGTGTTTGAGGCTATATATATTGTAACGGAACGAAGCCCCCCCCCCCTCCTTTTTTCTCGTAATAAACTGAGCGCATTACCCACACAGCGACGCATCTACTGAGGGTAACTCCCGCGTACTCTAACTTACCAACACTCGCTAGATCACGATCGATAGAGATCAGAACGTGACGCATAGTACCTGACAAAGACACCGACAGTAGTGGACAAATAACAATTATAATCCTGCGCATGAGCAAACAAGATTCGCTGATGACTCACGGCCCCACCGCGAGACACCACAGCCGCGACGGGTATAAAAGGCCGAGCAAACGACGGACGATCACCATTTCACTATTCCTTTTCCTACCGTTCACTCCAGAACACCTCTACCTTCTAAGTGCTAGTCTCAGCATCGCGTCTGACGCTAGCATTAGGACCTTTCTCTAAACCCTTCGCTTGCGAAGTGATCGTATTGCACGATTGCCTGAGTAAGTTCCTACCTAGTAGCATACTTAGCTAGAGTCCTCGTATTGCGTCGAGCGCATAGCCAAAGTTTCCATCCTAGTTAGTATACTTCACTATAGTCCTCGTGTTGCATCGAGCGCATAGTAAAGTTCCCCAGCTAACAACTGTGCTAACGACTCGACCCACGTCGAGTAATTAACCACAGACATCCACTAGGTACCACTCAAGCCATCATACCATACTTTTTTTTACAGGAAGATCCGCTCTGTTTGTTTCGTGCTCCTGAGCAGGCCCGGCTCACTACCGTCGCACGATCTCGAATTCGTCTTGGCATAGCGTCCAACGCGAGCTAGAGAGAGTACGACATAACATAGGATAAGTCGCCTAGAGTATAGGTCTTTCTTACAGAAAAACCTAGATCTCGGCATTAGCAACTAAAACACCAAAAACCTTGAATAAAACCTTTTTTTTTTTAACTTAGCTTCAGTAAAAGAAAAAAAAACAAAATTTCACACTTCAATCTCGAGATTACCTAAGGACCAGTAATCGTCGATCTCAAAAAACGTGTCCTCCTAAATTAACCTCTCTTTTATTAATTAAGCCGTCTGGACCGGCAAAGTCCATATAAACTCTTCCGTTAATTAATGGAGCAGCAAAACGTTCAACAATAGAGTCACAATGCCGATGATGAAATAGTTCCGGCCACCATACCCTAAGAGTGAACATATTCTGAGGCAAACAAAACAAACAACAAAAAGTAACACCTTAATTAATTGAATTGCCCAAATTACATTTGAAGGAAATAAGTCCTGGGCTATCTCTTTTTGATTACTCGAGTCCAGAACACGAATCCAGCTCTCAGATCGAAATGAAATATTTAAAACTTTCGATATTTAACACATAAAATCTCGAAACGTTTCAATATATATGTATGGCATTCCATCCCAAGTGTATGAACCCGTGACCCTGACCCTCTTGGATTTGTTTCATTATTTTTTTTATGATTACATTGAGTCCAAAGAGTACCTTCAAATTTTTTTAGATTTTTCCAAATAGCCGTTTTGGAAAAAAATTTTTTTTGCTAAAAAACACCTTTTTTAAAAAGTGTGAAAAAATTCCTACAAGCCCGTGATTATATGTAGAACATTTTAAGCAGTCACTCAGAGTGGCGAGATTTTCATGTCTCTGTACTTTACACACTTTTAACGTCGAAAAAATGCCCAAAATTAAAAGAAAAAACTTTTTTTAAAAATACGCAAAAAATCCCAAAAATCTGTGATAATATGCAAAACATCGTAAGTAATCATCCAGAGTGAGGAGATTTTTTTCTCTGTGTTTTACACGCTTGTAACGTCGAAAAAATGGCGAAAATTAAAACAAACAAAAATTTTAAGTATGGAAAAATCCCCAAAAATCTGTGATAATATGTAGAACATTGTGAGCAATTACCCAGAGTGGAGAGATTTTTTTCTTTGTGTTTTAACGTCAAAAAAATTCCGCAAATTCAAAAAAAGAAAAATACCTTTTTTTAAAAATATGAAAAAATTCCCAAAAATCAGTGATAATATGTAGAATATTCTAAGCAATCACCCAGAGTAGAAAGATTTTTTTTTTTTTTAATTTTCGGAAATTTTTCGGCGTTCAAAGCGTGTAAAACACAGAGAAAAAAAAATCTCCCCACTTTGAGTGATTGCTTAACATGTTCTACACATAATCACGGATTTTTGGAAATTTTTTCATATTTAAAAAAACCTTCCATTTTTTAGTAAAATTTTTTTGTTTTAACGCGGCTATTTCGATAAATCTAAAAAAATTTGAAGGTACCCATTAGACTCAATGTAATCATAGAAAAAAGTAATGAAACAAATCCGAGAGGGTCAGGGTCACGGGTTCATACACTTGGAAAAAAACCCCGAACGAAATATATTATATACATACCTTCAAGTGCTGAATAAAATTTGTAGACGAATGTATCGTTCCCTTTATTTTTGTAACAGGTGTGCACGTAGTACACGACCCTATAATCCGCCCGGCAAATGACGAATTTTTTAAATCAACTTTAAAGTATTCGCCATCTAAGTGCGCTTTCTTATCGCATACTTCTTTAAGTCTATTAATTTCGTCGTTATTGGCTTCAGCGATTGATTCGTGTAGGCAATAATCATTCGATGTTGAGGGCCTTGCAGAATCTACGGCATTCCGATTTTGCCATTATGATGCCCGTACATCACCCGGTACACTTTTACTTTCCGATAAGAACGGTATGTTCCGAATCACGTTCGAATTTTCCCGTGATAAAAGGTTCGTGGTGGAGGGTACTATTCTCTCATTGATCGATGAAGATTGTTCACTATCGGATTCAGTATCACATTCGGATACTGGATCGCCCATATTCACGTGATTTTTTATGCGCGCACAAGTACGAATATTTTTTAAATCAAATATTTAACATTCACCTTGTCACTTCTCAGGCGTATCTCACAGGACTGATGGAAAAATCAGGCAGCGGTGATAAATGAAAGAAAGGCCACAGTAAGACTGTTGACACTCTTTGTTTCCTTCATAAAATATATACAGAATTAAACACACACACACACGTGCGCGCGCTTTCGCATATATTTATTTCTAGGCATTATGTTTGTAAGATTTAAAATTCATATGGGTCGATCAGTGCCGAGATGACCAATGATTTTCCCTCACCATGTTTGATCTGTATAAAAAAATTTTCTGCAATTTTCTTAACCATAAAATGGTCTGCTGAATTTTCTCATATTTTTTTGTTGCACCGTTGTTCATTTATGAATTTTCAAACCAACAATACGTCGACCGGTTTTTTAATTTCTCGAAAAATTCTTAAACATCTTATTTTTAATAATAAACATTCGACAACCGGTTCCAGTATGTTTATTATAAAAAAACAAGATTTTTAAGAAGTTTTTCAAGATTTCAAAAAATATGAAAAGATTTCAACATTTGAAAATTCATAAATAAGAATTTGAGAATAAAATCCGAGATCTATCGAGACACTGTTTCAGAGATAGAACAATTGTAGAAATAATTTTGAAGCTGATAAAAAATGTGCGGGAAAATTCATTAGTCATGTTGGCGTGAAACGCCCCATGTGCATGATACATACGAAAAAAGGCACAAAAGAAAAATATTGTTATGAGTGATCGATAATCGATATATATATATATGTATATAATGTATATACAAAAATAAAAAAAAAGCATTTGACGTATCTATATGCGTGTGTATGCGTGTGTGTGTATTTTGTATGGCTAAGCCGAAGACCGAAGCAAAGCAAAGAAACTCTCCGGGAAATAGTGGGGGTTGTGGATCGCCGCTACAGCAGGGGAAAAGTATAACGTTCAGTCGCAAAACATACGTGGACAAAGCCGAATCGAAATCGAAAATGGAATCGAACGATCCAAACGTAAGCATTCCAGACTTGCCTTTTCGAGTAAACTTTTTTTCCAAATTAATAATGAAGAGTATAACATAGTAATCTGTTGATTTCCACTCCAAAATAAGTTCCTCATTTTCAAGGAGCAGATTTTCGGAGTAAAATTTTACAAATATTCTTCTAATTATCCTGCAGAGTTATTATCCACGGTATAATGGACCACCCGGCCCCTGGGTACATATTAATACACCGCCGGCGAACAATGGTGGACTAACAAATTCTGGTGGAGGGGGATCGCCGCAGAATGCTTCGGCAAGCTCAAGCAGACCGGTGACACCGCCGGCCGAATCGGTGAACGAGAACCACCGAACCGACAACAAAGGTAGATACTCGAATAAGAAATGAACATATATACTTCTGAAGTGTAAACAAATTATGATTATTCCGTAATACATATATTTTCTTTTACAGAGAAACAACGTCGAAAAAGAGGCGGGCGGTGGGCCAAGCAGTGCCGTCAGCGCGCAGCCGACCGTCAGCAGATGGCACTATTCATTCGAGATTTGGCACTCGGACAGCGACGGCGCGAGTGAAAAAAAAAAAGAAAAAAAAACAACAACATGTTCTTTCATTCAGGTATACATTATATTCTACATTATATTCTATACAATATATTCATTCATACATGATATTCTATCATTATATTCTATACAATAATATTCATACATTATATTCTATACAACATTACATTACATTACTATTATATTATATATTAATAATAATTATAATCTAACATCGTTTAAAATCAATAAATAAATTTTCAATATAAATCTGAATGGAATTTTCTCTCTCTCTCTCTCTCTCTCTCTCTCTCTCTCTCTCTCTCTCTCTGTCTATCACTCTCTCTCTCTCTCCCTTGCTTGTTTTTGTGCTTTTCCAGTGCTCTCCATTCAATAGCGTGCTACTGGTACTACTCTAGTATCAGTATTGTTCAGTATAAGTCTTTCAGTGTAACTTTAGCGATATATATATATATATTACTTATGTATTGTAAGTATAGTTTTAAGGAAAATTTCTCTAATGCTTTGTACACCATACGATATGCTCTTATGGGCTAACCCCCAGAGCTAATCTAATAAATCAATCTCTCAATCTCTCAATCTCTCAATCTCTCTCTCGCTCTATCTCTCTCTTCCTCTCTCTCTCTCTCTCTCTCAATATCTCTCTCTCTCTCTCTCTCAATCTCTCTCACTCTCTCTCATTCTCTCTCAATCTCTCTCATTCTCTCTCAATCTCTCTCAATCTCTCTTATTCTCGCTCAATCTCTCTAACTCTCTCTTAATCTCTCTCACTCTCTCTCATTCTCTTTCAATCTCTCTCATTCTCTCTCAATCTCTCTCAATCTCTCTTATTCTCGCTCAATCTCTCTAACTCTCTCTTAATCTCCCTCATTCTCTCTCATTCTCTCTCAATCTCCCTCAATATCTCGGAATCGCTCTCATTCTCTCTCATTCTCTCTTATTCTCTCTCAATCTCTCTCATTCTCTCTCGATCTCTTTTATTCTCTCTCAATCTCTCTCAGTCTCTCTTATTCTCACTCAATCTCTCTTATTCTCTCTTATTCCCTCTCATTCTCTCTTATTCTCTCTCAATCTCTCTTAATCTCGCTCACTCTCTCTCATTCTCTCTCAATCTCTCTCAATCTCTCTCATTCTCTCTTCATCTCTTTTATCCTCTCTCAATCTCTCTCAGTCTCTCTTCATCTCTTTTATCCTCTCTCAATCTCTCTCATTCTATCTCATTCTCTCTTATTTTCTCTTAATCTCTCTCATTCTCTCTCCATCTCTCTCAGTCTCTCTCATTCTCTTTCAATCTCTCTTATTCTCTCTTATTCTCTCTCATTCTCTCTCATTCTCTCTCATTCTCTCGCATTCTTTCTCAATCTCTCTCATTCTCGCTCACTCTCTCTCATTCTCTCTCAATCTCTCTAATTCTCTCTCCCCACACGGCACGAAATATGTCAGAAATATTTCAGAAATGTTTCAACGTTTCAGATTCATAACATAACTTCGAAATATTTCTGAAATGTACCTGAAATATGTCAATTGCAATATAAAATTTTTGATATTTCTGAAATGTTTCAGAAATATGTCAATTGCAATATAACATTTTCGATATTTCCGAAATATTTCTGAAATATGTGAATTGCAATATAACATTTTCGATATTTCTGAAATATTTCCGAAATATGTCAATTGCAATATAACAATTGGGATATTTCCGAAATATGTCAATTGCAATATAACATTTGGGATACTTCCGAAATATTTCTGAAATATGTCAATTGCAATATAACATTTTCGATATTTCTGAAATATTTCCGAAATATGTCAATTGCAATATTACATTTTGGATATTTCCGAAATATTTCTGAAATATGTCAATTGCAATATAACATTTGGGACATTTCCGAAATATTTCTGAAATATGTCAATTGCAATATAACATTTTCGATTTTTCTTAAATATTTCCGAAATATGTCAATTGAAATAACATTTGGGATATTTCCGAAATATTTTTGATATATGTCAATTGCAATATAACATTTTGGATATTTCCGAAATATTTCTGAAATATGTCAATTGCAATATAACATTTTGGATATTTCCGAAATATTTCTGAAATATGTCAATTGTAATATAACATTTTGGATATTTCCGAAATATTTATGAAATATCTCAATTGCCATATAACATTTTGGATATTTCCGAAATATTTCCGAAATATGTCAATTTCAATATAAAATTTTCGATATTTCTGAAATATTTCCGAAATATGTCAATTGCAATATAACATTTTCGATATTTCCGAAATATTTCGGAAAAAGTTATTACTGCCGCAAGGGCGTAAGCAAGGAACTTTTTGCAGTGGAGATACGCCTCTCTGGTAGTAAGATTTGACCGATTTCACAATTTATTCGAGTGAATACTGCCACATGGGCGTAAGCGACAAACTTTGTTAGGGTGTAGATACGCCCCTCTGCCAGTAAGATTCGACCGATTTAACAATTTCTTCGACATCTTACTGTCATACGGGCGTGAGCACCTTGTCCCTTACGCCCGTTTGGCTGTAGAAATCATTTACCTTATACCCGCTAAATATAGCACTTACGCCCTTCTGGCAGTAAAAACGCGGAAATTTCCAAAGAGGCGCTTACGCCCCTTTGGCATTAGTCCACCGATATGTACATATTATATTATGGAATTTTTAGAATTTTTGTTCCACCATATTGGATTCGCCACATTCAAGTTTGTAATTTCGTCCAAAACCGACATGGTCATACTAAATAAAGTATGAAAGACCGGACCACCATCCCTTGAGTAGCTCCCAACATACAACTATGATCAAGTGTTCTCTGGCGAGTCAAATACATTATATTAATATCGAAAGATCGTAAACAGTCGATACCGTAGTGGGTAGCGTGTTAGGTAGATAGGTAGGATAGGTAGGTAGGTCGCCGGTTCGATTCCCCGTCAAGGAGAAAAATAACATATCGAGATACCTATGCATAAACTTTTTTTTTTCCCGGTGTAACCCTTCCATGACCTATAACAATGACAAAATAATGTGAAGAAATAAAAAATCCGAAGATTTAACTAATAAAATATTTATTATAAAATATATATTACCGAAATATTTCTGGTATATTTCTGAAATGTTGCAGTGAAATATTACATGTTTCAAATGAAAAATTTCTGAAACATTTCTGAAATATATCGTTGAAATATTTTTGACATATTACCGAAATGTTTCTGACATATTTCTGACATATGTCAGCAATGTAACGTTCGTTATCTCCGCGGACATGGACGTATTTCTGATATATTTCTAAAATGTTGCAATGAAATATTACATGTTTCAAGTGAAACATTTCTGAAATATTTCTGAAATATATTGTGCCGGGTGGGTCATTCTCGCTTATTCTCTCTCAATCTCTCTCATTCTCTCTCAATCTCTCTCATTCTCTCTCATTCTCTCTCATTCTCTCTCAATCTCTCTCATTTTCTCTTAATCTCTCTCAATCTCGCTCACTCTCTCCCATTCTCTCTGAATCTCTCTCAGTCTCTCTTATTTTCTCTCAATCTCTCTTATTCTCTCTTATTCTCTCTCATTCTCTCTCATTCTCTCTCATTCTCTTTCAATCTCTCTTAATCTCGCTCACTTTCTCTCATTCTCTCTCAATCTCTCTCATTCTCTCTTATTCTCTCTGGATCTCTCTCATTCCCTCTCAATCTCTCTCATGCTCTCTGAATCTCTCTCATTCCCCCTCATTCTCTCTCAATCTCTTTTAATCTCTCGTATTCTCTCTCAATCTCTCTCATTCTCTCTCAATCTCTTCTCTCGCAATTTATTTCTGGCACTCCCTTCCTATTGAAGTCACCTCGTCTTTGACTGTCGAGATTTTGAAGAGTCGCCTTTTTGCCTACCTCTTTGCTCGTGATATTGATATGTCAACTTGAAATTTATTTTAATAGCATTTAGCTTTGGTCCATGCCGGCTAAGCTCTGAACAGTCGCTGACCTTTAGCGTCGAACTGATTAGTCCAATTATTTCTTAATTAATATTAGGTCAGTTAAGTCTACCATATTTTATCACTATGTGATTTATTGTTAAGTTTATTGTCAGAATTAATTTCATTAGTGCGTTACTTTAAACATATTGTCTGAATTGATGTCATTAGTGCGTTACTTTATTTATCAAAATTGTTAAAAATTAATTGTATTGTAATTGTTTGCTTAACGGTTTACCAAGGCATAAATATATATCAATCAATCAATCAATCAATCAATCCATCTTCCTCTGTCTCTCTGTCTACGTATCTCTCTATCTATCTATCTATCTTATTTTTTTTTTTTTAAGTTAATTTCGCCCATCCCTGGTCCAATTTAGAAAGGATGACCAAGAATCAAGCTTATAACGAGTGTCCAATTTGAAAAGGATGACCAAGAATCGAACTTATAACGGGTGTCCAATTTAAAAAAGATAACCATCCCAACCCAACGTAAACCAAACCTAACCTTACCCAGGTTACTTAGGTTACGTGGATTATATATGTTACCATGGTTACCCGGGTTATTTTGGTTACCATGGTTACCATGGTTACCTTAGTTACCTTGGTTACCATGGTTACCTACGTTACCATGGTTACCATGGTTACCTTGGTTACCTTGGCTACCTTACTCACCATGGTTATTTTGGCTACCATACTGACTATGGTTACCATGGTTACCATGGTTACCTTGGTTACCTTGGTTACCATTCTATTTTAAAATTAACAACCACTGGCCTAAGCTACTGGGGATAACAAAAAAAGAAAAATATTGGGAATCAACACGGAGGCGGGGCCTATCCAATATGGCCTCTTCTCTCCAGTTCGTGGCCAGTAGCTAGCTCTAGTTAGCATGGGGCAGCATAGGGAGCAGTTGTAAACACTGGATTATCGCATATTTTTCGGCAAAATGCGATTTTTGTAGTATGATTTGACAATAGGGTTTATTACCGTTGAGGATTATGCGTGGATAGAATCCACTGCGCAAATTGGATACGGATCAAGTGATTATCGCCATAAGGATTACAATGAACCTACATGACATCCCATGTTTAACCTCAAAATCTTTTAAAAAATTCCCGTCACTTTTCGGCTAAATAAATGCGTTCGAACAATAAATTATTAGTTAAAATATCAAGCTATCGCATGAAAAATGTTTTATGTATAAATTATTGTCCATATTTCATAAGTTATGAAATTGAAAGTCACGTCGCTTGTGTTTACACGACATAACTAAAACGATTATTCATATTCTGCGTGCGATGAAAATCTCATGCCCTCGCATAAAATATCGACTATGTCTTCTCGATCTTTATTTATGATTTATTCCTTGTAACAAAGCAGTAGATTTTGAATTATTGTTAAAAAGTGACAAATTCGCATGATAATTAATGGTAATCATCAGGCAGCAACTGGAGAGAAGTACTTGGAAATTTGGCCGCCAGAGGTCAGGGTGACATTTGTGAGTTCCCAATATACTACCCCATACATAGCATTATTATAATTCTTTTATAATAGTTCGATTGTAATTCTCCCCTATTTTTATAACGTGAAACAAATATAGAACGATCGACCGATTACGAAGAGGAAGAGCGAAAAAGAGGGAAGCAATTCTAAAAACGAAAATGGAGACGGTAGCGGCAGTGGTGGAGAATTTATGTGTGCTTAAACTGGGCTTAGATAGTTATTCAAACAAATTAGATAATACAAAAACATTTAATGGAATTATTTAAGAACATTTAATGAAATTATTTAAGATCAATTATTTATGTAAGAACATTTTAATACATTGTAAATATATTGTAAGCTGTATATAGAAATTTCCTTCCCAGGTTTTTAAGTTTTGGTTTTCCTTGGGGCATTGGGCAAATGCCAGGACATAACTGAGAGAAATCCAAAACAAAAAATAAAATTTGTCCTCATTAGATACTTTAAGAATTGTCATGTTTGGTTTGGGTTTGGGTTTAAGTTTGGGTTTGGGTTGGTATAGGTCAGGGTGTATTCTTGACACGGCGGCGGGGCTGGCGGTGGCGGCGGTGGCGATATATTTATATAATATAGAACGATATATCGACTCCGTCCACCTTCCTAAACGTGATGGCAGCAGAACTGAGTGAGACAGAAAATAGAGGGGCTATGTTCTATCTCTCTTTGCGAAGACTATAGTTAGAGTGAATCAGACAAGTTATTGAATTTTTAGAATTTTGTATCCACCATATTAGATTCGCCACATTCAATTTTGTAATTTCTTTAAAAACTGACATGGTTATACTAAATAAACGCCCAGGTAGCAATATGTTATCTATAAGATGCCCGAAAGACACCCAGATAAAGTTCAGGATAACTTTTTTATTGGCGAAAAGATACCTTTTTGTATCACGAATTGTATCACTTATGTCGGTCCGGATGGGAACTTATTACTGTCTTAATGATAACTATAAGAGAACCATAACAATTGACAAAATGCCAACAAATGGCGATCGCTTATCGGTTGCCAATACGGAGGCATAACGTTGTCGAATTGCCACAGCTAAAAGATATCGTTTAGAGGCATGAATTAGACGAATTCATAGCATCCGGGTTCAAATCGAAATGATGTCTTAAATGTATCTTATAGACATCTAAAAATAGTTGACAAAATGACACCTTAATGGCACCATAATGAGACATCCAAAAGATATCTTAGTTGCAAGATTTTTAATTTTTAATTTTTGTACAATTTACTTTCATTACATTTTGTTAGGTTAACTTGATAGAATATTCTATCAAGTTAACCTAACAAAATGTAATGAAAGTAAATTATACAAAAATTAAAAATTCAATAATAAAACAACGAGGCATATACTTACGGGTATAATATAAAAACCCTTGACAATAGAAAGATAAAAACGTATTCTTCATTCACTGCATGTGTTAATTTTATCTCGACGCCGTAGGTGACAAAACGTTTTGTCACCTACGCCGAACGTGCGTTCGGCGTCATAACTTATAAGGGATTACTTGTAGACGGCATATTGCCAACATAAAAAAGACATAAAAAAGATAACTTTTTAATTCACTGCAAACGGGAGCAGAAATAGCCCCGCCGAAAGATATCTCTTGGACAACGTTTACGTGAACATACTGGTTAACATTAAATTGACAACCATACTAAAAACAGCCCTACAGAAAGATATCATCTGGACAACTTTTGTACAAATACATTAGATGGCAATTAATTGATACCTTTTGAATATCCTGAAATACCTATCAATCAGACTAAATAAATTGATGACGTTTCGACAACTATTTTACTAGTCGTATAGGAAACCTAATGAAGTCACCGTTTAGATAACGGTAAAATAGATGTCGATTAAACGATGTAAACTGGATACCTTTCAGTAAGATCCTAAAGGCAACCTAGAAACGATAACTTATCGTTACCGATTGGACATATGTGCTACCTGGGCGGTTGAAGACGCGACCACCACCATCCCTTGAGTAGCTCCTAACATACAACTGATAAAGTGTTCTCTGGCGTGTCAAATATATGATATGAATTACCAAAGTTCATAAACAGTCGATAGCGTAGTGGGTAGCGTGTTAGAAAGATAGGTAGGATAAGTAGGTAGGTCGCAGGTTCGAGTCCCCGTCGAAGCAGAATAAAATTCTATCGAGAAATCCGTGGAGAATTTTTTTTTTTTTCAGTGTAACTCTTCTATGACCTATAACAACGACAAAATGCGTATGGAACCGCCAGTAATGTTTTTCGTTTTTGTTTATATTTTAAAAAAATATTATTGTGCTGTTAGACCAGGCAATGGAGATTTTTTCGTGATAAAAATAGTAGAAGAAAACGGCGAGTGTGGGGGTGCGTGGGGTGGTCCGTGGATGTTTCGTGATATGTTTTCGACTACCAAATATGATTACTTTTTTTTAATTTCCAAAAAACATAAAAAAAAACGGTGTTTTTTTTAGTGTTTTGCTTGTAAAATCTGAACCAATGGTGCTATGCTGATACATTTAACATACGAATTGTAGGGAATGAAAAGACAAAGAAAATGAGCGCTGGTGCAACTCAATCGGGTCATTATTACCGGAGAAAAACCGGAAAAACCGGAAAAACCAGCGTTTTTTCAAAAATTCATAACTCCGCCATTTTTAAAGTTGTAGCGCTGGCTTTTCGGGTGACAGTAGTGGTTGATAAGTACTGTAAGGCCGTCCTCTAGTTTCTCGGCTGTTTTTTTTATGGCTTTTTCAATAATTTTTTTACGGGCAAAGCATCGAAATAATCAATCTCATTATTTTTGCATAATCTTTATTAACATTTAAATAAGCTTTACAAATTTTTTGAAGTCAAAATATATAATAGAATAGCAGTTATAGTGGCCGACAGGAAGACATCAAGTAAAAGAGGTGCTTGACGGTAACCACGATATTTCAGAAACTATTGCACCGATCTTGTTCAAATTTATACAGCATCTTTAATATGTTATAAGCCAGCGATTGAACTAGGATTATCATGATTGCTTCGATAGTTTTTTTCGTACGAGCGAAAAACTTAAGAAAAAATGAGTAAAAAATAGAATGTAATTTTCAAAAGTGTATAAAAAAGTCAATTTTTGTAATTGAGAATTCACTCTAGTTCAATCGCTAGTCTTGAATATGAAGATTAAAATGCCGTTTGTTTTTTGATTTCAGATAAGCAGAACAGCCGCAATCTTGGTCACCGTCAAGCACCTCTTTTACTTGATGTCTTCCTGTCGGCCACTATAACTGCTATTCTATTATATATTTTGACTTCAAAAAATTTGTAAAGCTTATTTAAATGTTAATAAAGATTATGCAAAAATAATGAGATTGATTATTTCAATGCTTTGCCCGTAAAAAAATTATTGAAAAAGCCATAAAAAAAACAGCCGAGAAACTAGAGGACGGCCTTAAGTGTGCACAACTCGGACGTTTCCGGATAAATAGTTTTTGTGTAATTGCGATTTGAATTATTTTGGGCACTATTTTGCGGAAGGGCTGGATGCGTCGGGAGTTATCTGATTTTAATTTTCAAAACGGATTTTGAAAAAAGAAGTGAAGCACTACAAAACGTCAATCTTGATTTTTCGTTAAAATGTTGCAAAATAGGTGAAAAACACGTGCAAACGTGACCAAAACCGGCCGAGCGCTCGATCGCGGTCGAGTAGTGGGGGGGAGCCGGCCGACGCGGGGAAGTGCGTATATATAGTAATACAAGCGCGCTGCGGCCGGGCGCGAATCTTTACATTCGATTATCTCAGCAACTACTGGAGCTACCTTAAGGTTTTTTTTTTATTTGGGGGTAAATTAACCCGTTGAAACTGATACTTCACTCGGTTTGCCTCAATATTCACTAGAAAAGCTGCTTTTGGCTACATATCCGTACATTAATATGAAATTAGGAAAAAGCGGTGGAATACATGCATACTGCCAGGAAACTTATTAATTGAAGTGCAGTGGATTTTTTAGAAATTTTTATATTCTTATTTTATGTTCAAAATTCTTATATACTAACTGAATAATTATTTGTGAAATTACCCGATTCTCGGTCATTTCGCTGGCCTGGCAAACTCTATTTCATCAATATCTTCATTAGGCGTTTCAATATTTCCGAAAATATCGATTTCTGAGACGTCATCATCTTCTTCATTGTCCGACGCAATCGGATGATAGATATTTTCCAAATTTTGGCACGTATTTTCGTGACAGTGCAAGGTCAAAGTTAAAAGTAAATTTTCTTTAGAAACATTACCGCCAACAGCAGGAGCAGCAAAGCAGCATGCTTTCCGGGTTTTCTACCAGCTACAGCTGTGCTTAGGGAACACGAATCTGGAAGTAACTGATTGGGGGTGGCAAGTGAGACAAAAACAGTTAATGCCTATAGGAAGTACAGATCCACCGATCCCCCAAAAGTTACTTGCCCAGATTTCGTGTTCCTGCAGCAAAGAAGGGTGCATAGATGGTTCGTGCAGTTGCAAAAAACATGGTTTGCAATGCACGAATCTGTGCTCACTGTCACGAAAATACGTGCCAAAATTTGGAAAATATCTATCATCCGATTGCGTTGGACAATGAAGAAGACGATAACGTCTCAGAAATCGATATTTTCGGAAATATTGAAACGCCTAATGAAGATATTGATGAAATAGAGTTTGCCAGGCCAGCGAAACGACCGAGAATCGTGTAATTTCACAAATAATTATTCAGTAAGTATATAAGAATTGTAATTTTGAACATGAAATAAGAATATAAAAATTTCTAAAAAATCCACTGCACTTCAATTAATAAGTTTCCTGGCAGTATGCATGTATTCCACCGCTTTTTCCTAATTTCATATTAATGTACGGATATGTAGCCAAAAGCAGCTTTTCTAGTGAATATTGAAGCAAGCCGAGTGAAGTATCAGTTTCAACGGGTTAATTTACCCCCAAATTGAAAAAAAAAAACGTAAAGGTAGCTCCAGTAGTTGCTGAGATAATCGAATGTAAAGATTCGCGCCCGGCCGCAGCGCGCTTGTATTACTATATATACGCACTTCCCCGCGTCGGCCGGCTCCCCCCACTACTCGACCGCGATCGAGCACTCGGCCGGTTTTGGTCACGTTTGCACGTGTTTTTCACCTATTTTGCAACATTTTAACGAAAAATCAAGATTGACGTTTTGTAGTGCTTTACTTCTTCTTTCAAAATCCGTTTTGAAAATTAAAATCGGACAACTTCCGACGCATCCAGCCCTTCCGCAAAATAGTGCCCAAAATAATTCATATCGCAATTACGCAAAAACTATCCATCCGGCAACGTCCGGGTTGTGCACACTCAAAGTACCTATCAACCACTACTTTCACCCGAAAAGCCAGCGCTACAACTTCGAAAATGGCGGAGTTATGAATTTTTGAAAAAACGCTGATTTTTCCGGTTTTCCGGTTTTTCTCCGGTAATAATGACCCGATTGAGTTGCACCAGCGCTCATTTTCTTTGTCTTTTCATTCCCTACAATTTGTATGTTGAATGTATCAGCATAGCACCATTGGTTCAGATTTTACAAGCAAAAAACTAAAAAAACACTGTTTTTTTGGTGTTTTTTGGAAATAAAAAAAAAAGTAATAATATTTGGTAGTCGAAAGCATATTGTTCAGATTTTTCAATAAAATTAATATTCTAGCGCGCGTGATATTTCGCACGCCGTGTAAAATTCTTAGAGCTTTTATTCTTCACAATTCGGTCGCGTTGACCAAATGTAAACAAAGCGTCTCGCGCGAGGCCTCGGTGTCAGAGTAGGACGGCGCTAATATATAATATATCTTAGGTTCCCCGCTCACCTCTGTCACCCCGCTGTTTTCCAATTTTCGTACTCGTTGCGTTTCAAGGGAGTCTGCTTCCTGCCGAAGTAGGAGAAGGATCGATACGCGTCGATAATTCGCTTGGCATTATCGCACGAACGCCGCTTGGCAAATCAGATACACCTTCTTGCAGTCACGTTGCATTCACATGTCACAGCTACGCGCTCTGTGTGATCCGCGTTAGTGCTTACAATAAAAACTGTAAAACCCAGCTGCCTGTTCCGCGAGTGTTAATTTTTTGCGTGTTAACCTTGCCTATACGCCGTTCCTATTTCAAAGTCCGCTGACGCATAATTCCCCCGAACCGGCGAAACAAAATTAATATTAAGTGTGGATCGTTCGCATATCG